>QEPC01002862.1:1092972-1145857 GCA_003113815.1 Sphenodon punctatus
ACCCAGGCTCTGGGCTGCCGCTGGCAGCCCGGTGGCAGCCATCCAGGGTTATGGAGGCAGTAGCAGCTGAGCTCTCTTCCGGGAGCCCAGGCTGGCTGGCTGCTGGCACTCCAGTAGGTAACCTAACCCCCCACCCCGGATCGCCTTTTTTTACCTGTGTTGTGCTCCCTCTGGGTGGCGGCAGCGGCGGCAGCGTGGGCCCGGCTGCAGCGCTGGCTTGAGCGCTTCATCAGGTCTTCAGCTATGGGTTAAAAAGGCAGCAACTCTTTATTTAAACACAACAGTCTGGGATGGAAGGTGGGAGGGTGAACCTCCTTTTCTAGAAAACTCCAGGTCCAGTTTGCAAACAACAAATCCCTCCAAGAAGGCGTTTACCCAATAATTGCCCTTGGGCTCCACCCCATTTTGGGGCTTTGGATCTGTCTCCTATCCTTGTGTGCATGCCCTCATCTCTGCTTCCTTTCCCTGAACTCAGTTATTGAGTGGCTCGAGTTAGAAACTCTGTCCAAGGGCCAGATCCAGGAACTGGGAAAGGGCTGCATAAAAACTTGCCGTGGGCCCCTGGGCTTGAGATTCCCACCCCGTCCTACAAGGTAGTGCTGCTTCCATCTAGCGCCTTGTTTAAGAGGACTCTCTAAGGGGTTAGACATGGAGTGGGGAACCTCAGGCCTGGGGTCAAAGGTGGCCTGCAACAAATTTTTATGTGGCCCCTGGATCCAGTTCCTGGATCTGGCCCCTTGGGTCCAGTTCCTACCTCTAACCATTAAAAGACTGAGCTCAGGGTAAGGGAGAAGAGATGGGGCCATGCACTCAAGGAAAGGGGTCAAATCTCTGGTACAAATTCATGATAATGGCTTTCCTTTTCTTGGGTGAACCCACAACCCAATGTCTCTGTGGCCCTCACAGCTTGTAGTAATTTCCAGAGTGGCCTCTGGCAGAGAAAAGCTTCTTCATCCCTGTTGTAGAATATGAGCGGTCGTCCTGGAGGTGGTAGGCCTGGGCCCCAAAATAGGGTAGAGCCCAAAGGAAATTATTTGGGTAAACCCCTTTTGATGGGGTTGCTGGGCCCTGGGGTGAGTACTGTCAGGATCTGGCCCCACAGATCCAGTCCCACATAGGAATTAGGTGAACCTTAACAGATGTAAAGGTCAGACCCCTATTCAGCAAGGCTAGTAAGTAATCCAAAATAAGAGTAATAGGGGCAGAGAACAGTTGTTCTCCCTTAGAGGAGACCTGGGACCCAAAGGCAGTCCTCGGCAGTGTAGGAAGACCTAGTGTAAGGTTTCCTACTTGCAAGAAGAAGCATCTTAACTGGGGCAGAGCAGTTCTGCTCCCGCCTGGTTAGTAGTGAAGCCTCCGCGCTGTCAGGTGAGAGGGAGTCTAGGTTCGGGTGCCATAGGCGACCCTCCTGTTGGGAGAGGAGATCTGGGATTCTCAGGAGTGGCCACTGGTCGGAAGCCAGTTCTACTATATCTGGGTACCAGAACTGTTGGGGCCAGCCTGGTGCCACTAGTATGAGGTTTCCCCCGTCCTGGCAAAATTTCCTGAGAAGTCGTGGGATGAGGGGAATCGTGGGGGGGTGGGGGGAGGCGTACCTTAGCCTTTCTGGCCACGGGCTCGCTAGAGCATCTCCCAGCGCGCCTAGCCCTCTTCCAGCTCTTAAAAAGAATGGAGAGAGCTTTACGTAGGCAGAGGATGCAAAGAGATCGATTACTGGGGTTCCCTACCATTGGACTAGGGCAAGAAATACATCTCCCTGTAGGGCCCACTCGTGGGGACGTTGACCCCTGTCTGCTGAGGGTGTCGGCCTCTATGTTGTCTGTGCCTGGCACGTGGACTGCCTTCGGTACCACGTGTCTGTGCAGGCACCAGTTCTAGAGCAACCGTGCCTCTTCCATGAGCGGCCAAGACCGTGCTCCCCCCTGCTTGTTTACGTAGAACATTGCGACCATGCTGTCTGCACAGATAAGGCCGCAACGCTGGCTGACTGTTGGCACTAGAGCTGTGAGGGCCAGCCGTATTGCCCTCATCCCGAGAATGTTTATGTGCGAGGTCTATTGCTGGGGCGACCAGGTCCCATTCACTGAGATGTTGCATGAAGCTGCTTCCCAGCTTGTTAAGGAGGCATCTGTAGAGATGGAGAGCTCTGAGGTTGGGGTTTGGAATGGCATGCCTTCGCAGACCATGGCCTCCTGGATCCACCAGCGGAGACTCTGGAGCACAACCAGGCTGGCTGTCAGGATGAGGTTGGGCCACCGAATCCCCAGGGGGGTCCAGGGCTTGAGCCACCACTGCAGTGGACGTAGTCATAAACGTGCCATGAAGGTTGTGAAAGTGGTGGACGCCATAAGGCCCATCAGCCTAGAAAAAACAATATAGGGCTGAGATGGTTCCTATAAAATCAGGGTGCAATATTCCCTAATGGAGAGGAAGCGATCATGAGGGGTGAAGGCCCTGGCACTAAACTTGATGGTGGTGGTAGGAGCGAGGACTGATTTGTCATCATTAATAAGCAGGCCCAAGTGCGAGAAAAGGTCACAAACTATAAGCATGTGTTACCGCAGGGTTTCCTCTGATCTGGCCCTGAAAGGCCAGTCGTCCAAGTAGGGATAGAAAAACAGTCGTCTCCTATGAAGTGCTGCCACCACAGGGGCCAGGCACTTAGTAAATACCCTGTGGGAGGAGGACAGCCCAAAGGGCTGATAGTGATAAACTGATAGTGAGCTCCCTCTAGGGTGAACCTTAGGTACCTACGGAAAGAAGGGTGCACAGGAATATGGAAGTAGGCATCCTTCATGTTGATGGTGGTAAACCAGTCCCCCTGCTTGAGGGAGGGAATAACTTGTGATAAGGTCACCATACGGAACTTAAACTTGGTAACATGTTTATTTAACGCTCTGAGGTCGAGAATGGGTCAAAAGCCCTCAGGCTTTTTACGAAGCAGAAAATAGGCAGAGTAGAAACCTTCCCCATAACATTCAGGGGGAACCAACTCTACAGCCCCTTTTGACAACAGGGTGAGAACCTCCTCCCAAAGAGCACTAGTAGCCTCTGGGTCAACAGGGGTGGATACCATTCTGTCTGGTGGTCTAGAGGAGAACTGGATGGAGTATCCCTCCTCTATCAAGGTCAGCACCCAAGAATCTGAGGTGATCTCTTGCCAGGCTTGGCTGAAATGCCTGAGTCTGTCCCCAAAATTAGGGTGGACCTCTAGAAGCCCTGTGGGGGTTTCACAAGCACCAAAAGCGCTTCTTGGGGGGCAGGGGGCCCCTAGGGGTGGGGTTTTGCTTTCCCCTGGGATGGGAGAACAGGATAGGAGGCCCTCTAGAGAAGCTTACCTGCCCCGGTGCTTCTCTTTGGGGCTGATGGTAAGGTTGCCCCTGGTAAGGTTGCTTGAAGGGAGGGTGCTGAGCCCCCTGCCAGTAGGAGCCCGACGGGGGTTGTGTCGTGGCAGGAGGGCATGTAACCAGGAGGCCCATGGCTCTAGCTGTGGTTCTATCTGTTTTTAACTGGCGGAGTTGTTGATTGGTTGGTTGTCTCCACAAAGAGGCCCGTTCTGTCAAAGGGCAGGTTCTCAACAATGAATTGGACCTCTGGGGTGAGCCCTGAGGTACGCAACCAGGTATGGTGCTTCATAGAGATTACCACCACCACCACCACCATGCCCCTCGCCCCTGATAGGGCTACATCAAAGGAGACCTGTGTCAGGTTTCGGGAGAGTTCTAGGCCATCGGTTAGGGCCAGTTGCAGATGCTCCCTTGCAGCAGAGTCTGGGAAGGAGGAGCGTTGGTGCTCCACTGTGTCCCACAAAGTGTGACTAAACCTGGGGTGAGCCCTGAGGTACGCAACCAGGTATGGTGCTTCATAGAGATTACCACCACCACCACCACCATGCCCCTAGCCCCTGATAGGGCTACATCAAAGGAGACCTGTGTCAGGTTTCGGGAGAGTTCTAGGCCATCGGTTAGGGCCGGTTGCAGATGCTCCCTTGCAGCAGAGTCTGGGAAGGAGGAGCATAGGTGTTGCACTGTTTCCCACAAAGTGTGGCTAAACCTAGCCATGAGGGCTAGGTAATTCCCCGCCCTCATGGTCAGGGAGGCAGATGAATACGCCTTCCGGCCCATAGAGTCCAGTTTCTTCCTTTCTTTATCAGGGGGCTGCCCTGGGGGCTCCCTCCAAGCCCACAGGCAGCGGCTGGAGCCGCAGGCTGCGGCCGCAGAGCTGATATTGCTCTGGTGCCTGAGTGTTATTGAGGGGTATCCCCTCTGCTGCAGTCATGCGCACTAGCAGGTCCTGGAAGGATCTGTAATCTGATTTGGGGGGGGGGGGGAATGGGTTTAAAGTCCCACTGGAGGAAGGCATCTGGGTCCTGCTGGTCTGTATCCTATTCCTGGAGGAGGTGTTTGTCAGCCCTTGGGTCTGCTCTGTCGACAGGGTTGTAGGACGAGGCAGAGCCTTGGAGATCTGGAGTGTAGGATGGAGCCCTCTCTAAATTGAGAGTCGGGTATCTCCGCATGGAGGCTCCCGGGTCAGCCTGAGGATGTGTCACTGGCTGTGAGGTGACAGGTTGCAACATGGGCTGTGTGCCTGTCTGCAGGGTGGCTGAGGCAGACGGTACCTTGCTGAGGCCCCTGGGTGCCAGGGTTGCGAGCTGGTGTCTGTCAGCACCTGGTGGTACCAGGGGGAAGGGAAGGGCAGATGTCTCTGGGCTCCAGGCACTGGAGAGAGGCATCTCCTGAGGAACCTGTGGGACCAGGTTCATCACCTGTTGCTGTCTCGGTGCTGCAAGGAGATCTGCTTGTGACCCGTCTCCTGACTGCTCCCCTAGCCAGGGAGCCTCAGGGAAGCGTTCATGGAAGAACTTTGCCATGGACGACTCTATCAGGGGTCTCAGGAGGTGTTCTATTGGGATGTGAGACTCCTGCATCCCTGCCTCTACAAGCTGCTCTTCCTCTTCTTGCTCTAAGTGCAGCAGCGAAGAGAGCTCCTGTCCGACTGGAGCGTGGGGGAGCGGTGTTTGCGCTTCTCCTTCTTCTTTTTCCCTGTGTGCTCTGGCTCTGCCAAACGGTGTCTGTGGGTGGGTGATCTGCCTCCACGTAGAGCCTGCAGGTCCTGCCCTCGATAGGGGGTGAGGGGATTGCCTGGTGCTTGCTTGGAGCTCTAGGCTGCTGGATTCCCCTGATCATGTCCCAATGGCGTCTCCCGTTGCAGGGCACTAGGCAGAGCGGGGAAAGGGTTAGGTCCTGATGGCGCCTCCCATTGCAGGGCACTGGACAGAGTGGGGGAAGGGTGGGGCCACTCTGAGCGGACCCCCAAAGTTGAGGTTTCAGCCTGCATGGTCTGTGCTGAGAGGAATTCAGCCAGCCTGCGAGTCTGGCTCCTCTGAGTGCGGATCTTAAAGGTTCTACAGATTGGGCAGGCAGAGGTATCGTAGAACTCACCCAGGCAGAAAAGGCAGAGCCGATGGCTGTCACTCTTGGGGATGGTGTTAGTTGTGCAGTTTGCATAACGGCGGAAGCCCCCTCTGGCTCCCGCTTCCATGTGTGGAACGCTGATCCAATTCCCGCGAAGGCAGGAAAATATGACTTGAGGAGGGAAGCTGCAGTGGGGTATTTATACTCTCCTTCAGGGGGGGAGGGGGGACTACATCACTCAGGGGAGCTAATTTTGCTGGAATGTTTGCTATAATCCGATCTGCCGCCAGGGGGCGCCAACAATACCGAAAGTGGGACTTGGGCTTGAGAGGATAAGGAAGAAGAATGTAATGGGGAAACCTGCTTTGCTCTAGCTGTGGCCAGTTCTGTGGCTACTTACCTTGGCCTTGTGGCCCCAAGACCTGGGAACCAGTGCCCTAGTGATGGAAGTAGATCTGTGCTTAAGTAGCAGATGAGCCCTGCAAAGTAAGACTGGGTAAGCACAGAGCAACTGCTTGCTGGGTGTGGGTGGGGGAGGGTAGTTGTGCCCTAGGTGAGGACAGTCAGCACCCTGCCTCGTGAAAGAGAAAATGCTTTCACCCTATTGTGAGCAGCTTAGAGAGCCTGTCAAGGTTCTTAGTCTGTAAACACTGACCTGCCAACAAAAGCTCCATTTTAAGTCCCTAGCTTCCTGATTTCAAGAAGGGCTCTTGTGTAACTGACTTTGCTGCTGTCGGGAACTTCAGTGACTAAGTCAGGCTGGCTAGAGAGACACGCTGGGAAGAGACGGGGTGCGTGTCACTGGCAATGGAGCATGTGTCATCATGTAGCAGGTAAGATGTGCTGCACACTCTTCATGTAAATTGCTCAGTGTGGCACCTGGAGAGAGAGCTCCCCCCCTTTTCCGTCTCTGTTCATGGTGTGTGCCTAAGTATAGATTCTTAGGGGTTTGTAATTAGCTATAGCAATGATGATTTAGCAAAAGATTTGTCTCTGTAGCTGGAAAGAAAAGTGCTACCCTGGTCTGATTCTTGTGGGAATTGGAGGGAGAAAGGAAGTTGAAACTTCTGGATAGATCTGAAAAATGGGTTGGATGTAGAGTTCGCCCTTCCTGAAGAGCGGCAGTGGGGGTGGGTCTCGTGTTGCTGTGCAGTCTTTTAGCAGTGTGCTTGCTCATGCAGAGATATCTGTGGATGCCATCATGTAATTGCTACTAGTTCTAGTGATGGGTACCCATACTCGATGCAGGGAGAGCTGAGATGTTTTTTGGGGACAGTGATCATGTGTTACTGAAACTTGGATTCAATTATAACCCGGGAGACCCAAATTACTGCTGTGAAATCAGTGTTTGGCCTGGCGAACAAATGTCTCTTATCTCCTCTGGAGAAATCCTAGCTTAAAATGCGCTAAAGCAAATCTCTGCCTTGTCTGATTTGGGAAGAAAATCCACTCAAAAGCTCACCTCTCCCTCCTTCTGCTTAACTGGCAAAGTGTAGAGGTGAGTGGGTCGTTGTCACACCAGCTCAGGGTCTCGAGGGCAGTAGCTGTCTCACCGTGAGGAGTCCTGCATGCGTTTCTGTAGTGCCCAACACCATGGGCACCCAATCCTGCTGGATCCATTGATATCATTAACAATAATTCTTTAGAAACAAAATGGCTTTTCTACCTGTTTACTAATCTTTCATAGGAAAGTGTCTTCTGACACAATCCAAAACTCTGATGGGGCCATGTGCCGGTCCTGCTGAACGAGGGCACCCTAACCCTCGTGGCTCCAGCTGGGGACCAGCTAGGTGTGGCAGGGTCTCAATGCATCTTGTCCCTGTTGTGCATGTTCCCTCTCTGATGTTGGAATTCTGAGCACAAACCCTTCCAGCACAGTCCCTGCCAGTTCTCTTCTGTAAAATGATTGTTTACTTGAAAAATAATTGTAGTCATAGAAAGTCAGAGTTAGGAGGGTCATCCAGTCCAACCACCTGTTGGGAGGAGTGGAAAGGATTAGAGCCATGGGCTGATTAAGTAGGAGAGGCTAGAACCTGGGAGGGGTGGACGGGATGAAGGTGTTTGCGGGCAATGAGAAAGGGTAGCTGGAGGCTTTGAGCTGGGATGGAAGGTGGACTGGGGCCTAGGACAAGGGGGTGCTGTGGGCTTAGATGGATGGGCTGGGGCCAGGAGCTGGGAGGGATGACTGTAGAAGCTGGGTGTGTTGGGGGCTAGAAGAAGAGGTGCTAGGGCGTGATAGGCTGGGGGCAATGGGGAGTGGGGCTTAGTAGGCTGGGACCAGGAGTAGGGTGGGTAGGAGCAGCAGAGGAACAGAGGGTTTGTTTGCTGGGGGTGAAAGCTGCTTCCCCCAGCTAGCTGGTGAAGTAGCAGGGAGGCTCTCTGCCTCCCCTACCTGGCAGTGCAGAGTTGTTCAGGTAGCACCATTGCACAGAATGGAGCTCTGCAGTTGTTGCTGATCCCTTCCTTCTTGGAGGCAGGAGGGGTGGGAAGCAGAGGCTTCCCCCTCTCCTTTCAGCGGGGGAAGCAACAGGGGTGGGTCCCAGCCAGGGTGGGGGCAGTGAGTTCCCCAAACTCCCAGCCAGGGGAGAGGCGCTGTTGCTGTGGCTGAGAAGGGAGCGAGAGAAACTTTTTCCTTAATAGTCCTGGATCTACAATAGAACCCTGTAAAAAAATAAAATAATAGATGTGCAGAGAATCTTGAAGTTTGGATGTGTTTCTGGACCATGTAGGCACAAAATTATCTTGGGTAAACGTGTGTGGCATGAATTATGTAGCTACAATTTTCCAAGTTGGCTGACGTGAATGTGGATATGCAATAACTCATGAATGAGTGCATGTAGAAAGCTAATCTTGGTGGCAAAATATAGGATTTTTTTTAGTCAGGATGGGCAGAAGAACTTTTACTATCCATGATTACCACCAGTACGGTGTAGTGGATCGAATACTGGACTAGGAGCAGGAAGCCCTGGGTTCAAATCCTTGCTCAGCTACGAAGCTCACCAGTTGGCCTTGTGCATTATTTGCAGATAATGCCCACACTCTGACCAGATACTTTTCAGCATTTTCAATGTATTTTTCTGGTAGGGCATCTGTCAGGAAGTTTTCTGGCTGTGGAATCAGTGCTGCATGTGGGCCCGTGGATCTCTTCAGGGAAGGGTTTTTGTCCCTGTGGAGGAGCCGTAGGAGTCTGAAGAGACTAAGGTGATTCTTAGGCCCTAGAAGCCTGAGGCACTTTAGAATCACTAATGAAATGGATAAAGAAGCTGAAAGCAACATCACATAGGCAAGAGAATTCTGTTGAATCCAAGGCCTATGGATGTTTTCAAGAAAGAAACAGTGCATTATATGTCAGCAAGCAAAGGCAAGTGTCAAATTAACAAGTACTGATGGTGGCCAAAAATGAGTGGAGAGAGGCAGCTGAATTAAGGCAGGATCAGGTGTTTAAGGGACTACAACTATTGAATTGAGGGATAACATTTACTACCATGTGGATAACAAGTGTTATAAGAAGTATACCCTACAGAAAACATTGGATGCAATTCATGAACAAAATTTGAGGGCCACATGTCACAACGCTGTTGAAAGTGACCAGTGGGAATCTGGAACTTGTGGGAAACCTTAAACAAGTTATGCAAATCCACATCAACCACACGTCCTTTACCTAGTGTAGAGCAACATTCTGATGATCTATCATGTATTGTGTGTAATAAAACCAGAACAATTGAAGGTGGAGTTAGGGCGAGGACTAAGTTCAGAATTTGTGAAGAGCAGCGAGCAAATAAATGTTTAACTGCAGCTAGTTTCTTCCAGGGTGAAGTATTTGACCACATTGCAGATCTTGACAGTGAACACAGAATTTTTGCTGCAGATCTGTTTGCCCATGGAAAATGTATGAAGGTTACCTTTTGAAATATCCGCATATTTCAAGCAAGTCTGAGCAACCACGTAAATGCTGCCAATCTCAGAAATTTCAGTTGTTTCAACAAGTAAAAGATGTAATAGACCCTCTTTTGGTAGCAGGCTATAGCTTCACACTCACTGGGATTAGAGAGCTGATGAACAACATAAATGAGTTAACAATTAACATTGTTAACAGTTAACAATGAAGCTGAAATTTTTCTATTAAAAACATACAAAGACAAAATTCGGTTTTGTCCATCCAACAAAAAAAATGAAACGTTGCTTGTGTTTTCAGCTGCTTTGAGTGCTGAGGAACTAGCTGCTAAAATACGACCCCACAATGCTGTGAAATCAGCAGGTGCGCTTTTAAGGGAAGCAATGCAGAACGTTGATTTCAAACTGCAAGACAAATTCTGTGATGCTGAAGAACTGTGCAACTCATGGGAGAACACAGTAATTCCTGATGTGTTTCTGACTTTTTTTCATCTTCAGTATCAGCAAATCATGTTTGCTGCATGTGGCAATGGTACAGCATGGAGATGAACAAGATGACAAAAGTGACTTGGATGATGAGACTGAATGTGATACAAGTAGTAGATTGAAACATCAGGCAGTGCAGATAGCATGCCTTTCCCAAATAATGTTCTATGAACTGCACAAGGGCACAAAGAAAACTCTGCTGCACACGATGACTGCTCATAGCATTTATGACAAATGTAAAAGTAAAAACCTTATAACATCCATAAATCGGATTGGTGTACCAGTGACCTATGCTGATGTCGTAAGAAGTCGGAGCCTATTGACTGCTTATGCTGTACAGACTTGTAAACTGAACAGCACACCCATTTCAACCAAACAGACCTCATAACTAGTGCTCTGGGGGGAGTGTGTCATGAAGAGCTTGGCTGGCTAACAGCTGTGTGGTTTTGCTACTTCTCAACCAGGTACCTTCATATAGAGGGGACTGCCCAGAGGAGGTGCCAGCAAAGAGCCGTTGGTGGTGGAGGTGACCCATCTTTAAGGCTTAAATACTCTGTCCTCTTGGTGAAGAGTGAGCAATTCCTAATGTTTGATTTATCATTGTTTGCTTCCATGGTGGACAAGAAGAGATGCAGACCAGTGACTTCGCCAGCTAGTTGCCATGACCTACCTTGCTTGAAGCAGGCTAAAATTTTAGACTTTATTTCTGATGGTCCTTCTACTGTTGATGATGATTTTTCTTTGCCACTATCAAACCACCAATTTTCTTGTTTAGCAAATCCTGATAGCCCTCTGGCTGTAGGATCTTCTTTGGAGACTGAGTTAATTCAGTCTCAGGACAATGCTGTGCCCAGTGTTGTTAGGATCTCAAGTAATGATGAACTTACTAATGAGTCTCCTTCGATCACAACCAGTGACAAGCATCAATTGGAGGACATTGGCGATATATTAAGAACTCAGTGTTTTTTGATAAGTCAAACAGTCTCATTATTTTCTAACATTTCTGAGATGGGAGCTACTTTGGAGGGGTTTAGAACTCATTTGCAGGATATTTCTTCCCAATTGGACTGATTGAAAAAGGGCCCCCAGAGTGATTCTGAGGAAAAAGCTCTGGGGACAACTTCACATTGTGGTATTAAGGCAGCTGTTCTCCCTGGTGCCAAGGGTAACAGTCAGACAACCAAGGAAAATTCAAGCTGGAGAAAGGGTTGAGATGCAGGCCCTCGTTCAGTCCTGGACAAGCTTTCAGTAGTTTAAAAAATATACCCTTTATCAAATGGGGCTCTACCTAGTTGGAAGACCAGGCAGTTGGTTATTTGGAATTTGTCCCAACTATTGGGCTGTAGTGTTAGTAGCTTAGAGGTTGTTGTTAGTATTAGGTGGAATTCATGTAGTGATCATGTAACACAGCTGGTACTACAATGCCAGAAGGAAGAGCTGGGCTAGGAAAATCTTTTGGACTGGAAATTACTTGAAAGCTTGTTGTATTTCTGTTGATAGCATCTTTAACGCAGCTCCAAAAAGTCTTCAGCCTTTGGTCCAGCTACACCAGCAATTATGGTGAGAAGTTCTCAGGCTAACTTGACTTGTAATCTTAGTCAAAGTAGGAGCCAATTGCTCCCTTTGCGGGAGCAATTTATATTGCCAGGGTTAGATCAAAAAAAGGGCCTAGTCCTCTCCCTGCAAGGACTTAAAAAATCAGGCGAACATTTGTTGTTGAATCTGTTAAAGGTGGACGACACTGAATGTGCTGCTATAGCTGAGACTTTGCCCGTCATTGAGCAGGACAGGTTGGTTCAAAAACTAACGGGTAATTGCAAAGCTTAGTGGCAATAGGCTTGAATATCAGGCTCCAGAATGTTCCAAAATGGATATGGTCCCTCAAATACTAGATGTGGATGCCTTGACTAATACCAGAATGTTGATGTCTTATGAATTAGGCTCTCAGTTGCAGGACGTTAAGGATGGAGGCTTGTAGGGGCAGAAGTCTCCTTGGATCCTCTAGAATCAAGTAACCTGAGCAGTGGGAAACTAGATCTTGATTTGACTATCTGCCCCCAGCAAATAAGTTCACAGATCCCCTTCTGCCAGACTTTACATAGATCTTAATGGTGCTACTGTTTCAGAAGATTTGCTTAATGTAATAGATTGTGATATATCAGAGCAGCAACCAGTTGTTTCGGTGGATTCAACCTGACAGCCCTTAATGCCCCAGGGAAGGATGGCCCACAAATTTTTTACTATTCTCTTCTGGAACTCTGCAGGCTGGAAAAACTGTTTAATAGATTCCGCCCACGAGGTACTTGAGAATTACGATTGCCTTTGCATACAGGAAACTTGGTCTTTGGAGGACTGGCATGGGATTGGGGGCTCACTACCCCACTCTAGGCTGTCATGACTCAGTTTCCCTGACTTGCAGCTCCCACTGGATCAGCTCTCTCTTTAGAACTGATTGAGCCTGCAACGGGGGAACCTTTTTGTCACCTTTTCAACCATAGAGTTTCCCAGTACAGACTCTTTCTCTCTAGGTTCATCTGTGTTTGTAAACACAGAATTCACCCCAAACTGTGTCCTGCCAATGTTAGGATTAGCAATTCCACTGAAGTTAAAAGAAGTTTAATGAATAAATCATGAATAAGCATGCAGTACAAGATTATATTTGAGAGCGCAGAAATAAAAATAGCATAACCAATAACACATTCCTATCTGTACTTGGTTTCTCCTAACATAGGCTTACACTAATCAAGGGCCAAGGCTATTTCAGTTCATGTCACAGCCAGCGATGGAAAGTTTAGCTGGGTACCAGTCTTAGAGCTTCCAAGAGAGTCCTTATTTCATAGCTTCTTTGGTACAGGCCTTCTCTGTCTGATAACATATATGATGCAGATGAAGCTGAGTAAGTTGATCTCAGCCAACTGAGAGAGAGAGAGATCACTTCTTTGTCTTGTCTCCCCCCTAAGTACCTTTCCAGGGGCCTTTGTTTGATTTTCCCACCAGCTGACTCTGTGCTTTCAGTCATGTCCACAGGAAGAAATCCATTTGCAACTCAGTGGTCTATGTGTCTGCAGAGGTGTTTAGGCTTTTTCCGAATACACATTCGGCATGACTTTGCCGAAAGTCATTACATGAAGTGAGTTTCCAGTTCTCAGCTTTCACATTACATACATGTTTAACCTTTACCTTTACTTATTTGTTAGACCTGTAGTCTACTGTAGCCCAGTATCTCCTTATGACAAGGACGATTTATTTTTTCCAGGCTATAGGGCCTGGGTTAAACCAGCAATTAGATCCCAGATGATGGGCAGGCCTGCGTGAGGTATGGCAGTTTTTATAAGGCTGACCCTGACTGCTGTTAGTGAGCAAATTCAAAATGCCTCAGAGAATGTTGTGATAGTTAAAGTCGCTTGGGGCCTCAGCCATTATTATTCTGAATATTTATCTTCCCCCTGTGCGAGGGATTTCCAATCGCATGTGCTTTTGACTCTCTTTGGAATGATTCACAGCACAATTAGAGAAAGATTTTCCTCAGATCCCTATAGTTATGGTTGGGGACTTTAATGTGCGTACAGGGAAAAAAGACGCAGTTGTGAGAGTAATAGGGCTAGAATCAGATTATCCTTTTTTTCATCCGCTAAGGTCCTCTAGAGACAGAGTATTGTCATCTACTGGTTTACAAATGTTAAGATTCTTATATAGGCTCAATTGGACAATTTTAAATGGAAGATTTGGTTTGGACCCATTCAGGAAATTCGCTTTCATTTCTAAAGCTGGAACAAGTGTAATTGACTAATTGACTATATATGCGTTCCAGCAATGTTATCTCAGTATTTTTTTAACTTTAAAGTACTTATAATAGGGTATAGTGACCACCAAACAGTTGGGGTTGAGTTTTTTCTTCAGTTGGAACCCCTGGTGGATCATTACTACTTGTCTGGGTTAGGATGGCCTAATAGTCAGGGTTCCAGAGTACAAAAGTGAGGGGAGAAGGTCAGCAAAGTGTCATGAGTTCTTAATGTCAGAGAAAATGCAAGCAACCAGGAAATTATTTCTGAAGGTGGATGTAATGGAAGTTGATATTGTGACTTTTTTTCATGAAATAGTGTCCAGTCCACAATAAAAACGGAGGTGTTAGCACCTCCCCAGCATGTTAAGAAGAAGAAAATCTCGCAACCCCCATGGTTTGATGAGGAATGTTCTCAATTAAAGTCAGCAGTAAATAGAGCAGCCAGGCAGATGAGGGAAGGTAAGACAGCACTGGCTAGTAAAACCCTAAAATCTCCGTATAGAACTACCATTAGGAATAAGAAGTCCGACTACCGGAAGTTCCTTTGGGGTTGTTTGGGGGAAGCCGTCCTTCAGAAGGATGGCATAACATTTTGGCACCTGGCTGGTAAGGGTGCCCTGACTGATACATCTTTTTACCATCCTGTGATGCCATCTAATTTATCAGCAACTCATTTTCTTGATATCTTTAATAGATTCCCAGACAATTCTTTGGGAAAAGGAGAATCTGACTTTGTCACCCTTCCCCCATGGGACCTGGTTCATCATTCAGAGCTGGGGTCACTTATATCAGATCTTTCTTCATGTAAGGCCCCAGGGGAAGATGGGCTTCCTGGGGAATTGTTTTGAGAAAATATGGAATGGTGGGTTCTTGTTTTATCTCGGCTTTTTGATCATATTAATTTTTTTGGAACTCCCCCTTTGGGCTGGAATACCAGCATAGTCGTCCCTATGTTTAAGAAAGGGAGTAGGTTTGACCAAGGAAACTATCACCCGATCAGTTTAATTGACATTGTGGTCAAGCTGTATGCAAAGTACCTCCTTGAGTAAATTAGAATTGTGGGCTGAAGACAGCCATTTTTTCCCTGAGGAGCAGGCCAGGCTTCGTGCAGGCCATTCAACAGTGGACCACTGTTTTGTTTTGTCACATCTCATTGAAAAATGTGTTTATAATTGGAAGAGAAAATTATATGCTGCATTTGTCGATCTCCAAGCAGCATTTGACACTGTGGATAGGAACATTCTGTGGACTAAATTTAGATAAAAGACTGGTCTTACTGGTACCAGACGTTCTACCATAACACTTCCCTACGGGTTAGGCTTTCTCAGGATGGACATTTGACAGAAGATATTCCAGTTAACAATGGCGTCAAGCAGGGCTGTGTGTTGGCTCCTCTCCTTTTAAAATTTTTTATTAATGATATAATCTCTGAGTTGAGTGGCCCTGCTTTCATCCAATCAATATCCAAGGGAGATCACTTTCATTCCTGTTGTATGCGGACGATATGGTCTTTTTATCTACTTCTGAAACAGGGCTATGTAGGCTATTGCAGGCTCCGAGTAAATACTGCCAAAAGAACCATCTGAGTGTAAATGATGACAAGACAAAAGTCATGATTTTTGCAAAACAGAGGATAATTAAGAACTGGAAGTTAGACTCTATTCCCCTGGAAGAAGTGGACAAATATAAATATTTGGGGTTAGTGTTTTCCTCTAGGGGATTATGGAATGAGCATCTAGAAGTGATTAAACTCAAAATGGTTCAATCTACAAATGAAGTATTAAGGTTCTGGAGAACTGTGTGAGGCTTGTCCTTTCTGCACTGAAGTTATTGGAGCACAAGCTGAAACCTCAGGCTGTCCATGGGGCAGAAATATGGGGCTTATGTGAAAGTTGATGATTTAGAGGTTTTAGGTGTCCCCAATGGTGCACCTACAAGCATGTTGCGTGCCGAGACAGGAGTGTTGCCAGTCGAATTGAAAGTTCGTATGAATTTATTTCTTTACTGACTTAGGCTAGAAAGTATGGTACTGTTCACTCACCAAACTATGCTGGACAGAAAAGCAAAAAGAGAGTTTTAACTCTATATGGAAGCACAGCTTGATTATGTCAGCTGTTTGTCTGGGCCTTTCAATTATGTTTTTGTCCCATTTTCCCAGAATTAAAGTTAGACAAATGGTGTTCGACTGTCTTACGGACAATTTTATGCAAAATGATTTGGCAGCTTTGAATCGGAGCAGGATAGCTCCTTGCTTACATCTGTTTAAGACTTGCCATCAGTTTGAGAACTACCTTATGGCAGTAACTAATTACACCTTGCGTAAGTCCCTTAGCTTGTTGAGATTTCAGCTAATGCCCACTATGGTGACCAAGGGCAGACAAAACCATCTTCCTTATGAGATTAGATTCTGCCCATGTGCTCAGCAGAAGGTTGAGGATCTGGCTCATTATATTTTTGACTGCCCCCTCGCAGAGAGTGTCAGACAGAAATTATTGGTTCTGTTGTTGGCTGGGAAAACATTCTGGGACCACAGTATGAAGCTTTTTTACTCGTTAGCCAACTCTAATCCAGCTAAGATCCTAAGTAAGCTGGTGCACGCTTTAACTGTCCAGAGGCAACGCACCATAAAATCACAGGATTCTACTATTGATTTGAGTGTTGTTGTTTTATTATATTTCATTTTTTAATATTACTTTGTAAACTTGAATTTAATTTTTGTACAGATGTTTTTTTGTCTGTTGTGCTGAATTTGTTGACCAATGGTCAAGACAATAAATTGGTTTTACATTTTTAAAAAAATTTTATTTTATTTTTTTAAACAACTGGTGCTCTGGATAACTTTGACTTTAAGGATGACTTGTCATTATCTGGTACTGCTGGCACACACCATATGGCAATGGTGTTATTTCAAGACTGCACAGGTGACACTACACCAGGAAAACCTAATGTTTCTTTAGCCAACTTAAAGAAGCAAAGTTGCAAGTTGACATCAGTGCTTCCATGTCAGTGTGTTGGACAATATTACAAGAAAGTGAATCAGCCAGGACTGCCAGAAACATTCCAAGTATCTGAACTGATTGGCCTGCAACCATCTGATACTGAATTATGCAAGACTGCTCACACAGAGTTTCTCATTACTCTGACAAGATGTGGACTGCCTGAAGATGTGGACTGCCTGAAGATGTGGACTGCCTGAAGGGAAAAGAGGGTAAATACCTCCATGGGGAGGTGTACACGCATTAATATCTGACAGCCAAGTTCCTCTGAAGTGAGTAGGGTTCATCCCAATAATTCCATCCACAGCCACAGATTATGCTACAGTTTACTTAGCCATGGAAAACTTTGAGACTGCGTGCATTCAGCTGTGTCAATCTGTCATGCCAATTTTCTGTGATGGTGTTTTTCACATTGTTGCTGACATCATCATGAGCATCCCTGAAACCTGTAAGAATCTGTTTCCAATTATGGGAATGTTTCATTTCACAAAAGTTGTTCTCTGCTGTGTGGGAAGGTACTTAACTGGGAGTGGAGTTGGCAATGCTCTTGCTGAGACAGAAGTATTCAGAATTAAAACCATACTTTATGTCATGGGTGAAATGCACTATGTCGGTTCAATGAAAGGCATACTCATCATTGTGGAAGTCCTTGAAGCAATGATATGGAAGGTGTTCTGGAAAAAGAATAACTCTGAGTTCCAAGACATAATTTCAGGAATCACGGAGCTCAGAAAAGCACTATGATCTAAAGATGAAATAATCTGTTCACTGTTGTTTCAACAATTACTGCAGAAAAGTGGGAGACTGAAAGTAGAATTTGAAGAGTTCATTAAAGAATGCAGTGACACATCTGAAATGTGCAAATATTTTTCTGTTTTTCTGTATCTTGTGGGTCTTTTGAAAAGCCTTGTGACATCTGACCGTGAAGGTAATTGGGTGCTAAAATAGTTTAGTCACTGATCTCTGTGTTTACAGAATTGGACTGTGTTAATTATGTGCATTATGGTTCTTGGTACTTGAATAAGGAATAAAATAGATTTATTGTTAGCCAAGGATAATACTTGGTACTTGGAAAGAATGAAGAAGCTTGAAATGGAATACCCATATGTCTACCATAAGCTCATCAACAGCCATTTTGTTGTACGAGACATGGAAGGAAAGTTTAATGCTGTGGCTGCTGACATGAAGCTGGAGTGCACAATCCAAAGATCTCAGAAAACATCAAAAGGCATAATTTGTCAAACAAGAAAGAGTACCTATGTGTTGGAATGGCAGCTTGTGTAGCATGAGGTCCTTGAAATAAGTAATATTTTCCGAGATCTAACAAATGCAAAGGTGATGGATCACAAAGAAACATCTCATCATGAGCTGACAGGGAGTAAAGCAGAGCTGTTTGACATCAATGCCACACGTCTCCTGGAGTTCTTGCTGGAGAAAGGAAACCCTTTTGAGGCTATTGGTCAAATAAGGCTTCACAACTTGGTAACAGAACAGTAGGTTATTATTATTAACAAACATTTATATAGCGCCAGCAGTGTACCTGGCACTTTACAAAGTAATAAAATAGACACGGTCCCTGCCCCATGGGCTTACAACCTGAGAGACAGGAGCTGGGGGAGAGACATAGGAAGGGGAACAGAGGGAGAGACAAGGGGTCTAACATTCATGAAGATGCGAGGTCTCAAGTGCACGTACTTGGCTTGGTTACGATGAGAATGACAGCAGGCAGGTCCATGTTGCAAGGATAAGGGTAAACCGATCGTAGGTATAGGAATAGTGGCTCAGCAGGATAAAGAGTCAGACAGAGCAGAGCGAAAGAGGTGAGTTTTAAGGAGAGATTTGAAGGTATGAAGGGAGGGGGCAAGGCGGATGTGGACAGGGAGGTAGGTTGATCAAAGCGTCTCTGAACAGTTGCTCAATCTACAATTCACGGCCATGAACAATGACAACTGTTTCTGAACTGAAAGATCCATTCTGAAAGAGAAAAAATTATCTGACAGAATATGCAAAGTTAATCTCCTGTGTTTTGATTATTCAAAAACTCAACACAGTCTACCACACCAGTAATGACAGCAAAGATGCTGTGTAAAGCACAGAAGGCAATTGAAATTGCACGGAAAAGGGGAGAGAGTCTTCAGGACATTTGTCTCATGATCTATTGACATCAAACCCTTTGTTCATAGAAGATGCTGCAACAAAACCAGTGAAATTCTTATTGGAGAAACATCTCAACACTGCCGACAGCTTGTACAGCTTATTTGAACCAGTGTCTCAAGTGACAACAGCAGTTATCGTTTATTTCATGTCACAAATTAGAATGATGCATATGAGCTCTCAATTTTTTTTTGTCAAGCAGTAATCACGATGGTCAGAAGCTCACAGTGTGTCACCCACAAGAGATGCACATTGTCTTTGATAGCTACTTAGAACTTTCAGTCAAGTAATCAGAGAGGCATTGTAGAGCATCCAACACTGGCACTGTTGAGTTAAAATGTATCCGTGCAGATACACAAATCCCTATTCAAATAGACAAGTTCTGGACATCTTCAACCAATAAAGTGAACTTACAACAACTAGCCCGTAAACAATTAAGTGCTGAATCACTTTGTGTTGACTTCGCAATCATTGTGAGTGGAATGGTAATCAATAATAAGGTTATCGCTGCAGAGATGTACAGAAATGGTGATAAGCAGGAAGTTCAGGAACTCTCTAGCAGTATTGAGGAGGCTGATCAACACATTATTCCACATCTCAATTGGGCGGTTCAGCAAGGTTGTGCCTGACGTGGTGATGTACTTTCCAATGATACAGATGTAGTAGCACTGCTGTTGAGGTACATGGCAGTGCTTAACATCAAAGGCCTAACAGAGCTATGGGTTCAGTTTGGAACTGGGATAAAAAGACACTTTATCTCTTTGCATCACCTTCTGATCAAGCTTGGACCTGAGCTGTGCAGTGTTTTGGTAAAAGCTCTCATTTTAACTAGAAATGATGCTTTGAGCAAGATTGGAACCAAACATGCAGCTCTGATTGCACAGCCACAAAACTTCCTGGGACACTTTGGAGAGACAGATGCCTTATCAGAAAAAGACATTGAAAATGCTGAAAAGTATCTGGTCAGATCGTGGACACTTCTGCAAGAGTGAATACTTTTGACAAGCTGAGGGTTGCCGTGTACAGGAAGTTGAATATCTCTTGCTGATCTGCCACCAACCTCCAGTTCCATCAAAGGACACATCCAAAGAGCATTCCTTGCTATCAGAGTCAATCACCCACTTGTATCATGAGTACAGGATGCTGAATCCACTGGACTACAGCTGGGAGGAAGTGGAAGGTGTTTTGCAACCATCTAAGTGCCTTATGCCTTTACCTGAAGGTTGACAACCATGTGTGGATGCAAAACATGCAACACAAGAATGTGCAAATGTAAGAGGTTCACAATGGTTTGCTGTTCTTTATGCAAGTGTGAAAAACTGTGTCACAATGCATCATAAATAACAAGCCCAAGTTAAAAACAATTACTTGCATTTATCAGTCAGAAATGTGTGTTTGTTGTTTCTGATTTCAGTTATTAAAGAAATATTGATGTATTACATTTTTATCCCACCCTTTCTCAAAGGAGCTCACAGTAGCTCCCACCCATTATATTTCTCAACCTAAACTATCTCAACAGGGTTGTTCTAAGACATGATGACTGGCCCTAGGCCACCAGGTGAGCTTCATAGCTGAGCAGGGATTTGAACTCAGTGCTTCCTGCTCCTAGTCCATCATTCTATCCACTATACCGTACTGGTGGTAATCGTGGTTACTCAAAGTTCTTCAGCCCATCTAGACTAAAATAATCTATATTTTGCTACCAAAATGAGCTTTCTACATGCACTCATTCATGAGTTAATGCATATCCACATTCACGTCCACCATCTTGGAAAATTGCAGCTACATAATTCATGCCACACGCTGAGCATGTCGACCCAAGATAATTTTGTACCTACATGGTTCCAAAAACACATCCATACTTCAAGGTTCTCTGCACATCCTTTTTGTACAGGGGTCTATTGTAGATCCAGGACTATAAAGCTAGAAGAGGCTGCTGGCTGTGACAGTCTGTTGCCAGTCCTCTAGTGGTGGAAGGGACACATGTGTGGGCCCTTCTCCACTCTCAGTTGTAGCTGATTCTGAGCTGTTAGGTGTCATTTCTTTGCAAATTCAGGTCTGGGCTGAATTCAGCAGAAAAGACAAGTTGATTTGCTTTTTCCACTACAAGTCCTTCCCTACATGATGGGTAGGGAATAGAAGAGAAAAGTGGGCAGAATTACTTTTTGTTGCATAGGGATGTCATATGGTTGGCTTTGGCTGGCCCTTTTTGGTCCCAGTCCTCCTGAAGCTGCATAGGGTTGACTGGTTGCCTCATTTCATTTTGCTGACTGTGATTATGGTGCTAGTCCTCAAGATCGGATTGGATGGATTTTAACCCAGAGATCCTGTGGGTGGTCCCTATTCCTGGTGCCGTGGTCTTTAGGGTCCAGCCACTCCCCGATGGTTTTTTCCCCCTCTGGAACTCTATTTTTTCTATTTCGCACCATCTTGAGCAGATTTTAGGACGGGTCCCCTTGGGGGCTGTTGTTTCCTTTCAGTCTCTCCCTTCTTATAGATACATGCAACGGTTTATAGTTTTTTTCCCAGTCTTCCCATTTTGCCTCAGTTATTTTATCCCATGCTAGGTTACTTTCTTCCTGGGGGGTACATGTGGGCGAGGCCTTTAGGGACTTTGTCCCATGCTCTAGGAACTCTAACCCGGCCACCACCTCTATGGAGGGGGCGGTCCAGGGGAGCCCTAAATTAGTGCTTGATTCATTGGCCAATGTTGGGGCTTAGGTGTATCCCCAGGAGCAGGCCTCCCCTATCCAGGAGAGGCTCAGGAACCTTGCCCAGGGCATTGATCGTGTTAGGACCTTACTAGCTGAGCTACTAGCTAATGAAGATCTTGAGACTTGGAAGGCCTTATTGGCTTCTGCCGATTCTATCAACCCCGATTTATCAGGCACCTGTACAGGATTTCCCCAAGTCACATCCTTTGGGTCTGAGACTGGTTTGGCAGCAACTCTGGGGCCGTTAGGAGCTCAGAGGGCATTACCAGTGCTTCCAGCCGGTTCAGGCGGGGTCACCCACCATATTGGGGGTGCATCTTTGGCAGTGGGGGCTGTGTCCAGTTGACCCGCTCCCTCCCAGTCTTTGTGTAGCGGCCATCCAGAGCAGGTTAGTTTATGTGCTTGGAATGTAACGGGCTGGCACTCAAGGATGTTTGATCAATCCTTCTTGAAGTTTGTGGGGGGTAAGGACATACTTTGCTTAGTGGAAACCTGGTCCTTGGATGTCCCTGAGCTTTCTGGGTTTAAGACCTATGGGATCCCGGCAGTCCATATGGCAAAGCGGGGTTGCCCGGCAGGAGGTCTTGTTTGTTTCATTTCCATCAGTCTGGGTTTTTCAGTTGTGGAGTTGGCCAAGCTTCCCCCTATCGCTCTAGCGGTGGTGGGTAGACTGGGAAGTAGTCTTTTTATCTTGGTCACAGTTTATATCCCCCCAGCCAACGCCTTGAGTTACCAGCGGGATTTTTGGATGAAGTTGGAGGATTTTATCCAATCCCTCCAAGATCAGTATCCCCAGACCTTTTTGATAGTGGCAGGGGACTTCAATGTGCGGCTGGGCAGTGACCCTGAGTTGCTTCTGAGCCACTGCCCTTTTCTCAGTCCAGGTTCTCCGGTATTACATCGTTCCTCCTGGGATAGGGTCCTTAACGCTTCTGGGCTGAGATGGACTGTCGTGTTGGCCAACTTAAATCTCCAGATTTTGAACGGAGCTTTTCTGGGGGGTTTGGAGGGTAATTATACTTTTATTTCTCACCAGGGATGCAGTGTAGTGGATTATGTCGTGGTCTCCCCCAACCTTCTTCCCTATCTAGTTAGATTTAGGGTGGGTCAGCAAATCTATAGTGACCATTTGCCGCTTCTCTTAAATCTGTGGTCGCATGTTGCAAAGTCTGGTGAGGTTAGTAGGGTGGAAAATGAGGCAATCGAGGAGGATACCCACATAGGGCCGTGTAGATGTATGTGGTCAGAGGACCTCAGTGGGCACCTCCGGGAAGTGTTGTTTTCTCCTTCGGGTTGGGTATTCAGGGATGCCATGGTGGGACCTCCTCCCCAGCTAGATCCTGTGGGGCAATATTTGGGGCTCATTGAGCTGTTAAGGCCACTTTTGGTTCGTCCCACCAACCAGCCCTTGGGAGTTCAGGGAACTGTTTGGCGGGGAGCCCCCTGGTACGATTGGGAGTGTAAAGATCAGAAGGTGCTGTTGAAGGCGCTATTTAAACTCTATAGGAGGCAGAGGGACGAGTCTGCTTTGGTGGCTTTTCTAGAAAACAAGAAGGCTTATCGGGTTCTGCTGAGGCAGAAGAAGGTGACCTATATCTCCCAGTTTTGGGCCACTTTGCTCTCAGCAGCTAGGGGTAGGGATTCCTGTAAGTTTTGGCAGGCTGTTAACTCTTTTATGGATAAACATTGTAAATTATCTTTCCCTACCATTTCTAGTGGGGCTTGGTTGTCCCACTTTCGATCTCTTTTCCCGGTGGGGGAGCCCGAGGAGAATCTCTGAGTTGTTGACTGAGCTTCCAATGTGGCCACCCGTAACGGTATTTGAGATGGAGGAGCTCATTCTATCTCTTAGGCCTGGGAAGGCACCTGGGTACGACTGTCTGCCGGTTGAGCTTTTAAAGTCCCAAGTGGACTGGTGGGCTCCTTTTTTGGCCGTTCTTTTTACCCATCTCGATAAGACTGGGGCTTTTCCAGCTGATTGGGGCCGAGCGGTGGTTATCCCAGTGTATAAGGGTGGCAATAGGTGTATCCCGGGGAATTATAGGCCAGTAAGCCTGTTGAGCGTGCTTGCCAAGCTCTATGCGAAGCACCTGCTAGCCATTTTGACTGGCTGGCTGGTAGCCTCTTGGGTGCTGCATAGGGAACAGGCGGGTTTTCAAGCCAAGAGGACGACCCTTGACCATTGTCTTGTTCTGTTCCATCTGGCCAAGAAATATACCCAGGCAAACTCAAGGCTATTTTGCGCATTCGTTGATTTGAAAGCCGCCTTTGATTCGGTCGACAGGTTGCTTCTTTGGGATAAGTTGGTCGGCCTGTCGATCAATCAGAGGCTGCTTGCTCTGATACAATAGCTACATAAGGATTCATTGTTGGCTGTTAGGCTTTCCCCGCAGGGGCAGCTTTCTGCCTGGCTCCCTATTTTTTCGGGGGTCAGGCAGGGTTGCATATTAGCCCCAGTCCTTTTCAACTGCTTCCTGAATGACCTGGTCCCAGCTATGACACGGACAGAATTTTTTCCCCTAAGTTGGCCATGAGTTATCTGGGCTGCTTACTCTATGCCGACGATGTGGTGATTCTCTCCCAGACCAGGGTGGGCTTATGTCAGCAGTTATCTGCCCTCTCTGATTATTGTTCCACCAACAAGCTTGTTATAAATTACAACAAGACTAAAATTTTGGTGTTTGGGAGAGAGAGAAAGGTTTACCAGTGGACCATCAATGCCCACCCAATAGCCCAGGTGTCCTCCTACAAATATTTGGGGATCTTGTTCCATTCTTCCCTTAATTGGTCCTCCCATCGGGAGATGGCTGTAGCTAGATCTAAGGGCCCGATGGCTGCCATTGCCCGACTTTTCAAATATAAAGGTCATGGCAGTCTGGGGCTGTGTTAAATGTAGTGGACACTAAAGTCCGCACCCAACTCCTGTATGAAGGGGCTCTGTGGGCTGTGGCAGCTTCCTTGGTATTGAATTTGATACAGCTCAAAGCCATCAAAATGATTTTTCAGGTCCCGAATGGGACTCCTTCGGCTGCTGTAAGAGTTGGATTTGGACAGATTCCTTGGAGTTGGGTCAACTGGAAGCATATGGTTGCGCCTTTATCATGATGGTCAGGTTGGACTCTTGGCGCTTATACCACAGGATACTTTTGTCTCCTCATGGACAAAGCAACTGGCCAACCAATTGGCAGCATTGGGGCTGTCAGTTGATCATCTTAAAATCATTCAGTTTAGCCAAGCATGCAGAGAGGTCGACAGTAGGATCTCGGACATTGCACGCCAGGAGGATTGGGCTGGGGTGGGTTCTTTTGCTTTTCTGGCCCATTATAAGCATATTATGCTGCTGGCTGGTAGGCGGGCAGTTTATTTGTCTGCCCCACTTTCAAGGAGGCACTTAGCTCTCCTCTTTGGGGCCCGCCTTAACGTGTTTCCTACTAGTGTAATGGAGGGGCGTTACGCTGGATCTTTGTATAGCACTTGATTATGCCGCTTCGACTTTGAGGAGGTTGAGTCAGTTGCCCACATTTTATTTGAATGCCATCTATATGATATCCCGCGCAGTCAGCTGTTGGCCGATTATATCAAACGCTGCCCAGGTCGGACCCTCTCAGAGTTGCTATGTTTATTTCTATCTGACACGGATATGCCTAGCTTGAGGGCTGTCTCAGACTTTTTGGTCCAAGCTTTTGTTTATCGCAATCACTTTCTTAATTGCTTGCCTTTGGTTCCTGGTGATGCGTCTTCCACCGGGGATGAGGGGGGTAGATGAGGTGATCAGTCGGTTTTGATATTTTTCTTGTTAAGGGGTGTAGCTTTGTATTTTATGTCTTGTTCATTTTTGTGTTGTAATTGTTTGCAAGGACCATTGGTCACGCAATAAAATTGAATTGAATTGATTGGAGAAGCCATAGAAGGGGGAGAGGGAGGATGGAGTGGACAAAAAGATACTTTGAAGGGAAAGAGAAGCAGGATTTTCATATGGGGTCTGCTCCCAAAGGTCCCCAAGGATTTATTTATTTATACAAAAATGTATATCCCGCACCCTCCTGCACACTGGGTGCTCGTGGCGGCCTACAACATAAAAACAACAACAAAAAAACCATCTAAAATACTACAATATATAAAATATCATAAAAATTCAGCAGCAGCTATGGTAAATAAAACACCTCCCCCACACCCTACCCACCCCTGTCCCCAAAGGCCCGGCAGAATAACCATGTCTTACAACATCTACGGAAAGAGGGGTGGTGATAGCTGCCCTAGGCCTCCCCAAGGGAGTTCTGTCATGTTGAAGTCTCTCTTCTCCTCCTTTATGCCCTCTTTGAACCGGCACAACCAGATGTATTGGTTGCGATCCTGAAGTTCTTAATTTAAAGCATTGGCAAAGGTCTAATGGCTGGAGTAGATTTCCCCTGCATTATCTCTTCCATCAGTTAAGCTCTATTTTTGGCACCCTGTTTTGTCTGATTTTTATCAGAAATTGTGGCACCAACATGATCCTTGGATTATCTCAAAAGCGCCTCTGTCTATTTACAAAAACCCAGTCTTCATGTCACTTTCCTGTGCTTGTTTCATTAACATTCCTTGCACAGTTCATGGTAATGTTTGGTTACCTCTTGCCCACTCCTAAACAAGGCTCTGAATGGCAGGGATGCGCACCTGACATTGTTGGATACAGCAGATTCTGCCTGCTAAAATCTGCCTTGTTCTTGGTTCTGCTGCCTGTAACTCTGGCTAGCCATCTAGTGGTCCATTCCTTTTCTGACTTGTACTGAGCTCTTGGCATCAGCAGTATCCTGTGACAGAGTGTTCCACAGCCGAAGTGCACGTTGGAGGCACTGGGATCAGATTTCTTTTGATCCGTTCTGAACTTCCCCCTTTATGATTTTGTTGAATGTTCCTATATTATAAAAGCTAGATTGGTGGAAACTCCTGGTTCTCCTCTACTGTATCTGTGCTCTACCTACCCTGGATTGGAGTCAATATGAGCCTGCATCTGCTCCAGAGCTTAGTCTTTTTAATGACTTTATCTTGGAGCAGCCTGTGGAAGTGGGTCTGTTCCTGTGTAGAAGTGAGAAATGAAGGGGGGACAGATTCAGAGAATTCTTTCACATTCTGTTTGTTGTGCATATTTCGGGAAGCAAAAAGAAGTTGGACTTGGCCTAGGATTTTGAATAGAGAGTTGTTTTCTGGAGATCAGTTTTTTGTGAGCTTTGCTGTAATTTTTATCCAAACTTGTTCAGAGCAAGAATTGTCCATTACTTATAAACAACCAGGCATTCCACTTCCTAGGGCTTGTGGCCTTGGTTCCTGATTCCATTTATCTTCATCATGGATGGGTAACTTCCCCCCCCCCCCCCCCAGTGAGCCTCTCTTGTATTTAGTATACGCCTATGGGCCAGATAGGGGCTACAGAATCTTTGGGGGTGGGGATGCTGAAGGAATGGAGACATTCTCAGGGCAGAAATAAGGAGCAGAGGGGCTGAAGGAGCATGTTGGGGAGAAAGAAGTGGAAACAAGTGTGTGAGCTGAGAGGGAGAGGTTCTCTGATGTACTCTTGGGGTAGAGGCTGGGTCTGTGGGCTTGATTAGTAAATTAGAAAAGGGACATGTAACAAAAGGCCATGGGCCGTATTTGGCCTGAGGTTCAGATCACTCTTGCCCTACATCAGTGTGAAACACTTTGCCTGTAGATGCTTTCCATGCGCTCTGCCATATTGTAGATGATAGCCCATAGTGCAGGGCAGTGTGAATGGTGCATGGTGACTGGTTCCATCACACAAGAAACCCTCCTAGAACACAACCAGTGTCCCTCTCCTGCGAGTGGCTGATGTGTGCTCCCCATTGGCATGCTCGGATCTCCCTGTGGGCTTCAAGCAGTGAGCTGTTGAAGCCCTGACCCTTCCCTGTGGATCCCTGCCTTAGTGTTTGTGTCTTTGTCATTCTTGCCATATGAGGCAGTTAAAGCCTTTTAAAATATTTTCTGGTTTTGGTGCTGAGAGAAACAGTAATTAGCAACCTGAGCCAAGAGCTTAGCTTGACTAACTTACTGAATCACTGAAATGAGCTTATAATAGAAATGTTCTCACTCTGCACAGGAAGCTGCTTCAGCACATTCACAGCAATTCACCGACAGGCCTCGGGAGAGAGTTTTCTCACTGTGAGCAGGGCTGGGGAAATGCTTGATGGGAGTAACCTGCCCCTAGCCTCCCTACAGCGAGGAAGTGGTTGAGTTGGTGGCTACCAGTTGTGTGAGGTTGCATGCCAGAAGTAGCTCCTCTTGGCTGCATGATTGTTAAAGAGGATATAAGTGGTTAATGTTTAAACAGTGGCTGGGCTGTCATTCCATTCAGACTTTTTTGTGGGACTCTCCTATCTGAGAAGTTGTGGTCCCTGGAAGCCTGTTACATGCACACAAGCTTTGCCTCCTTTCCTCAATAAACTTCCTCTCAGTTACACTCTGCTGTTTACTTTGCTGCCCAGCACTTGCCATTTCCAAACATTTTGCCGGCATAACCCCCTTTTGGGGCTTTAATGTAGTCCACTGAGAGCAAAGACCATTATTATTATTATGCATTTATATAGCGCCAGCAATGTACCTGGCACTTTACAATAGAGACACGAGCAAAGTAAATCCAATATCAATGGGATTGCGACCCCATCTACAGATGGTAACCCTAGTTTGTTTGTTTGTTTATTTATATAAAATGTATATCCCGCCCCTCCTGCCCACAGGGCAGCCCGGGGCAGCAGACAACAGTATAAAAACAATAAAACAGTTTAAAACCATTAAAAATATACAATACAGGGGAACAAAAACCCTCTTTCCCCCCACCCCCCCAAGGCCTGGCGGAACAGCCAGGTCTTACATGAACGCTGACATGACAGGAGAGTGGGAGCTAGCCGAGCCTCCTCCGGGAGCGAGTTCCACAGCACAGGGGCAGCCACCGAAAAATATCTTAACATTGGTGGGCACCCGCCTTGCCCGGGGAACCTCCCGAAAGGCTCCCACGGACGAACTCAAGGGTAGCACGGGCACATGGGGAGTGAGGCGGTCCCGCAGATAGGTAGGGCCCAGGCCGTGAAGGGCTTTAAAGGTTAAAACCAGCACCTTGAACTTAGCCCAGTGCTTTACAGGCAGCCAGTGCAGAGCCTGGAGCACCAGTGTCATGTGCTCCCTGTGACCCACCCCCGTAAGGAGACGGGCCGAGGCATTCTTCACCAGCTGCAGCCTCCGGACCAGCTTCTCAGACAGCCTCACGTAGAGCATGTTGCAGTAATCCAGCCTTGAGGTGATGAAGGCATGAATGACAGTGGCGAGGTCAGAGTCTGAGAGATATGGCCGAAGCCGCCAGACAAGGTGTAACTGCCGAAACGCACTCCCTGTCACAGCCATAACCTGAGATTCCAGGCACACCGTGAATCGAGGAGCACAGTTGAAGCCTCAGCTGTCATTTTGGGAACCTCTGGCTTAACAAGATCATGTTGCCATACCCTACTTGTCCATGTGCATGTTTTAGGAGAGGACATTACGCAAGGCAAAGTACCTGCAGGACCTAGAGGTAGTTACCTCACTATGACATACATTTTTGGAGATTTGCTATAGCTGTCTGTCCCCTAACTTGTCTCCCGACAACTCAGTTTTCCCCCTTATGGCCTCCATTAGTCACCACTCTCCCAGGAGTGTGCAAGCTCATAAGGGATTAACTCTCTATTGCCTGTATCTTGGAGTCTGCTTTGTTGCACAAATGTTTAATGAGTAAGGCTTGTCCCAGTATTTCAATTGAGAATCCCCTCAAAGTATCTCAGCACAGTATCGTTGACCACAAAGGCACCAGCTTTATAATGAAAGAGTTTTATATAAAAGTCAAGACTGGTAATATAGGTTCAGAGTAAATGCAGACGGTGCAGAAGGAAATAAAAGTAAAAATAACACGCAATTCTACCTTTTAGAAGTCCAACCTCAAGACAATGGCCCTTTTCGCACAAGAAGCCCCGCCCCCCCTTGCCCACGTGGGCAACTGGGTGGGCATCTGCGTGACTGCCAGTACAGGTGGATGGGGGTGCATTAACCTCTAATCGCTTATCAAAGTCAGGGTTTATAACTACAGGCGTGAGAGAAGACTTGTGTCAGAGTTTCAAATCCATCCTGACAGGCCTGTGATCGTCTTGTTTTATCAGGCATATCCTTTTTGATGAGGTCAGTTACGGGGGCTATAGTTTTACTGAAGTCTTTCACAAAAAACCAATAGTAATTTGCTAGGCCAGTGAAAGAATGGGCCTGCTTCTTAGGGTGTTAACAAATGGCATGATAACCTCCCACTGGTAGATGTTGATATAGTCTTTTGTTACATGGTCAGTGATCATAAACACGTGTTTGTGTACATTTCCCTACACATGGCGCTGTGTCTGGAAATGTCGGGGAACACCATGCTGGCTACTTCTGGCTAATACACCAACATGTGTTGATGTGCCATTTTATTAGGGTAGTGGTGGTGTGGGCTGGCAGCCACATCTCCAGGGACTTTGGGTAAAAACAAACATGACTGTTCTGTGTCTGTACCCTAGCCCGTTTCAGGTCGGGAAGCTGCTGTGGACACAGTGCAGACTGGGCCACGGAACAAACGTTCACGTGACTGGGACTTGTGGGGCGGGGAGATGCACGAATGTGTGGCCAGATGGCCCTGTGCGCGCACGCACACACACCCCATAACAGGCAGCTATGGTGACTGTCCCGGGCCAAGTCGGTAAAATACTCTTGCTCACTTTGCCCCAGTTGGGTGAGTGGTAGCCTGGACTGTGACCTTGACCACTTGCCAAGGTGAGAGCCCGGGCTAGCCACCAACATGCCCAGGATCAGTCTGGACCAACATCTAGTGGCTGACAACACATGTGATGGGTCCAAAGTGGGCCACAGTCTGTAACTGTTATGTTTGTTTTTACTTATAGCGACACAAAGGGTGTTGCATGGAGCGTGGACTTCCTGAGCTTTTCCTTGACCCAGCTGCACACACATCTGTCCAAAAAACTGAAGTGCCATTTTCAAATGTGTTCTCTGTGCTCACTGTGGTTAGGGATCAGGTCCTACCACTTGCTGTTCCCTAGCCACTGCATTCTACAGAGTGAATTTTCAGGGGCTCGCTGTTACTGCTGTCATGGTTCACACCAATAGCCAGTCAACCACGAGTACTGCTAACCACCAATGCTCTATCCCAGTGCAATTGTACTGACTCAACCCACCAGCATGGTGTGCCTTGTGGTGGGTTGACAAAACCAAGGCTTTCATCCGCCTCTGGGGAGACACGAAGTGATAGGCATATCTCGTTAAATGCTACCAGAATAAGGTGGTCTTCAAGACCATCAAGTCCAAGATGCAGAGCCTTGGCTTTAAGAGGGATATGGAGCTGTGCCAATAGCAAGCCAAAGATCTGCAGCGTAGATACAAAGAGATTCACAATCAGAATCTTACTTCTGGGTGTGGAAGGCAAACCTCTCAGTACTATGAGCTGCTGAACCAGTTTGTGTGTTGATGTGGCAGTTGTTGCATCAAGGTTGTGCAGGACAGCCTTCACCCACGATAATAAGCAGATGGCAGAAATGGCGTTCCTGCCTTCCCTTTCTCTAGCCCCACAAGCAGTCTGTGATCAGGAGTGCAACGCTCCCCTTGTGCTATAAGCCAGCTCACGGGGCAACAGCTGAGCCTGATGATGGAAACCTGCAGCTAGCCATGACTGAGGATGGGTGGTAGTGCTGACCTTGTATCACCTGCGAGCCAGCATCTCTTCAGCCAGGAACCAGCTGTATTGGTTGCGGTCACCGAGGTTCCAGACATCACCTTGATCAAGGCTGATGCAGACAAATGTGGTAAGTGCCTCTGTACTATTGGCAGGGGGAGGGTATTTGGGGATATGGTGTGGGACTTGCTGACCCATGGAGGAGCAGCTGTCTGGTGTTGCGAGCTTCCAGACTGTGATCACCACATACTGCTCCACTGGAATGGGCCTGGTGGTGGTTCTCTCCAGGCATGGTCAGAGAATCTCTGCCAACTCAAGAACACAGTGGGGCATCTGGAAATTCTTCACCTGCCTGTTGTCTCTCCAAATGGATATGATGGACTCCCACCAGTTGTAGTTTTAGGGCTTCACTCACCGAAGCCATTCCGTTGGCACAGCTTTCCACAAAACAGCCAAGGTGCTGGTGTTGGTAATGGTCTTCATGCACTCCAACGAACGTTTCAAGTTCTGCTGTGGCCCACCAGATCCTCTATCATGATTTCTTGAGCCGATGAAACCATTCCTCCAACATGCCATCTCACAAGTATGATCAGCTCAGGGTGGTGACATCTCAAGTTAGTGATGAGACTCCTGTAAGGCCAAGGACGTTTGAAATAGTGCTGTAGTCAAATGCTCTAAATGTGCAATCGAGCTCTGCACTGCCTCCTTAAGGACCCAAAGTAGCCAGTAGCTGGTTGCCATGGCTGGAAACGTGACCAAAGCAATATGTCATGATGCGCTGCCAAGTGACATGTTTTCATCATGATCCCAGGATCGGATAATGCATACAGCGATTGGCTGGTGAGTGGCCTTGCATTTTGACATCACCAGATCATAAAGACAACTACAACGTCCCATCTTTCTTTGTCAAAAAAGTTAGTTTAGGCTGTTGTGTCAAGACATAGTAATGGATGTTGACTACGGTGCTGTGGGTACTGGGGTGATCCCTTAGTCAGGAGGTGGCAGCCCGTGGAAATGCTAGCACTGGTGGACTTATGGATGAGGGAGGATCTACAGAAAGAGCTAGTTGACCTATTCTTCAGTGCGCCCTATGTTTGTATGGCACTATAGATGCAGAAATTGAGCTATGATGTTTGCTTGATGGAATGCCAAAACTACGCTGTCAAAAGGCTCCCAGTGGGAGGAGAGGGCACCTTGGCACAGATGGATGGTGGGAACATGAGGGAGACCACCACTTTCATGGAGCTGCCCAAGGGTACAGCAATCCCTTATGGAGCTTGGACTGTCTGTCCTGTTCTGTCTCATCTCAACACTGATTACCACTAACGGATATGGAAGGAGGCAAAAGGAGTGCATTGAGATGGGCTGTAGAACTGAAGCTCTCAAAGCAGCAAGTACAAGAAATCAGTGACTTTAGCAAAGTGCAGGTCATGATGGGAGAGCACAGAATTTTCTTTGCTTATGTTTTCATCTCACCCCTCCTAAAAGCGAGAGGGTTTAAATGGCACATTGGTGACTGCATGTTAGCTTGTGAGCTGGGAGAGATTGAAATTGGGAAAGCCAAGCCATGGAAGTGCAAACACTGGCTGTCCCAGCCAGCTGCGGCTCCTAGGACCTGGGATGAACAGCATACATTGACAACAAGCACAGTCACAAAATCGGTGCTTGGCCAGTAGTTTAGGAGTCCAGAATATGTTGTTTATTTACTTAAGCATGACTCCTAAATAGAAATGCATCATGTAAACTTGTAGCATCACTGGTTGTTCCTTATGGGGTGGGCAGGGATAGCAGGTGCTACTGTGACACCTGCAGTCATGGCTTGCAAATTCCATGAACAGCTGGGTTCGTTCTTCTTCCCAGGGAGCGTCGCAGAGGAGAGCCAGAATGAGTGTGACATGCAAAATGGGATACTGACATGAGAGGGTAGTAAATGGAGGCTGAAAAGAAATGCCACCATGCAAATGGCTGGCCACTCATTAGGTTTAACACATTAACATACGGGTGTGTGCAACACTAATTTACCCCAGCGTGGTTACTGTGCTGTTTAATACCCTTAGTCTTATGAACAGGCCAGTGCACTATGGCTTCTACCTTTTTTTGAGGGTCAGGGTGAAAGCATCCACTACCCACCCACTGTCCCACATGTTGGGACAACTTTGCAAGCTAAGCAAGTTGGCACAACTCAGTGTTGCAAGCTGAGTGGGTTTGTACTCTGTAGCAGGGTGGCTACAGAGCCGCAAGGCTAAAGGGGTGATACAAGGCACCTGTGAGGGAGCCTGATGGCTGTAGAAGCTGCCGCTGGGGAGTGAATTGGCTATACTGCGAGAGAGAAGGTGGCAAGAGAGAAAGCTGAGGGCAAAATGCAGAGAGCCGCCCAGTGAGAGAGGGCTGGCTGAAGCAGTGGCTATGTGAGAGACAACCCTGTGGGGTGGTCTGGCGGGACCCTCACCCGGCCAGGGGGCTGAAGTCACACCCTCACCTGGCCAGGGGGCAGAGGACAGGTGCTGCAGCCAGGAGCATGACTGCAGATCAAGGTGGCTGAGCCAGGAGAAGTGGCTGCCTGAAATGATTAAGTGGCACAGTGCAGCCCGGTGAAACTGACCCTCCGGCTGAGGTGAGAGAGCAAGCAGCCAGTGGGGCTGAGCAGCAGCAGTGCAAAGGACATCTGAGGAAGAACTGAAGATATCAGGGAGCCAGTACATGAAGCCCACATGTGAGAGGTCAGAGTGACTTAGGGGCTCTTATGAGAGAAATTGAAAGATGCTTTGGGGGCTGACAACCTGGGATGCTGGGGTGTTATGTGGGCCAGGGAGCAACAATCTATTACACACTTCTTTACAAGTGCATGCTTCTTGCTGGTCTTGACTCTGCTGGGTTTGCTTTCTGTTGCCTGAAGTTACCAAGTGACTTTTTTTTTTCCTTTTTCTCATTCCAATTTGCTTCCTGAAACTTATTCCCAAGATGGCTGTTCTGATTTCAGCTAGCAGTGCTTATCATCACTTTGCTTTCTGCAGAAACAGACAGATACTTCACACATACAGGGAAATATTTGTAGGAGCTGCAGGCAAAGTGAGAGACCCCTGAATTAAAGCAGAATAATGATCTGTTGCCATCTCTCTCTCTCTCTCCCCCTCCCCCTCTCCTGTCTGCATCTTTGCTGCTGAGCTTGAGCAAAGGCTCATTTTATGCAGTATGTGTTTGACTCCTAAACTGGGGCACTGAAGTGACTGGTGGAGATCGAGTCTTCCCCCCCCCCCCCCCCTTTTTTTTTTTTTTTTCTTCTTCACCTTAATGTAGCAACCCTTTCTTTGTAGGGAAGGAGGGAGGTGGGATGGATTGAGGGTGCTGGGAAAGAGAGGAACAGACACAGCCTTGTCCTTCTCTTGGCAACCAGTGAGCAAAACCATTGAGAATCCAAGCTTCTCTCCTGGATCTGCATCCCCATCAGGGATCGTACTCTATGCACTGATCTGTGATGGGGACGATTTCTGGCTCCATTTCATCCTGAATAAGAACAGAGAGGGGAAGTTGGATATCTGCGTGTTTGTGTGCATATAGATACATGTTACGATTTGATCCCTATACACACCCGGAGGTGACTTGAATACCCCTTCCGCTGAATGGGAATCTGCCACACAAAGAGCTGAAAAGGAAATGCAGACCTGCTCCCCTACTAAGAATGAACAGTTTTTCTGCAGGGAGGCAAGGAGAGGCCTGTCAGTGCTGCTGGCATAGGGCGATGAAGGTTGTTATGTAGCTGTGCAGAGACTTGTGGGTGGAGAGTGCTTAGTGCTGCCTCCCAACAGCTGCCCTTGACAATTCAGCACAGGGACTGTGACTTGTCTGGGTCAGACTCGTACGGGGCCTTAAAGACGTCAGCCTCTGGGGCTTGTGTTTGGAAGGGTTCCCAACAATGAGTATACCCCAGTCTCTTACTGGCCAGAGTTGGAGCTGGTGCTGCTCTGGAGTGGGTTGACAGCAGCAACACCCTCTCCATCTGTAGTAGCACCAGCTGCAAACTTGGCCAGGGAGAGACAGATGTATTCATTTTGGGAGCGCATCAAAATGCATGGTGTGTTCTCTCAGGGGCTACATTCCGGGTTAATGCAGAGGGGATCCCTCCACTTCTTGAAAGAAGTTAAAAGTGAGGTAGAACAATAACAGTTGAGCCCCGCAAAAGCAAAACTGGCTGCAATCAAAATGCTGAAACCTGAAGACAGTTGCTGTGCCTGGAGCTCAGAGTGCCAGGGCTGATCTGCCGTCTCCCTGTGGCTGCAGGGAAGCCTCTCTCTTAAACTTCTAGCCAGTTGAGGAGCAGATGGAGCAGGACTGGGTTGGGTTTGAGATGCATCTCAGGTTCTAGTTTGAGCACTCTCTCTGCATAGCCAGTTCTGCCCTCAGGAGTACTGACCATAGGGTCTGTCTGGCTTGGGGTAGGAGATGGCATTGTTTCCTATCCACAGTAGTGCCAGCTCTAGCCTTAGCTAGGTGTCCATTTTTGGGAGGGCCCCCAGGCTGCTGTCACTGAGATTAAATACTTTGAGATGAGATCAGTTCCGAGAGAGTAACCCCAGGCTGAAGAAACTGCCCATCCCCTCATCTGCTGCTGAATCAGGTACATTTCTGAGGTTCTGGCACCTTTTCAAGTGTATGGCAGGCTCTATTCAGGGAGGTGATGGTGCTAGGATCCTTTTGTGACCATGAGGAGGAGGGCAGCTTGCTTTGCCTCACAGACCCTTTAATCTTGAGTTGTGGCCTCCCACAGTATGTGGAAAGTCTGGAAGAGCAAGCCCAATCTCAGCTTCTGAATGAGAAGGCAAGCTGTCTCCTGAAAGCAGTGTAGTTGGCAGATTCCCCTTCATAAAATAGCAAGGAAGGAGCCGGATTCTGCATGGTCTGATCATGGTGTGTCTATATAGCAGAGGTTCCCAAACTGGACCATGGCTGCTCGTGGGATCTGACTGATACCTGCTAGACTCTGTGTGTCTGTGCTCCTGTCTGGAGTTGGGGAAGTTTATTTAAGCCTTGAAATGGAGTCACTTGAGCAAAAAGCCTGGGGGCTGCTGGCGTATGAGATAAGAGGAAAGACCAGGAATTAGGCAATAGATATGGATTCCTGTTGAAGCAGCCACGCACTCTGAACAACCAGTGGCTAATCCTTCTACCTTTCTCTCTTCACTGCCCAGTGTCTGTAATCTGTGTGGTTGCTCCAGGGTTTAGATTGGCGTCCTGGATTGTAACCCTCTACCATGCTCTCATGACTGTAAGCAGACCTGGCCATGGCTTCCTGCTTGCTGCAGAACTAGACCAGAAGGGCAGTGCACACGATAAGCTACCCATTTCATTGTTCTCAGGAGCTTGTGGCGCTGAACAGCAACGTGAAGTTCCTCTGAATCATTGGGTGTTCTCTGCTACCCAAGGAAATTGCTTCCCTTGCTCCTCATGCTGCAGGGTGCATGTATGTACACGTACTAGTATTAGCTACTCTATACTCCTGTGTAGTGTTGCTGTCTTCTCTCCTCAGTAAGTGGATAAAATGTTTTCCTATTCCACCCTACTTGGGTCCCTTTTTGCAGAACTTTCTGCATCATGTTTGGACCCCAATTGCCTGGTGACAGAGCCATGGCACTTCTTGGCGGGTCAAGCTGAGCTGCCTGAAGGCTACGCATTCCCCTATGCTCTGCTTGAGACTTGTTTTCTGTAGTTGCAGGTGGTTCCTGGCGGCCTGACTTGCACGAAGCCCTCGCCCTTTGACCTCTTTATCTCAGATTGCAAGATTATCATTTCCTGTCACTGCTGCTGTCCCTTTAGCCCTGTGTGCTGCCCTTTTTGGCCTCTTATCAGCTTCCCTCCAGTAGTGAATAGCCAATTACAGCTTCTCTAAGGTAGTTCAGGGAGGCCTCCCATGATAACCTTCTGATCTCACCTCAGGAGTATGTTTGCTTTGGGTTTTGCCAAAGTCTCTCTCTGAATATTGGTGACTGATAAGCCTGGCTATTACAGCTATTAGATAACAGAGCTAAAGGTGAGGAGGAAACATCATTTCTGAAAATACCTGCTGCCTTTGCTTCTGGTCTGAGGATGAGGGTTGGGAATACTGGCTAGAGTTGCTGGCATTGGTGACTTTTATAGACGCTTGCAGCTGGGCCTCTATGGGGAGGGTGTGGCTGGTCCTAATAAACCTGTAATGACCATGACCCCACACAGCTCAAGACACCTGCTTGGGCAGCTGCAGCTTGCCCACAGCAAGCAAGTAGGAGGTTGCAGGCATCTCCAGTGGGTGTAGGAGAAATCTCAAGGGTTGATGATGTGACAGTAGCCTACTGGCCCCCAAAAACTTAGGAACCACTGACTCAAGTCAAGATGAACCCATCCCTGTCCTGTTGCTGTTGTATCGGCCCTCTAAGTAGGAGCATTGGCTTTGACCAGAGTGCTGTGCTCTGAGGTGCTCTCCCAGCCTCTGACTTTTCAATGTAAAGCCGGGGAGGGGAAGGACAATTTCACTTCTTCCTCGCCGGGACAGCAAACTGCTACCTGAGCACTGGATTAAGACAGCACTAGCTCTTTGAGGAGCTGCATGAACCCCCAGGCAGGGGAGAGCCTAGCTGTTGCTGAAGCACAAGTCCATGTCTCACCTCAGCAGCTATAAATCGCTCTACACAGAAGAAGAGGGGGAAATGGGGTTGTGGGAGCCTGATGCCCCCCCTTAGTCATTCCCTCCAACCTAGGGCAGCCACCTTAGGTATATTTGTCCAGGCCACTTATGAAAAATACATGTTGCAGGGCCTGCATTGACACCTATGATACCAATGCAGGCCCTGCAACATGTATATTTCATAAGTTGCCTGGAAAAATATACCTAAGGTGGCAACCCTACTCCAAACCCCAGTAGTGCACATCTTCTATGCCTTCCCGCTCCCCTCAAGGCTGTGTGCGCTCCCTGGGGGTGGGGGGCATGCATCCTAGGAAAGGGTCCAGGAAGTGCGAGGTGCAAGCAAAAGATGCCACTGTGTCACACTTCAATCTTTTCAGGAGAGGGTGGGGGCAGAGGGAGTGTTTGGGAGGAGGAAAAAGGAGCATGTGTTCAAGGGTGTGTCTGTCAGTGCTGCCGTATACTGAGGGTCTTGCCCGTCGCTTTCCAGTGAATTGAAGGTTTGTTTTCCATCCCAGTCAGAGACCAGTTGTCAAAAGCCACCCCCTCCCCCCCCAGGTCCAATCCAGAGCAGTATTTCTGTTGTGGTGCTGGTTATACTTTGCTCTTAGTTCCTTCTGTTATAAAGAACAGCTGTAAAGTGCTTGCACAAGTTTTAAACAGTCCTATAGCAGTAGGGTGACCATACTTCCCCTTTAAAAGAGGACACCTATGAAAAATACATGGTGCAGGGCTGCATTGGAACCAATGCAACCCTGCAACATGTATTTTTCATAAGTGTCCTCTTTTTAAAGGGGAGGTATGGCCACCCTATATAGCAGTCAGCTCACTTCTAACAACTACCCCGGCCTTGATATTGATTTGCTGGTAACCAGGCAGGGTGAGAGACTTCACAGATGCTTCACTGACTGCAAAGTTACAGAAAAACCCAGGTTTGACGCTTGCCTCAGTCTGAATGTCTGAGATTCCATTAGCAGCTTTGCAAGACACTTCTGAAGCATTTGGTCAGGAAATAGAGCTGTTATGGTCTCCTGTACAAATGGTCTTGTGGCCAGCCCCCCTGACTGTTACTAGCACCTCTGCCTCTCCCCCCCCACCCCCAAGAATTAACACACTGTCCTTTTCATGGGCGTCTGTCTGCAGCACAAAGCCAATGCACGAGAAAGCCGCTCCCCTCAAGAGTACTGAGTCCAAGCACAATCCGGAGAAGCTGGAGGCATCTCACAAAGAAAGGGCCTTGGATTCCTTGGATAGCAGGTGAGGGCTGTGTGATGTACTGGGCCAGGCTGTGCTGCCAGCGGAGTGACAGCAGTACAAAGCGGGGGATGGCCAGAGGGCAGTCCTGCCCCCTGACCGGTCATGTAAAAATGGGGGAACAGATGGAGAAGGAATGTTGCCCACTTGAGCTTGAGGTCCCTCCATCTCCTCCCATGCCCCATTGGTGACCCTGCTACTCGCCAGTAAGAATCCAATGACTTTTCTGCTTTGACCAACTAGCTATTGCCCTGACGTGCTCTGTGGGGTTGAGGGAGTGTAAGTGCTGATGCTGAATGAACAATTTCCTCTGAGACGCATTGGAGGCTTTTGAGAGTTCAGCTCAGCACCTCCCTCCCCAAATTGTGATTGTTAGCTGTTCTGAACTCCCCAGTTCCTCCCCATTTGCAGGAACACTGCCTTCCTGCATTGCTCTGCAAGACCCCTATCTGTGTGATCTGTGCAAAAGCAGGAGCAGCAGCAAGTTGAGCCCAGCATTTGAGCTGCATATCCATAGTAGGGCCAGCTGGGATGATGGTCCCAACTGCTGATGTGGAAGCCCTCTCAGAGCGCTGGTTACTTGAGCAGAGCCTTTATTAAACTCCATTTTGCACAGTTCATGTATTTGCTGCACGTGGGACAAGTGGTCTTGGCAGAGCCTGAGGGTGTTTTCAAATGTGATGGTGCCCACCACTGCCACGAATTTACCTGGTCGGTGGTGGGCACCAACACTCCGGTTGAGATCCAACCCGGCGGCTGGGGCAGGGAGACGCATGGACGTGTGTCCCCCTAGCCCTGCTCCCATACTGTGCGCAGCAGCTCACTCCCCTGGGTGATAGGCAGCCATGGTGTCCAGTGACGGCTGCCATGGCGCCCGGAACCTCTGGGACTCTGGACTGGGCCCAAGTAAAGTGGGCTTTCAGATGTGAAAGCTGACTTTACTCCGGGTTTGATGGCCAGATCCCGACTGTGGTGGCGGCTAGCCTAGGCTGTGACTCCGGGATTTCATTGAGTCACAGCTTGGGCTAGCTGCCACCACAGTCAGGATCCTGCCTGGGCAAACATCTGGCGGTCGCAATGCAGCTGCTTTCTAATGTGACGGTGGCTGCAGAGTGAAGTGCGCTAAAGTGCACTAAAACTGCCCCCCCCCCCAATCATGTTTGGAAGCACTCTGTGTTTCCCCTAAAACATTTTCCCTAAAATATTGCACCAGTTTAATCCAAACTTACATGGGGTCACAAGGGCCAACATTAAGAAGAGGACTGTTCCCACCCACACCCTAAACTTTGTTCTGTCTCTGGTTTTGCCCCCCTGCTGGCTGGTATTATTGTAGGCAATATCCTTTCTATTGCTTGTAATTCAGAGGGATACACTCCCAACACCTGCATCATTGTCCCACAGCAGTGAGTGCTCTAAGTTAATAATGGAGAGGGAGGCCAGGGGAAGGAGAGCATTCTTCTATCTGGTTTCTAATTTTTTATTTTGAATGTCAAGTATTCTCTTGCTCTTATTGGGAAGGCAAGCTGCCCCAGCTGGCTGTCTCAGCACCCCTTGTTGCAGTCTTTACCAAAGCTCTTTGCAGGGTGAGCAGTGGAGTATAATGGCTGGCTATTCTCTTTCTCTCTCTTGCAGTCTGCACCTGAGTGAGGTTTTCAAGGATGAAGAAATAAAGAAATGTCACCGGGAAGTGGTGAGTTTGGGGTAAGGGTTTTTACTCTTTCAATGAGTTTGGTCACATTAGCCTCCCAGAAAGCAGATGCCATGGGCTTGATGAGAGGGTACCTATTTACTGTCCTGTTCATTGGGCCTGCAGGAAGCACAGTCTGCAACCAGCCGTGCTAACCTGGCACGGATCCTTCCTTCTGCCTCTCTGAGCCAGCGCCGCTTTCTGTGTCCTGTCCCTTCTGCCTCCTGGCATGATTCTCCGTATTAGCCAGAGTTCTGGTGCAGTTGAACAGCAACACATTATCCTGTTTCTCACACGCATGCTCATCTGAGTCTGTGACTGTTTTTTATGGATTGTCTGGCGGGTTTTGTTTCTCACTGACCTGTGCGCTGTGTCTTAACTTCTCTGCTCTAAGCAACAGGAGTGCAGATACGGGCAGCATCCTCAAGAGCACCCGTCATAATCCTATAGCATGCATGTCTTTGTTAAAATCTCTGTTGGCAGGGTGCATGCTGCTACAAGCAGAGAAGTGCAGAAGCTTTGCAACTGGAGAGCTGGGTGTGCTGCAGGGCCCATGCTTGGTGCTGTTGGACTTTGTACCCTCCTTGCCACTTGCATTGGGTTATGTGTGCAGGCTGGCACGGTGAGAAGAGGAAGCAATAAATTACAAAGGGAGGGTGGGGTCAGGAGGCTGCAAAATTTGAGTTCCAGTTACAGCTGCTGCTTTCCAGCCTTACCTGTTGTGTGTGGTGGCACTTGGAGACAGTGCTGTGGCTGATGTCGGATGGCACAGGACCCTAAGAAAGCCACAGCTGGGGAAATGCCATGCTGAGCCTTCAGTGAGAATCTGGATACAGCTGGTCTGGCCCATGGCTGCCCAAACAAGGCAGGTTTTACACCATGTGATTCCAAGGTCTTCTCCCCTGCACTTGGCACCATGTGGCCATGGATGCACAGACCTGGATACCTACCTCTCCCATTAGCTATGTTGGGGTTCGAGGTTGGGGCCTTAGTGTTGAGCACTGACCCATTGCTCCCCTTTTACATGGTTTAAACCACATCTAATAACGATTGATAAGAAAGTAGTGATAAAACAGCAGTAAACCTGAGATAAGGAGGCTGCGGTTCATGGGACAATAAGATGTGATGCCCACATCCTTCTCCATCCTGAGCTTCCCCTTTGCAGGGATGGTTCTAGGCTTATAGCCAACCCTAACTAATGAGCTGAGGTGCCTGGGTCCTGCCAGCCTCTAGCACAGCCCTGGCACAGTTTGTACCAGATTTACTTCCCTGAGATTGGGTTCTCATGCCCCATGCGCACAAGCCTAGCCGCTAGCTCTCCCTCTCTCTAAATAGGGTGGAGCATGTAGGTTCCTGAACCACAGGCAAGTTAAAGTAAAAACTGCTGTTGCACTTATCATCTCAATCCTTACTAGAGCAACAAAGATTTAAAACTCTGCCCATCACTCTGAGCTAGCTGACAGTGGATGAAAACAGACATGCACCTTAAACTCTGTTTTAACATTTCTCCTCATAGCTCTGCATCCTCCTCCTACTGGGTAGCTCTACCGTTGACCACTAGGAGGCAGGTGATCTTTTTTCTTCACTGTGCCTGCGTCACGGAGGTACCCGGCTTCCCTGCCAGTCCGTCATCTGCCTCAGGATCATTAGGAGGCAACTTCGGGGTCCTCAGGCCCCTAAATAGAAAAAAAGAGAAATTTAGTTAGGCAGCAATATCTGGAAGGAGTATCAAAGGGGGAGAGAGACTTCGGCGGGGCGCTTTGGGGACGATATCCTGGACGCGGTCTCGGGAGTGTCAGGCCAGGCCATGAGTAATCTGATCCCCGCCGGCTCCCTCGCATTGCGCCGGGGAGCAGGGGAGGCCGCACTTCTTTCCCGCTTAGCGGGGGATAATTCTCCGCGGCACTCCCCCCGCCTAAGGACAGGGCCGGCACTGCTTGGCCCTGTCAGAGCGATAATAGTGAGACAAGCCCCCCGCAGCCGCAGCATGAGCGAGGCCGACAAAAGCCCGCTCGCCCCCCCCCCCTCAGCTGGTGGGTCAGAGGCGGGAGACAAGGAGAGAGGGGGCCAGGAGGCTCAGACGTCCTCTCTTTCTTCTATCACTCAGTTCATGTGGGAAATAATGGCCGCTTTAAAGTATCTGTCTCAGGCCAAAAGAAGCGGGAAAAGGAAGAGGGTTCCCCCCGCGGAGGGCCCTTCCCCCAAGGTGCAGAGAGCGGGAAAATCTAAGGCAGCAAAGCAGAAAGTAAAGGCCCCAGCAGGGGGAGCCAGACTGAGGATCCTGCATTCTCCTCAGGGCTCTGAGGAGGAGGATTATCAGGGGCACACCAGCCAGGGTCGTATGTCACAGGCTCTAGCCCCCTCAGATTCAGTCAGACCCCTCACAGGAAAGTTCTGATTTAGAGGAGGGGGAATGCTCAGAACCCCCTCCAGATCCTAGAGAAAGAGACTGGCAGTTTCCTTCCCAGTGTAGGGACGAATTAATGGGGCACGTTATTAAGACCCTCCAACTCAAGGAAAGATCCTCTAAGGAGGAATCTTCCGACTCTCAGGAGGAAGATATTAGGGAATATATCCCCGCGGTTCGTGGCAGGGGCCCTTAGATAGAGCTTTCGAGAAAATTGTGCTGGAAGAGTGGAAGCACCCTGAGAAAGCTTATAAAATGACCAGGACACAAGATTCTCTTTACTCCTTCTCTAGGAGAAAGGAACCATTTTTCAAAAGCCCCAAGATAGATGCAGCAGCAGCCTCGTTGGCTCGCCAGACAGTGTTCCCCACTAAAGGGGATTGCCACCCCTGAGACGCTACAGATAGGGGCATGGACTCTGCCCTCAAGAGGGCAGTGGGCTCCACAGCGGCCTCCCTTAAAATCAACACTGTGGCTTCATATGTGTCCAGGGCGCTTTTAGCCTGGATGCAAGAGGCCCAAGACCCTGGCCTGTCAGAGAGGAAATCACAAAAACTGTCTGCCCGCATTTGCACGGCTACTGCCTTCCTAGCAGATGCTATGACAGATGCCCTGACATGGGCCTCCAGGTCCATGCCAAATAACATAGCAACCAGACGGAGGGTATGGTTGCGTTCCTGGCAGGGGGATTCAACTGCTAAGAACCTCCTCACCTCGGCCCCGTACAAGGGGTCCAAGCTTTTTGGGGTCTGCCTCGAAAAGGTCCTGGAGGAGGCAAACACTAAAGACAAGCCAAAGACGCTACAGCAGGTGGTGCCAAAAAGGGGATTTTTTCGTGGCCACTCTTTCAAATTTAGAGGATTTGGAGGCTCCTCCAGGAGGGGGCACAACCAAGGTCCCAGAGATTTTTCCAGCAATTTTACCTTTCGGGGTAGGGGTTTTAGACCAGGGAGGTTCGACAAGTGTAGACCAAGGGGCTTTGGCCTCACACAAACGAAACAGGATGCCTGACTATGCCTCTTCGGAGGTAGGAGGCAGGCTGCAGCGATTCAAGGCGATATGGGAGGACTAGGTTTCGGACGCTTGGGTACGCTCCTGTGTAGCGGAAGGTTACTGCATAGACCTGGAGCGTACTCCAATACCAAGATTCATTGCTTCCCCAGTGCCCAAGGGCACAGAAAGACACCTGATCCTTGCAAGGGAGATTCAGAGACTCGAAGGAATTTGAGCAATAGAAAAGATTCAGGAGCACGAGCGCTTTTTAGGCATTTATTCTATTCTGTTCCTAGTGTCCAAAAAGCTGGGGAAATGGAGGGCTGTCCTGGACCTCAAGGCACTGAACAGATATGTGAAAAGGCGCAGATTCAGAATGGAAACAGCATCTTCTATTTGCCAGAGTCTGCAGAGGGGAGACTGGATGACGTCCCTGGATCTCAGGGAGGCATACCTGCACGTCCCAATTTGGAGTCCACACAGGAAGTGGCTCAGATTCACCTTCAACGGGGAACACTGGCAGTTCAGGGCCCTGCCCTTCGGATTGTCGTCAGCCCCCAGGACGTTCACGAAGATCTTGGCAGCACTCGTGGCCAACCTCCGCAGCGAGGGGACGCACATATATATGCCTATCTGGACGATATCCTGATCAGGGGCAACTCTCCAAGCAGAGTGGAAGAACATCTGAACAAAACGATTCAATACTTGGAGAGACACGGCTTCATAATAAACAGAGAGAAGAGGCACCTCGTGCCGAGTCAAAGACTGGAACATCTGGGAATTCTAGTAGATACCTTCTCCGACCGCGCATTCGTGCCACCAGAGCGTCAGGACAAGATACACAGATCCCCTATGTTGGCGCATTTTTTCGCCTTTGTTAATAGATCATTGAGGGTTCCAAAGGATTGGGACTCTATTGTCATAATACCTATTTTTAAGAAAGGGGACCCTAGAGATCCAAGTTGCTACTGGCCAATAAGCCTTCTTCCGGTTGTTGTTAAAGCATCTGGAAGAATGGGAATATGGGAATGATCTGATTCCCCTCGAACAGGCAAGGTTTCGTAAAAACATGTCCATTATGGACAACCTGTTTGTGATTAATCGCATTATTGCTAAATATGTGATTATTAAAGCAGGGGGATTATTTTTTGCCGTCATTGACTTTCGTCGAGCCTTTGATTCAATTTTAAGACCTAAATTATGGTTCAAATTGCGCCAGTTGGGCATTGATGAACATCTTTTGGTCCTACTTGTACATATCCATTCTGGTAACACGGCAAGGGTAAAATTGACCCGTGAAGGTGGTCTTTCTCACCCATTTCAGATACGAAGAGGAGTCCATCAAGGTTGCGTATTGGCCCCAATCCTCTTCAGTCTTTTTTTTGAGTGATCTTGCACAGAAATTCCCTTCAGCAGCCTGCCATCCCCCCCAAAGTTTTGGGGAGAGCCATTAACCTTCTCATGTATGCGGATGATATAATCTTGATGTCGCAAACAGAGAATGGTTTGCGTTATTAGCTCAATCTACTGACAGATTATTGCCAGGAGAATGACCTAGTGGTCAACCCCAAGAAATTCCAAATCATGGTGGTGGGAAATAGAAGAACATCAAAATCTCCCTGGTTGATGAAGGGAACAATTCTGACTGAGGCGAAGTCATATGTTTATTTAGGGATGACGCTAATTAATAACGGTCAGTGGGAAAAACATAAAAGACTGATAGCTTTAAAGGCTAATGCGGCGGCCAGGGGAATCTTAAGACTGGCTGGCAAGTCATTTGGTGTTAAGACCTCTACTATCTTAGATGTTTATAGGGCAGGTGCACTCCCTGCTGACTTTTGGTGCTGAAATTATGATATCTAAAAATATTCACATGTTGGAGATAACACAGAATAAGTTTCTTAGAAGCCTTCTTCGGGTGTCACAGGGGATTCCTGCTGCTGTTGCTAGGGCAGAATTAGGTGTAGCCTCTATTGAGTTCTTGAATAAACATCGTGCTCTTTGCTACTGGCTGAAACTGTTTAATCAAACTAAGCACTCTTTGGCAACTATGTGTCTTATGGAGGAATTAGAATATGAGGGTAGGGTTTCATACCCTTGGATAAGAGGGATTGATGCCTCCCTGAAAGCGTTGGGGCTCTCCTTCTCATGTTTTGTGGGGAAACCCATAACCTATCAGAAATTTATCCTTAAACAAAGAGGGCAAGACATAGCTAACCAAGAGGATATTGCGGTAATCTCCACTTGGAAAACTGCACCTATGCTTAGCTCCTTTAAGATCCTCCATAAATTTGAGGATTATTTAGATTATTTGTCCGATCCAATTTTGCGCAGAGCCTATACCCTTTTTCGTTTTCAGCTTTTTCCTTCTGCTGTGGTGGAGGACAGGTATGTGCATAAGCCCTATAACTCTCGTGTTTGCCTTTGTGGGATGGATGCAATAGAGGATTTGGAGCATGTACTGCTGTACTGCCCCTGTTATGATTGTATTAAATCTGTATGGCTAGCTCCAGTCCTTATGGGGAAAGAATATACTCTGTCTATCTATAGAATTTCTTCTTTGCTTGCTTCTAGTGATGAGCGGGTGATGAAAGAAGTAGCGACCTTTTGTTTACTGGTTATGAGGGAACGTCTGTGGCTGCTTCAGGATTAGACGATTTCATGTAAACTGTTTCTCGGTTGGTTTTTCTAATTTTACCCTCTCTTGGTTGCAAGGTGTGGTATTAGTTTATATTATCATTGGTTTTAAATTGTGCTATTCCTGATCCCCATCTTTCTATGTTATGCATGTATTATGTACTTACTTATTTATATTTATGTTAGTGCCCTATGACTTGATATAGGATTAGATACTATATTGTTATGTTGTTTTATTGCTGCTGATTTATCTTGTATACGTTTTTATTTTTCTTATGTTTGGTCAAGACGAAAGTTGGTGCCAACAACAAATAATTAATAATAAGATACAGAAATTGGTCTGGGTGCTAAGATGCCGCAACAGCGTGAGACTCAAACCTCTGGCAAGTCTGTAGGGACTACTGATATCCTGCATAGGTCAGGTGATGTGGGGTCGCTTCAGTCTTCGCCCCTTGCAGAAGCAGCTAAGGGGTTTCCAGACAGAGCTCACGCTCGGGCTCAATCCGTGGGTCCCCATTCCACAGGGTTTAAAAGTCTCAATGTCCTGGTGGTTAAGGCCAGAAACCTTCCGCGAGGGGGTGCCGCTCACAGATCCATCGAGAGGGTGCTGACAACAGATGCCAGCCTCCAGGGTTGGGGGCGGGGGCACTCAGGAGTTCATTCCACACAGGGGTTCTGGTCGCAGAAAGATTAGAAAAGAACGATTAATTTCCTCGAGCTAAAACCCATTCAACTCGCGATGCGACATCTCTATCCAGTGTTTCCCTCTCGACATCTTCTGGTGTACACAGACGATGTGACGGCGAAAGCCTATCTCAATCACCAGGGGGAGTCGAGATCGAGGGAGCTACACCAGGAGGCGGTCAAGCTATTCGCATGGGCCCAGTTGCACCTAACATCTTTGAGGGCACTTCACATCAGAGGTCTAGACAACACACAGGCTGACTGGTTGAGTTGACAGTACCTGGATCCACACGAATGGGCACTGAACAGGTCCGTGTTCCAGCAGGTGCTGACATGGTTTGGGCTACCCATGATGGACCTCTTCGCTACCAGGTAGAATGCTCAGGTCCCTCGATTTATGATTCGAGTGTACTGCCCAGAAGCAGAAGGGCTCGACGTGCTGAACTGCCCCTGGCCAAAGGGTCTCCTATATGCCTTCCCTCCCATTCTCCTAATTCAGAAAACGATATCCAAGGCCATCGGAGAACAAGCACATCTACTCCTGATAACCCCATGGTGGCCCAGGAGATCCTGGTTCTCCAAGCTGATAGAGTACAGCCACGCACAACACCGCAGGCTACCTATCATCCCAATGCTTCTCTCCCAGGGTCCGTGCTGTGCAGAGATGCAGACGTTAAAACTGACAGTTTGGAACTTGAACGTTCGGCACTAAGAGCGAGAGGCTACTCGGAGGCAGTACTAAACACGATCCAGCTCTCCAGGAGGGCAACCACTGGAAGAAGCTATCGGGCCACGTGGAAGACTTTCGCAGCATGGTCTCTCCAGCAGGGCCGGAATCCGACCAAAGCCCAGGTTGCTCAGGTTCTGGAGTTCCTTCAATTGGGTCTGGAAAAAGGCCTTACGGCTAACACCTTGGCCAGGCAGGCAGCTGCTATAGACTCAGTACTTAGGGCAGTTTCAAATAGGATAGTCTCCTCCCATAAGAACGTGAGAAGATTCCTCCGAGCAGCCAGAATCATGTCTCCCCGGTAGTGCATAGGATTCCTTCCTGGGATCTCAATCTAGTGCTGGACGCCCTTACCAGGCCTCCCTTTGAACCCCTTAAACACGTTTCCTTTTACTTTATGACCTTAAAGGTGGTGTTTCTCATCACAGTTACATCAGCAAGACGTGTCTCCGAGCTAGGGGCTCTTTCCATGGAGGGCAACTTTTGTACCTTCCATAAGAATTCAGTGTCCTTAAGGTTAGATCAGGCTTTTCTTCTGAAAATTAAATCCCTATTCCATAGATCACAGGAGGTAGTACTGCCCTCATTCTGTCCCAGGCCAGTTCATCCAAAGGAAAAGACCTGGCATACTTTGGATGTCAGACGGGCACAAAAAATTTATTTAGCTAGAACCAGGGGGTTCAGACAGTCAACGGCGCTGTTTGTGAACATCAGGCCAGGATATCAGGGGCGTAGGGCTATAAAACCCCTGATCTCCAAATGGGTGAAACAAGGAATCACTGAGGCTTATAAGACAAAGGGTAGAGTTCCTCCCCTCCAGATTTGGGCCCATTCGGTGCACAGTGCAGCCACGTCATACGCCTTTAAGGCAAGAGCCTCCTACGAAGAAATCTGTAGGGCTGCCACGTGGGCTTCTATTTGCACTTCTGTTAAACATTATAAGATCAGTGTTTTCCAGTCAGCAGAAGCCGCCTTTGGCAGAAGGGTGCTACAGACGGTACTGGATTCTTCCAGTGCTGCTTGCTCCCACCCTTGAGTTTTTGGTCAGATTGCTTGGGTACGTCCCAGCAGGAGGAGGATGCAGAGCTATGAGGAGAAAGGAGAATTGATAACGTACCTTAGGTGCTGTCTCTTATACACATCTAGATGTGTATAAGAGACAGCTGCCAAGCAGCATAATGAGTAATACAGGGGGTGGGACTCTGCTTAAGTAAGAGTATTTAGTTGTGGATATTTAGTCAGTATGGACAGTTATTTAGGGCTTTTGCCCGATTAATGATTTAGGAAAGGGGGGGTTGGTTTTGCTGTTCGTACAACCATTACTTCTAGTTTTCATTCGATGAAGATGGCCAGATTCTTCGGCTTGCAAACAGACTGGTAGGGAAGCCGGGTAGCTCCGTGAAGCAGGCGCAGTGAAGAAAAAAGATCATCTGCCTCCTAGTGGTCAATGGTAGAGCTACCCAGCATGAAGAGTATGCAGAGCATATGAGAGAAAGGAATTCATCGAAGGTAGGTTACCAATTCTCCTTTCTTATGCATGTTGCAGGGCTGAATTGGCACACTATGCAGCCCTGCAACATGCATAAGAAATGTTAAAGCCGAGTTTAAGGTGCATGTCTGTTTTCATCCAGTGAGCGTGCACAGCTAGTGTTGAAACCCTGCTTGGGCAGGACTGTGTCTGCTGCACCAGAGAATGCACCAGTGCCATGCGACCAGCTCAGCGAGCCTCTTGGCTGTGGAGCTGAGAGAGCAGGCCACATGGGTGTGAAACCAGTGGACCTGAGTCCTCTCTGCCTACAAATCCTTGTAGGATCAGTCTCTGTAAAGACTCTTTTTCCACGCAGGTTTCACCATCAAGAGTGTTTTTTCATGTCTGTATCCTCGTCTCTCCCTCTGTTGCCCCCACCCCTCGTCTCCCCTCCCTTGTCTCTCATAGGTTGTAAGCCCCCTGGGGCAGAGACCCTGTCTACTCTCTACAATTGTAAAGCATCAGGTAGATTGCTGGCGCTATATCAATAATAATAATAATAATAATAATTACAGTGGGTATTATCAAATGAGATGAGAGCCTCTAGAGTCTGTGTTCAATTGTTTAGTGCATCCAGCCTAATAAATGGGCAGCCCCCTGCTTGTATTTCATGTGCTTCCACCAGTGCTGGTTGGGCGTGCTAGGTGGGACTCTCTTTGCTGGCGGACCTGGATGCCAGTGAGGCTGCGAGTGAACTTAATGAGATGTGGGTGCCCGTTAGCCCTGATTGGCCCACATGGTGGGCCCACCATGTCCCTGGACTCCACTGTGAGTGACCATTTGGCAGTTGCCTAATAGACAGGCATGTGGGAATGCATCTGGTGAAGGCTAATGTGCACTATTGTCTCCTTTGATTTCACTCAGTGTTATCTTTGGACTCCAAAATGCAATTCCCCAGTCCCTTCCCAGGCTGCGCTTTGTCCTCCTCTGGTGAGGCCTGCTCTTTCCTGTGCTCCTTGATTCTGATCCCCAGGCATGGCCCTTTTGGCCAACAAATTCCAGATAAGCCCCATCAACTCCTGCCTGAGCCTTGCCTTCCTCCCAGTAGATCCTGTCCTGAGCTCTGTGCTCAACCTCTATGGTTATTGCTGTGTTGAAAGGTCATTTGGGGTAAGACTAGTGACTGACTGGAATAAGCTGCGCTCTGCTTTCCTGCTGGTTGTGGGTAAGGGTGAGCAGGACTCAGTTGTGACATTAGCCAGTTGTGTCCTTGTTCCTGGATTGAGGCATTTCCAGCCTATGTGGCAGAGTGAACCTTGTGACATTTGACATATCTGCTGCCCTGAGGGGAGAGCTGAGACTTACTCTGCCCTGCTGTGCATGTGCCATGCAGGCTGCAGCATCTCAGAGGATGGTAGATGGAATTAGTGAAGCTGCAGCAATGCAGGCAACGCTAATGAAGCTGTGCCCTTGAACAACATTTGAATCGTGTAGCATAGCAATTCTATAGCAGCCTTTTGAGTAGCTTCCTCGCTGGCCAGGATGCCAGGCTTGTTAGTCTGCTGACCACAGCATCCTACCATGTCCCCACTTTTATTTTCTGGATTTATCCAGTTCTCTTGTCATGTTAGTAAGCTACCCTGTGACTGGACTGGCACAGGCGTTGCAGTTGACTGTGACTGAGTGACAATGAATTGGGGGCTTTGCAGACACCACTCCATGCACCAGTTGTCGTCTGACTTTACCTGCCAGTGATGCAAGGGTAGATCGGGCAGCCACCTTTTGAGAGACTGAGATTTAGGCTGTCTCTCTAATGCAGAGTGGGGTTTGAACTGAATCTGGTGCAGCTCAGGGTCAACACTGTTTGGTTTGAGGTATGATCCTCGCTAAGTCATTGGGAACTGAGCCGGTGACTTTAATGAGGACTACATCACTCCTTAAGAGGGAGCCACTGTTGGTTTAGCATGGCTGAGAACCAGAATAAGCAAAGCTAAAAGCTGTGGCCTGGCTCCCATGGGCATCTGCTCAATAGAATGAAATTTCTGTTTGATGATAATGTAAGGTTATTCCGTGTGTTGTGCTGTAAATTCTGTATTTCTTCAGGTACAAGCCGGGGCATTTATTTAAAAAGCATCAGCCTTGCCTGTGTTTACTAATTAAGGGGGGCTACAGTTAAAGGGAGTTGTTTATGAATTCAGGCTGGGACACGTAGGGGAGCAGGCAGATAGTTTAGATAGGGCAGAGTCTTTGCTTTCTTTCGTTGACTCAGTCAAACAGAGTTCATTCTGGGGCTGCTTGGCGTCAAGAGTGTTGGTGCATTTGAAACTTTCTATAATAGTGATGGTGAGTGGGCTAGCATAGGGGCCACAACCAAAGGGTGGGTGGGTGGGAGGGAATCCCACTGAGATCACCCATTTCTTTGCCCACACTCTTCCAGGCATTGTTTGCTGTGTGACAGTGTCCTCTCTCTGAGCCTCTTGCTTCCCAAACCTTCCAGGAAGCAAACAGAACTGGGTGGGGTGGGTGGGAGTGTGTGTTCTGGGGAGAACGACACAGGGGCATGACCAAGGGGGACGGGGCCAGGCCTGTCCCTGCCCCCTAGTGTCTATTGTAGGTCTGCCTCCGAGTGGTATATACTAGCAATGCCACAGCTGCCAGTGGGCCTAGGGACGGAGCCAGGGGGACGGTAGGCGGAGCCAGGGGGATGGTAGGCCAGTGGCATGGCATAACCCAGCAGCAAGGAGTCCCCAGGGTTAACATTGGATGGAAGAAAACACAGTCTACATACACATCAAGCTTAAAATAAATAATTTATAAACCCAAAACACAGGAACCCATCCTTGTAAAGCACCCCAGTCACAGCCTGAGTCCAATTTTACCATGTACATCCCATTTCCAGCATTTTGAACACAACTGAAATCGCATGACTTGCAGTGATATCTCAGGATTTCCAAACCTCAATTTTACCACACACAGTCCCCCCTGCACTAACCCACTAGCCCCCACTTCACTCCCCTCGCTGAGAACCCAGGAGTCCTGGCTCCCAGCCCCTCTGCTCTAACCCACTAGCCCCCACTTCCCCTCCCAGAGAACCCAGGAGTCCTGGCTCCCAGCCCCTCTGCTCTAACCCACTAGTCCCCACTTCCCCTCCCAGAGAACCCAGGAGTCCTGGCTCCCAGCCCCTCTGCTCTAACCCACTAGCCC
>QEPC01002862.1:1146179-1189902 GCA_003113815.1 Sphenodon punctatus
CTAGCCCCCCCTCCCCTCCCAGAGAACCCAGGAACCCTGGGTCCCAGCCCCTCTACTCTTACCCACTAGCCCCCACTCCCCTCCCTGCTGTAGGTAGGGCACGCCAGCACTGCAGCGTGGGAGGCATGGCCATGTTGTGTGACCGCAGTGCATCCAGACTGGGCTAAGCACTCCCAGCTGGACCACGCGTTTCTGCCTCCGGCCGGAGTTAAATAGAGGGAGCTCCCATACTGTCAGGGAGTCCCCTTCCTGGTTCCCTTGCTGACATGTGATCCGGCACCGGACCCACCGCTGTCGGGGTCGCGGATCCCGGCACAACACCCCCAGGAACATGACTGGGAGCCCTGGTGGGTACCCCGAAACGTGAGTACAGGCGGGCCCCCCTGGGTTCCCCGTCTCCTGACTTTCAGACCCCTGTATAAGGGTCTGACAGTGGCAAACTGAAAACATAAAGAGAAAGCATGAGAAGGGAGTAACACTAAAGCAGTTGTTCTCCTCTGGAGCTCTTGGAAACAGGGATCATGCTCTTTCCTCCCCTTGTGAGGTGCCTACCATGCTGCAATGAGTGTGAAGCAGCGCCTGTTGGGAGCTATCAATTGCTCCTGCTGGGAGGCCTGCACTGAAGTCACATTGCTCTTATAATGCTCTTGAGGCCTGTAGAATGATTGCTGCTGTGGGGCAGTATATGGCTGGCAGGAGAGCGCCCCCTGCTGAGAGGACTCTTCCCATTTATTTTGCAGACAGGATCTTGGGTTCAAGCTGAGTCGCGTGTTTCTGTAGTGACAGCCTCTCATTCCAGGGGGACAGATGGAGTCTCCTCAGCACCTCGATTCATATGTGTGTGCCATTGCTAGCTAATTCAAAGCCAGTAGGGGGGTGCTGAGGGAGGAAATGGCCAGTGGGTGCCAGCTGTTCTTCAGGATGTGGTTGATGGACCCAGTGGCTATGATAGATTTGGGCAGGCGGGTGGGGGGACAGGGAGGGTGTCCTGCAGAGGGTCAGGAAAGGACTGTAGCTGCGCCCACCAAGGAGAAGGGACTGCGTGTCAGAGCGTCCCTTACCCAGATAAGAGAAGGGAGGGGCAGCTCTCCTTTTTAGCAGAGGAGGGTGTTTTTGCTCCCTATTCTTATTAACATCTGGTTAGGCCCTTGTCTCAGAAAACTGCCTCTCAATGCTAGTGATTTCTCCCCTTGGCCCAGGGCATCTTGCTGTTGATTTGAATTGGCTCCCAGGAGGGCTCTGGTGTCTCCAGTAGTGTCTGAGATGGAGATCACAAGCCTGACAAACTGCTGCCTGGCCCTCACCACCTGCTCTTACTACCTGAGACTGTGTGTTTGAGGTGCATCCCTCTCTCCTTGCTCCCAGCAGGTGCCTGCCACTCAGACACAAAGACAAAGATCCGTTCTTGGTTGGAGGAGGTGCAGCACATCAGCAATGCACGAAGCTTGAGGTGTCTGCTGAGAGCACTAGTCGCTTTGTGGGTGGCCTGGGTGCAGCGTAGGGGGGACTGGTATTGCTGTCATTGGGACAGGGCCCTGGGGCTGAATGGCTCAGCTCAACTTTGGCGGTCCCAACCCCAGTCCATTGCAGCACCTGTGGGTGGTGGGGATCAAGCTAAGCCTCCATGACAGCTCCACTGTCTCACATCTCTGGTTGGAGGGCCTGTGCCGCTTAGCAACCCCAGTCTGGAATTCCGTGGCCCTGATCTTGTCCTGTTAGAACAAACGTCCTGTCCTAAGCAGTGAAATTCCATTCTATGGCAAAGGGGGCTGGGTCAGCACTCCTGGTGACAGATGGCAGACTGGTGTCTGCGGTAATTCTCAGCAACCTTCCAGTCCCCTGCCCACAGGAGATGACTGAGAAATCCCCAGGGCAGCATCACAGCTGCCTCAAGACATCCCCCTGTGGCTTCTCTGTCGCGCCCCCACCCCCATGTATGTGGGAAGCGGGTGGGCATTGAGATGACTGTGGTGTCACAGAATCATAGGACTGGGTAGTTAGAGGAGAGCTCAAGGATCATCAAGTTCAACTCCTTTCCAGAGAAAAGGTTGGGTTTAGGTGTGGTGATGACACCCAACTCTGTGTGACTCTGCTAATAGGGTGTTGTGGAGAGGACTGGCTGGCAAAACTCAATGCAGGCAATGCTGGAATGATCCACAGGATATTCAGGGAATCCTTGTCTGTAGAATTAGATCCCATTCATGGGGCAGCCTTTGAGCATTTCTTCCCTGTGTTCCTGAGTCCCCACACCCTTGCTGCCTCCTGCCTCTGCCGTCTGGAATCAAAGTTGCCTTTGGTCTTATTCTGCCAAAAGATGGACAGTAGTTCACATTATTTCTTTTACTGGACCAACTATTATTGGTGAGAGTATGGACGTTTTGGGGCCACACAGGGTCCTTCTTGCAAAGAGATTCTTCTTTAGCTCTGGTGTCTAGACATCATGCTGTCAGAGCAGGTGGTTCTGGATTCTCTCTCTGGATGGTTGCAGTGTGGAGGACAGAAGTCAATGGGTTTACTGCAGGATGGAGACTCTTAAGTCAGGGAGTGGGCATTAAATGCAATCTGGACACGCATTACTAGTCCTGTGATGTGCTCTCTTGGACTGAGCCCTCATGGGGAGGGGGAGCCAGCCCCACTTTCAACATCACTTGATATCTGTGTATCACCATGGTTGCTGGGGACCTCTTCCTGCCTGACTCTGACTCTGTTTCTTTTTCTTTTACAGACTCCAAATAAGTACAACTCCCAGTACCACAAGCTGTTCAAAGACATCCCCACAGAGGAGAGTGTGCTGAAAGGTGAGCACTGGAATCGGTTCCAAGGGAGTCCCTTGGTATGGGAATGAGGGAGGTCCCTTGCTCCTTTGTCTTAGGCCCACTTGCCCTGCCCTTCCACAGAGGGTCAGACTGAAGCTGAGAGGAAAGGCCAGTGGAAGCATAGTGCAAAGCTGTTTGTGCCTGGAGAACTCAGAGGGCAAGGGGCAGGAGGAAGACACTTTTCTGGAACAAGCCCAGGGTGCTCAGTCAGGTGTCTGCCAGTGCCAGGCTCCTGGGCATCTTGCCAGCCAGGTGTGACAGGCACACAGGGCTGTGCGGGCTGGTAGGGAGGTGTCTTCCCTTTTGCCATGGAGTTTTTTGTGTCTTGCAGTCTGTTCCTGTGCACTGCAAACAGACATCCTCATCCAGGGACGACTCTACATCTCCCCCAACTGGCTTTGTTTCTATGCAAACCTCTTTGGAAAGGACATCAAGGTAACTTGGACAAGGTGGGGACCTGCTTCTGCCAACCCCTGCCCATGCAGCATTCCATTCCCCACATGGGCTGGTGCCTGCATCAGAAATGCTGGCTCATATAGGGACGTCCTCTGTCTTCATTGCAACTTCTGCCCCCCATTGCCAACACTGAGGGTTCAATAGGCTGAGAAGTGTAACCTCTTTCACAAATGTCTAACACCAGGGCAAGAGCTTGCGTACAGTTTCTATGGGCTTGTTGAACCAAACTGTTGGGTGGTGCATTCATACACAGGGAAAGGGGAAGTTGGTGCAGCTCTTGTCTACCCAGGGACCTGCAGGCTCTTCTGAACAGAAGTAAAAATGGCCAGCCTCTTTTTACAGTTTCAGAGGCAAAACTGTCTTTGCAGCAGGTGGAGCTGGAGGCAAGTTTCATCACCAGCCTGCTTTGCTGGGCCCTTTGTTGCTGAGTTTATTCTTGTTATTACAGAAACTGGGTGAAATCTGGTGCAGAAAATTAACTTCCCAGCCATCTGAGTAAATTCTGGGGTTAATAGTGAGAGCAGGACAACAGGGGAAAACGGCAAATTGAGTAGAGGTTCCCAGATTGTCAGGACCAAGAGGGACTGTACCCACTGCACAAAGGGCCATGATCTTGACTGATGCTTGAGATATTTTCTTCTTTGTTTTTGTCTCTGTTTCTTCTTGGGAGGTCACAGGATTATATTTGTCTCAAAATGGGATCACTCCAGCAAAAGTTTGGGAACTGCTAAAATGGAGACAAGTAAGAGGAGCAGCAGGAGAGACAAGGTCCAAGTTCCAACTGCCTCTTGCCAGTAGCGCTGAACAAGGGTGAACAGCTGAGAGACCAGGAGCTGTGAGGGCTGGAAGCCCAGGGGAGTAGGACATGGGGAAAGGGAACTGGGCAGGAAAGAACTGGGTATGTTCAGCCTAGAGAAAAGAGTAAGGGGGAACATAATGGCATTTTTCAAATCTCTAAAAAGGTGCCACAAAAATGATGGTGAGCATTCTGCACTGTCACAGAATATAGAGCAAGAGAGAATGGGCTTAAATTACAGCAATGTAGATTTTGGTGAAATATTAAGGAAAATTCTGCAACTGTAAGAACTGTTGGGTAATGGAATAAGTTGCCCAGGGAGGTTGTAGAATCTGTCTCCTTGGATGTTTTCAAAACCCGACTGGACAAGCCTGTGTCTGCATTGTCGTAGGCAGAGGACATCTTCCTTGGAGCAGGGCGTTAGACTAGATGACCCTTGATTACCTTCCAACTCTACAATTCTAGGATACGAAGAACCCCTGGGATTGGAGTCCAGGGCTCCTGGTGAGCAGAGAGAGTGCTAAAAATAAGTGCAAATCTATAAAACCCAAAGAATAGCTTCCGGAAACCCAAGGATTTGGCAGTAAAATCCAAGCAAAGGGCCTTGTTTATAAGAGAAAGTCAACGTTATAAACATCGCTGCTGATTGGTGACATTTTTCTATTTTTAGAACTGACTTGATTCAAAGTATGTCGAGTGGCTGAATTATTTATGCTGGTGAATGCACTTAAACCGGTGTCTGAAAGGAGTAATGCAAGGCAGCACCCCAGCTCTGGAACTTGCCTCTTTGCATCCTAATTAATTTTGTATTTAGATCTCTAAGGAGGTCTTCACTGGTATGAAATGATGTGACGAACTGTATAGAAGATGCACAGACTGGTGTGCCTGCCTCCATATGTGCTAGTACCAGCACTGATTAGTGTTGGGGGTTGCAGTCTTACTCCAGCTGAACCCCACAACTCCCCAGTGCTGCCTCAGTCTGCCAGCAAATTAATATCCCATTAGTTCTGCACCACCCCCCCCCCAAGAACTGCAGCTCATACGTTAAAGCTACTTCCAGCTTGGGCACTGGTATAAACCAGGAACTCGGTGACCTTAATCCTAAGCAAAGCTCAAGTATTTTCAGGAAATCCATGATCCAGCTCTGGTGCATGCCAGGGGCTACAGTACCCAAATCCCTTTCTCTCTTACATTTCAGGTTGTCATCCCTGTTGTCTCTGTTCAGTTGATAAAAAAGCACAAAACAGCCCGACTGCTGCCCAATGGTCTGGCTATCACCACCAATGCCAGCAGAAAGGTAACTGATTTAGGCGTCTCCCTTTTGTCTTTAGATGCGAAAACTTCACCCTAGCACTTCCCTGTGCAACCTGATATGGCATTGCTAGTTAGAGGTCCCCCACTAGTTTCTCAGTCCTTTGCAGAATACCCAGACTGCAAGCCTGATCTTGCAGCCCTTACTTAGGGAAAACTCCCATTATAGTTAAGGAGGCTAGTCTGAGTAAAGCAGGAAGGATGGGCTCTAATGCAGGAATTGGAGACGCTCTCCTGCGGGGTGCTCACAGTGATCTAACACAGGAGGTGGAGAACATAGACAGGATGTGGGAGGACAATGGGATACCACCCAGACTAGAACAAGGCTAGGGATCTCCACTCTTGGTTCATACCCCCTGACTTCACTCTGAGTTTCTGGTTACTAGGAAATGAAAGAGAAATTCACCTGAAACTGCTGGCTCATGTGTGATTTTGGAACTTGCTGGCATGCTTGGAAGGCTGGGGAGGATTGCCTGGCTTCATGCTTCATTGTACGAGTTTTGTTTGGTTCCGGCTAATGCCATCCCCTCCTGCAGAAAATCTTTAGTAGTTGGTTGTGAGCTTGATACCATGTCTTGGGGATGCCCCCACCTCAGCAGCACAGTGGCCTTTGTTCCTGGCTAATTGCTGACCTGGAGGGAGAAGTATCCCTTCTCTAGCTGAAGCACCAGTTTTCCAAAGCAGAGAAGGAGCAGCCTAGCTTTGTTTGAGTTCTCTGCCCAAAGCTGATGGGGTAAGACAGACCCCTCCTCCCCCACACACCAGGCTGGAGGAATCCTTTGCAGAATCCAAGTTATTTTTAAAATGTTGCTTTTCCAACTCCTCAAGTTGGGTCTGTGTTTTTACGGTGAGAGCTCTTCTTCCTGAACCTGCACACAAGCACCCACAGATGTGTGACTGCCCATCTTCCCACAACCTGCTTGCCTTAACAGAGGCTTAAATTGGAAGCCTCGCTATTCTGTGCTGCTGCTGTCCAGTTATTGTTATCCACTCAGCTTCTGCAGAACGTACTGTTTTTGTCCAGTGCCCCAGGGCTGGCCATGCTGCTGCACAGGCAATGGCAATTTGAGCAAAAAGTGAATATGAGCCTTTTAAAATCCGCCAAAAATCCAGTGCACTTCACAAAAAATACCACCTCGCCCACTTAATTGGCAAATTGACTCACATTTCTGTTAGAGAAACACATGATCTTTGTGGGGATGGCAGAGAAGAAAATCTCTGTTAGAGGAGAGACAGGTTAGGAGTATGTTGGCTGCGTGTTAGCAGAGCACTGAATGTTGGAGCAGCCTTTGCAGGGGCTTTGGCTCATGGTGTTAGCTCCATGTCTTTGTTTGTTTCTGTATTTGTGAGTGTGGCCAAGCACACACACAGGTCTTATGGCCCTCGGCTACAGGAATGAATGTCGTCATGCGTATACCATGTGATGACTTGCCATTAATGGATAATGTAGCAGTGAAAGCCTTCCAACTTGCAGGGTAGGCAGGAGCCAAGCCAGGGAGCAGAGTAAACAGTTCTTTGTGGGAAAGCCCTTTGTGCCAGGAACAGTTGGTAGCAGAGGAATTTATATTCATCCCTCTGGAGGCAGAAGGTGGTATTGCAGAGTTTTTGATCTTATATCAGCAGCTTTCCAAGATGCTGATTTCTTAATGATCCTGGCAGGGCTGGGAGGCCACAATTTTTGGCCAAACTTATCTTAATTTTTAAGGATTTAACCTAGAAAAGAAAGCTGTGACCTATGCTAGACTCCATGTAAATCAGCCTGAGGGTATTTTCCTCTGGTTGTGAGCATGCCCAGATGTGTTTCCCAAGTTAATCCCTCTGTTCTAGAATGCACCTGAGCAGTCATGCTTTGGGGAATTCCACTCTGCAGCTGGTCTAAAACCCCCCCTGATAAAGTGGGGTCCCTGAGAGAAGGGATCAGTGTAGCCACATGCACAAGACATCAGCGTGGCCTGTCTTTGTCTCTGTTGATGAATGTGCTGTAGGCATAACTCAGTGAGTGATGCTGTTCCCTTTTGAGCCAGCACTGAACTGATCCCCCAGCACAGGGCTTATGGGCATGTTGCTGCTGGATAGGGTTCAATTAAAATGCAGTGAGTAATGATCTTATGGCACTTTCCCCCTGCAAGTGTTTGATTAGCTTGAGCACACTGGCCAGAATTCCAGTACTGACCTGCCCAAAGTACCTTAGTGCCAATTGAAATAGCCAGACCTAGGTTGCTGCACTTCAGGGGGCTGCATTTTCATGCTAGCATGTGAGATATGGGTTCTTGCTAAAAGGCACTATACCAGAAATTTCTGAACTGTGGTTTGGGACCACTCCTCCAATGGGTCATCCTCCTGAGGATGGGGCCAGGATCCAGATGTCCGATGTGCTTTGCCTGTCTTTGCTGCTGTCTTGAATCATGGAATTTAAGTCTCAAAATGGGGCCATGTAGGTAAAGAGCTTGGGGACCAATTCCCTGTACAATGATGCAAGCTTCTGATATTTCTGAAACCTCCAATTTTATTGAGCAGCTTTTTAAAAGGGGTGCTGAGAAGTACCACATATTGACCATAATGGCAAGACAGCCTTTGGCTTTGCTGGGAGCCAGATAGGCCAATGCTAGATGCCTTTGAAAACTCCCATCCTCAAAGGCCCTTCTCTCTTGGGGTGGGTTACCATGCGGTCCCGTCCTTTCAAGTTGTTTCTGCGCAGGATCGTAACTTTTGTTCTACATGGAGCCACTGTGCTTGTAAAACCAGCTGTTGCTGTGATGTTGAACTAAATCTGCAGCAGAGAACATAAGAAGTGCCATACTGGGTCAGACCAATGGTCCATTGAGTTCAGCATCTTGTTTCCAAGAGTAACTAATCTCAGTCACTTGTGAGAAACCCCCAACAGGTCCTAATGGGGAGATCCATTCCCTGTTATTTGCTTCCAGCTCCCCACAGTCAGAGGTTACGCCCCCCAGCCTACTTGGATAATAACCATTAATGGACCTATCCTCCAAGAACTTATATAATCCTTTTTAAACCCCAGCTATACTACTGGCCTTGACCACATCTTTTGGCAACAAATTCCGCAAGTTAGTTGCGTGTTTAATGAACTCTCCCACCCCCCACTTTATTTTGTTTTAAATCTGCTGCATCCCCTAGTTCTAGTACTATTTGAGAGGGTAAATAACTGCTCCCTATTTACTTGTTCCACACTACTCATGATTTTATAATTCCTATCATATCCCTTCTCAGTCATCTCTTCTCCATCCTATCATGTGTCTCCTCGTATGGAAACCGTTCCATGCCCTTTATCATCTTTGTTGCCCTTCTTTGTACCTTTTCCAAGTTCTACTGTATCTTTTTGAGATGGTGACTGAGAAGCAGCTGTTGAGCAAGGGGGGTGAGAAGTGGGGGAAGTTTCCACTGGCCCCACCCAAATAGCGGCAGCTCTGGCCACTTGTCCAGCTGGTGGGAAGTACCAATGAGAGTTGGGAGCAGAATAGTGCAGAGGGCAGCCCTTCCCATTCTGCCACCCCATGAGTTAGGGGGGCTGAAATTCCTTGTGTTCAAAACCTTGTTGAGGACAATTCTCCCCAGCCCCTTGGTCTGCAGCAGAGTCTGGCAGCAACAGCAGCTATGCATCCTAATGGGGTGGGTGCTTCAGCTAGTTGTGACCATTTAAAGCAGATAGTGCTGCTCCAGGGTGAACTCTGAGCATCCAACCGAAATCCCAGTCGTTGTGCCTCAGAGCCAGAAAAATGAGCTGGATGGGGGTGCAGTTGCTTACTGTGGCCTCCTTTCTTTCTTTTTAGTACATCTTCGTGTCCTTAATCTCCAGAGACAGTGTATATGATGTGCTGAGGAGAGTCTGCACCCACCTGCAGGTACTGCCGCCTTTGTTTAGGGAATGCTTCTCGATGATGATTGTTCCTGACTCCTAGCAAATGATGGTGCAGAGGGAAGTCCATCCTATGCATTGATTAATGCTGCAACTTCCTTTGAAGCACTGGGAAGTGTCTCTGGTATTTAGGGCAACATCCCTTTCTCTGTTTCACAGGACAGCCCTTCAGAGACGCCAGTTGTGCTTGTGGGAACATGCTCTGCCACCAGCACAGGCCCTGCACTTCCCTTGGACTTGTGCAGTACATTCACAATGGCTGACTGGTCGATGCAAAAGTATTCACACTCCTCTCGTGCCCTTTTGCACTTGCACAAAGGCTATTCCTGCCTCTCCCACAACCCTGCCACTTTACTGCTGTGCTGGCTAGCAGAAACCCACTGAGCATCCCAGGTGAAGCTTGTGAGCAAGCATCAGCTGGTGATTGTGCTGAGTGCAAGTATATTGGTCATGGCTTCAACTAGGCTACCCCTCTCCCCCTCCATCCTGCATTTTGTGTTGCGTTTATTACAGAATACCACAGCAAAGAGGCTTACCCTGTGTATTTAGATGGGGGTGGGGGAAGCAGCTTAGATACCATAGTTCTCCCATCCAGAAGCATTGCAAGCCAAGTGAGTCATCTACTTTGGGTGGTGGTTCCCAGGGAAATGTGTGTGTATGTGATTTGCTAAAGGGTGAGAGCACTGTCTACTGGCAATTGGAATTATTGCCAAACCCAAGTGTTACTCAGGATTAAACCTGAAGTATGATGTCTCAAGACCCCATTCCCATTACACCTGCTCTTTTCTGGGCAGGTGTATGTTGCCTTGGAGTAGAATGGGAAATTCCCTGGAAGTGAGCCTGTGCATCGGAGGCCACTGCTGTGCTCCTGGCTGGCGACTTAGCCAAGGTTGCCCCTTGCACTAACGTAACAACCCTGCTTCGCTGTGTGTGTGCGTGCTGCTGGGCCTAGGACTCAGACCTCCCCAGATCTTTCCTAGCATCTTGAAATGCTTGGCTCAGAACATGTTTAAACATTAGAGTGGGCATGGGAGGGAGGGCTGCAACAGACTACCTGAGGGAAATGTCCTGTGATATCATGCTATAGCCACACACACACCCCACACCTCTGTCTGCACCAGAAAATCTGTTTTCCTGCTTGTAAAAGAGGATGATGAAGCTCCTCCCACCTCCCTTAGGAAAGGCTTGTGAGGATTTATTGGATAATGTTTAAGTGCTTTTAATATAAAGTCCCCTGTATGTTTAGTATTCTCCACGATGCAAGTCCAAGCAGTCTGTTTTCTGCACCCCCCACCCTCTCTATATCCCCTTTTCTCGTGTGCGCTCTCACATATAAATATATATATTCCATTCCAGTCAGCCTAGTTTCGGTGACCTAAAAACTGCTAGGGCTGCCTCACTGCAATGCACAGCCAAAATCCAGGTTTCCTTATGCCCTGAAAAGCAAATTGGCCCAACCCTGCTTTTGGTGAAGATGGGGGGACAAGATGAGGGACATGATACAGATGACTATGCAGGAAAGTTATTGCTGTAACAACCATGGGTTTTGAGGAGCAGAGGTTCCACTTGCTCTTCATTTTTATAATAAAATATATTTTATTTTACATAGTTTACACAATATTTTATTATACACAGTATTTTATGGGTTTAATGTTTTTATGTGTTTTAATATTTAAAACATGTTTAAACTTTAGAGTGGGCATGGGAGGGAGGGCTGCAACGGACTACCTGAGGGAAATGTCCTGTGATATCCTGCTATAGCCACACACACACCCCACACCTCTGTCTGCACCAGAAAATCTGTTTTCCTGCTTGTAAAAGAGGATGATGAAGCTCCTAAGCCATCCCAGGCTGCTTGGAGCAGGAGGGGTGGGGTATTAAATAATTTTATAAATAAATTTAAAAATTATGAAATATTATACATTATATATTTAATATATACACATTTTTATTATATATAATATATGGAGATAAAATATTGTGTTATGGAGAAAGTTCTTGTTTGACTCTTTTGATTTAAAAACACACTCTTTTTTATTTACCTTTCACGAAAAAAGAAATTGTATCTCCTACGTGCCTAGATGTTCCAGCTGCCCTTGCGACTCTTGTGAGCCGTCCGCAATGTCCTCCAAAGTGTTGCATAGCTTTTGTTATTCCTGATTTGGCTTGCCCTTGAAAACAAAGAGCAAGTGGAAACCTTTGCTCCTCAAACCCATGGTTGTTAAAGCAATAACTCTCCTGCATAGCCATCTTCACCAAACGCAGAGTTGGGCCCATTTGCCTTTCAGGCTATAAGGAAACCTGGATTTTGGCTGTGCATTGCAGTGAGGCAGCCCCAGCAGTTTCTAGGTCACTGAAACTAGGCTGACTGGAATGGAATGTATCCCTCTAATAGCATGCCTGCATATTATTTATAGCCTTTCCACAGTAGCATTAAAGCTCTGCCAGTGTTTGCATTAGGAGATGCTCTTTGTGGTGATGTACTTTGGAATAAAAACTATGGTGAATGCTAGATTCTGGAGAGGAAATAAAAGGCTGTGGAGGAGAAATCCATCAGCCTCAAGTTAGCCAAGTAAAATACCCCAAAGAGCCATAACCTTTCTAGGATTAGAGCAGTGCATGCAGCAGAATTTTCAGTTGGAGAAGCACTTCTGGGGTAACGGTCAGATCCTAGGATCCTTCCCAGAAACACTGACTTGCTCTGTCCATTGAACCAGCTGGCACCTAGTAGCTTTCCCCCAGGAGTTCTGGTCAGTGCCTTATAGCCTGCTTTGAAGATTGGGTAGTTGAGAGTTTACCCAAAGTCATGTAAAGAGCTGGAGTGCAGAGTGGGGAGAGCTCAAGCTGGTAGGGTACGCGGTCTCTACAAGGCCTTATTCATACTGGCGGAGTGCCCCAAAGCAACAGCCGAGCATTCACAGTGTGAAGACTCAAGGCATTGCCCTGGAGCAAATCACCCTGATGAATGTTTACGGCAACACTCCTGTTGGGTGCTGCTGTTTCTGTTACTAACTCACTCTTCCTTGATTAGTGTCACTCCCACAGCATTTTGTCATGCATGAAGACAAAAAAGGCCTAGAAGTAAAATATTATACTACAGGGAAACTAAATAGCTAAGGATCATAGTGCCTCATGGTGACCACCTCATGTGAACATGGCATCAGTTTTGTGTGTTAAATTACTTTCCCCTCAGGCCTGGAACTGGAAATGGTTGTGTGTGCTTGACTCGCTCCCCCGGTTCCCAGCAGACCCTGTCCTGGATACCCTTGTTTTAATAAGCCATTGTTGGAACTGGGCAAAGCTTAGCTGTGGTTCTCCTGCCTTCTGGCCTGTCTGTCTGCAGAGGATGCTGTTCGTAGCTAGTTGGATGGTGGACTGCTGAACGTACAGCAGGGACACTGCAGGGGCATAAAGTGGAGGAGGATGGAGGAGATGCAAGTGTTGGGGTGTAGTGCACAGTTGGCTCAATTACAGCCCCCCATGATCCCTACTGTCTCCTGCATCCCAAATTTAGGCTGGGGGGCGAGAGGACATGGGACACCCTTTTTACATGATAAGTCTGGGGATGAGGCTCTGGGGGGAGAGGAGAAGGGATCAGGTTGCCCCCTGACACCCACTATCCATTTTTTGGTAATATTTCTCCACTGATCTCTTCAGCTCCTAGAGTAAGAGCCCAGGACTCTTCAATTATGAACTAAATAACATCGGTATCTCCCTTGTTCTTAGGTTTCAAGCAAGAAGAGTTTGACCTTAAAGGAATTTACAGAGGAGCCAGACACCGTGTCCCTGGTAAGAAGCTTATTTGCAAACCAGGAGCCAGTAATGAGAGGAGAATAGCATGGAGCTCTCCTGGGAATTTGCTTGTGGAGCAGTTTTAGCACTGCACATATTTTAGCAGTGAGTTTAATAAATCACTCTTGGATCTCCCAAAAGTCCAGCTAGAATGCAGCAAATACCTTCATTTCCTACTGCTGCCGCCCCTGCAAACCCTATTTAACACTGGCTGTTGGGGGCTCAGGCAGAGAGATTTGCTGGTCTGTCCAGGGCGTTCTTCAGGGACAAGGCATGTGAACTGTGGTGGATGGGCATGAAGGAGGAGGTGGCAGCTTGGAGCACCTTGGATTATACACAATATATCAAAAGTTGGACCTTTCTAGAAGGGGAAATGCTTGGGTGTTCTTAAATTGCTGGTTTTAAACTCAACGAAGTCACCAGGGTCCTAGATGGCTGTAACGCTACGAATCCAAGACACGAGTGGAGTGGGGCTAGTGAGAGCTGTAGTGGCAAGGTGCTGCCTGCAAACTAGGATTCTCATGGAAGCTCTGTGTCTGGAGACCTTTACAGCTAGGTTGGGAGAAGTCCAGCAGATACCAGCTTCTAGCAAGTGCCCTGTTCAGAGAGGAGACTTCGTAGAATGAGGAACTGGGTTCAAAATGTTTTCCTGACTACAGTAGTCTTTCACTGAAATGTGTCGAGCTTTTGATACAGGTATCTCCTAGGACATAGTGGTGGAGGCCTAAGAACATAAACTGTGTCATATTGGGTTAGACCAATGATCTATCAAGTCCAGCATCCTGTCTCCAATAGCAGCCAATCTTTGTCTCTTGGGGGAAGTTCCCAACAGGTCACCATGGGCAATCCATTCCCTGTTCCAGCCCCCAACAATAAGAGGTTACATCCCACAAACCTACTTAGCTAATAGCCATTAATGGGCCTATCCTCCAAGAGCTTTTTGAATCCCTTTTTAAAACTAGCTACACTGCTGACCGTGACCACTTCCTCTGACAGCAAATTCCACAAGTTCATTATGCACTGAGTGAAAAAAATATTCTTTTCTTCTTTGGTTTCAATCTGCTGCCAGTTAATTTCAGGCAGTGTCCCCTTTTTCTAGAGAGAGTAAATAACTGCTCCCTATTTACATGTTTCACACCACTCATGATTTTATAAACATCTATCATATCCCCTCTTCTATCTCTTCTTCAAGCTGAAGAGCCCTAATCTATCAAGCCGCTCTTCATATGGGAGTCATTCCATACCCTTGATAATTTTTGTTGCCCTCTTCTGTACCTTTTCTAGTTCGGCTATATTTTTTTTGAGATGGGGGCACAGAACTGCACACAATATTTCAGTTCTGGTCATACCATAGATTTATATAGAGGCATTGCAATATTTTCATTTTTATTCTCTATGCCTTTCCAAATAATTCCTAACATTCTGTTTGCTTTTTTGACTGCTGCCACACACTGAGCTGAGAATTTCAATGTATTGTCCCCAGTGACTCTCAAGATCCTTTTCCTGAGTGGTAACTCCTAATTTAGAATCCTTAGATGCCCAATCACTCAACCTCACAAGATCCTCCTGCATTTCTTCACAGTCCGCTCGGGTTTTAACTACCTGGAATACCTTTGTGTCATCTGCAAACTTGATCAGTTCACTCTTTACTCCCTTCTCCAGATCATTTAATGAATACATTAAACAACACCGGTCCCAGTACAGATCCCTGGGACACTCCACTAGTTACCTCTCTCCACTGTAAAAACTAACCATTTAGTCCTACTCTTTGCTTCCTATCTTTTAACCAGTTGCTGATCCACAGTAGGACACTGCCTCTTGTCCCATGACTCTTTAATTTCCTCAAGCGTCTCCCATGAGGGACCTTATAAAAAATGCCTTCTGAAAGTCCAGGTATACTATATTGACTGGCTCATCCTTATCCACATGCTTATTTACACCCTCAAAAAATCCCAATAGATTAGGGAGGCATGACTTCCTTTTCCTAAATCCATGTCGATTCTTTCCCATTATGCTGTGTTTATCAATATGCTCAGTAATTCTTTTCTTAACAACCATTTCCACCAGTTTGCCCAGCACTGAAGTCAGGCTTATGGGTCTGTAGTTCCCAAGATTACTTCTGGAGCCCTTCTTAAATATTGGTGTTACATTCACTACCCTCCAGTCCTCGGGTACTGTGGCAGATTTTTGCGATCAATTACAAGTTACCAGTAGTAGATCTGCAATTTCATACTTGAGTTCCTTCAGAACTCTGGGTTGAATACCATCTGGCCCATGTGATTTATTACTATTTAGTTTGTCAATTTGCTCTAGAATCTCCTCCAGTGTTGCACTTACTTGTGACAGTTCTTCCGATTCTTCTACAAAGACTCGGTCTGGCGTGGGTATCTCCTCAACATCCTTAGTGGTGAAGACCGAATCCAAGAATTCATTCAGCTTTTCTGCCATGTCCCCATCCTCCAGGAGTGCTTCTTTTACCCCCTGGTCATCTAATGGCCCAACCTACTCTCTAACAGGCTTCTTGCTTTTGATGTACTTGAAAAAGGTTTTATTATTATTTTTTGCATCTTTAGTGAGTCACTCCTCAAATTCCCCTTAGGCCCATCTTATTAATGTTTTACATCTAATTTGGTAATGCTTATGCTCTTTCATATTTACTTCATTAGGACTGGTTTCTATTTTTTAAAGGCCACCTTTTTGGTTCTAATAGTCTCCCTCACCTCCCCATTTAGCCGCACTGGCAGACATTTGGTCTTCTTGCTACCTTTTTTATTTGTGGAATACATTTAATCTGCACTTCAAAGTTGGTGTTTTTAAATTATCTCTATGTCTCTTGCGTGCATTTAACCCTTGCAGCTGCTCCTTTTAGTTTCCCTCTAACTAGTGTCCTCGAGCTGCCTGTGGCAGGATGGGTGCAGAGTAAAAATTGTTGAAATAAATAAATACATTTTTCTTTTTGCATAGTTCCCCTTTTTAAAGTTAAACGTTACTGCAGCGTTGTTTTTTTTGGTCAGTCCCCCTCCTATAGCTATGTCAAATTAGATTATATTATGGTCACTATTACCAAGCAGCTCTACCACCCATTACCCCTTGCACCAGGTCCTGCGCTCCACTTAAGTCTAGATCCAAAGTAGCTCCTCCTCCTCATAGGTTCCAGGCCCAGCTGCTCCAAGAAGCAGTCGTCCTGTTGGTTGTCCTCATTCCACCAGGTCTCTGAGATTCCCATTATGTCTAGATCTTCATTTAGTGCCATGCACTCTAAATCTCCCATCTTAATTTTTAGACTTCTGGCATTTGTATATAGACACTTAAACATATTCTTTTTATTCTTATTCTGGTGTTTGTTATTTCATATTTTGTTTAATTTGGAAGTACTTGTTTGTCTGTTCCATACTAATGTACACCTTTTCTCCCTCCGATTCTTTCCTGTCCTCTTTAATGCACTGTATCACTACTAATGATGGCATCCCTTTGGGTTGCCTCCGTCCGAAGCATGTGCTCCATAGCAACTTTTGGCTTTCCCCCAGATCTTAGTTTAAAAACTCCTCTACCACCTTTTGATTTTTAGCACCAGCGGTCTGGTTCCGTTTTGGTTAAGGTGGAGCTCATCCTTTTGGGATAGGCTCCCCCTTCCCTGAAAGGTTCCCCAGTTCTTAACAAATCTAAATCCCTCCTCCCAGCACTGTTGTCTCATCCACGCATTGAGACTCTGGAGCTCAGCCTGCCTCTGGATGCTGTTTATAGCTCCAGTGGTGTTCCAGGTGCTGCTTCTCCCACGCTTTGTCACTCGCATGCATGTGCAGCATCCTGAATTTAGAGAGATTCTACACACAAAAAACCTTTTGGTTTAAGAGAGAAGTTAAGACCCTTACAAATTCAATCATGCTCCAAAAAACATTGAAATTGTAAGTTAAGGCTCCTGTCTTAACTTCCATGCCATGTAAGCAGTAAAGATGTTGTACCGTCTTGCATATTGTGCTCGCTTACAACTTAGGCCCCATACATCCACACTTTGCCTTCATCTTTCAGCCCAAAACCTTTTCCTCTGCAGGTTGGAGGCAACACTGAAGCTGGGGACAGGAGGGCGTGAGCTGCCCCCTCAGCCTGTCCGTTCCCTCTGTACGTTCATTTGGGTTGGGGAAAATGGGACAACTGAGTAGTGGCTCGCAACCCTCCCTCTTCTCCACTAGTCACCACTGCCCTTCCAGAGCACACTGAAGCTAGGTACAGTGGTATATAAATGTTGAATAAAAACTTTGTTGTGTACATATTGAAATTAATAAAATGGAATAGCCATTGGAAGGAATGGAGGCAACAGTAATGCCAACTTCTAAATAAATACTAGTCATTCCAATATCCAATTCAGTGACCATGAAATAATAGAACACAGCTGCATCTTTTGGGAGTACAGGGGAAAGCCAAGAAGGTGTGAAATAACAAGGAAGGCACCACATGCAGTAAGTGGAATGGTTGGAATGCCAGGGAAAAATACAAAGAGTGGGCAGGAGCAAGTTAGTGAGTGGAATGACAGGAAGATTTAGAAATAGCTACCACAACAAGGTTCTGAGTGAAATAACTGATTCAGAAGATTGATAGGATCCCAGGGGGAGCACTCCTTATAATTTCACACACTTACCATAGCGGACTCCCTATAGCCTACCTCCCTGTTGTTCCACTTCCTCTCCAGTTTTTGTTTTGGTCATTCCACACACTAATGATGGCATCCCTTTGGGTTGCCTCCGTCCGAAGCATGTGCTCCATAGCAACTTTTGGCTTTCCCCCAGATCTTAGTTTATGTCTCATGTGACATACAGATAAATGTATTTCCGAGGACTCTTGAGTTCTCTGTGAGGGGAGTGGGAGTTGGAGGGGGGACTTGGACCCAGGACTCCTGAGTTGTCTCTTACAAGGTTGAGAGCAGACCAGAGTGGGAACCAGGAATGTTGGGTTGTTTGCGAAGGGAATGCAGCCTACTGGGTTACAGTGGGATGGAGGGGCTGGAAGCCAGAAATTCTGAGTTCTCTGTTAAAGGGTTGGGACCGAGTATGTTGGAGGGGGATGGGGTGTGGGGGCCAGGACTCCTAAGTTCTCTGGGAGGGCAGTGGGGACTACTGAGTAAAAGAAAGGGTTGTGAGGCATTACTCAGCTGTCCCATTCTTCCCAACCCAAATGAAAAGATAGAGGGAAAGGAGGGGCTGAGGAGGCAGCTCATGCTCTCCTGTCCCCAGCCTCAGTGTTGCCCCTAACCTGCAAAGAGGAAGAGGATTGGGGCTGAAAGACTAAGGCAAAGTGTGGTGCATGGAGTCTAAGGGTGATTTCAGACGTTACGGCCAGCAGCATTGACCCCTGGCCATGGGGTGTTCGGACCACGGGCGGGGGTGAAGGGGTGCGCCAACAGATGTTTGCCCCTTTGCCCCCGGTCGTGGGGATCGCCGAACCACGGCCCAGGGTCAATGCTGCCGGCCGTAACATCTGTCGGGCAACCCCCCCTCCTGGAGGGAGCGGGGCTGTGCGATGCAGCGTGCGGCCGCACGGCCTCGCCCACTGCGCTCCCCGGCCGCCCGCCCTTCCCGAGACAGGCAGCCACAGCGGCCTATCTGGCCAGTGCCGCCGCCTGCTGCCAGGACTCCGGAACGTGGTGACAGTAAGGTAACAGATGTTACTTTTCCTTCACCGTGTTCCAGATTCCCCCTAACCACGCTTCGTTCGCTGCCGTGGTGCAGGAGAACAAAGCGTGGTTAGGTTCACCGCGGGGGGTGGTTGACTGAGGTGAACATCTGGATGCGAGCAAACAGACGTTCACCTCCGTTCACACACACACCCCGTGGTTGACTGAGGTGATTTCAGACAACGTAACGTCTGAAATCACCCTAAGTTGTAAGCAAGCATAGTATGTGAGACTGTACAATGTCTTTACTGCTTGCATGGAAGTTAAGGTGGGAGCCTTAGCTTACCATTTCCATGCTTTCTGGAGCTGATTGAATTTGTAAGAGCCTTAACTTCTGTCTTAAACCAATGTTTTTTTGTGTATAGAATTTCCTCCTTTTTGAGAGGATTTGCAATACAGAAAATTTTTGCAATGTAGAAAATTCTTCCTTCTGGCGCATTAGAACATTGAGCAGCATATCAGTAAATTTTCTGATTTTCAAAGGCTCACTGTGTACTGAAATGTGGCTTCCTCTGGGGTGCGGGTGGCAATAAGAAATCCTCCACCTCCTGAGGTGCTGAATACTCGTCTGGGTTGCAAAGCCATGCGCAGCAGGAAGACAATTGGTTCTGGCTCTGTCCCCTGTGCTCAGGTTTCTCTCTTCTCTTCTCTCCCCCCCTCCCCCTCCCCTTCCCAATGAAGCAGCCTCTGAAGCGCCTGGGAGGAGCTGGCCTCTGCCATCACCAGCCCAGGCCACTGCCTCCTGCTGCTGCTCTTGTTCTGCAGGGGACTTCAGGTGGGAAGGGAGATGGAGCACAACAGCAGCTGTAAGAGGATGAACCCATAGGATAGGGGGGTTACTTGCCCAGAGCAGTAGCAGTAGCTTTCTGGGGGTGGCAGTGGTGAGATTGTGTGCTAGTTTGGTGCCCTGAGATGCTCTGACCATTGCACAGACCTTTGAGGACTACTCCCACAAGGCTGGGCACCATCCCAGGAACTCCCCATCCATTAGTTAGAGCAGGTATGGGGAACCTCTGGCTCGGGGGCCAAATGTGACCCCCTGGCAACTTTTTATATGCCACCTTTCCAGTACCTACACCAAACCACTGAAACTGAGCTCAGGTTAAGTGAACAGAGATGAAGGTATGCACACAAGGAGACAGACCCATGGCACAGATCCATGAAAGGACCCCTCCTTTTCTCTTGTCTCCTGTCAGTGCTCCGCACAGGTAGCTCTGCGGATGGCCGACAAGAGGCAGAAGAAGAAATCTTCATGCGCATGCATGGAGCTGGCCGTTTCTCAGTCTTATCTTCTGCCTTTGGCCGTCGGGAGGCTAGCAGCGATTCTCCCGAATCTGTAAGGAAAAAAGACGACAATTTAATTTGCGCTCCCAGGAACAATATCACTCAGGGCAGCAGCACTAGCGGGGCGAAGGGCGACGAGTTCTTCCGGGACCGGGGAGTCTCGGCCGGCTGGCAGGTTGCCGCACAAAGTGTTCGGGAACTGGGGAGCAAGTTGTGGTGGAGACGGGAACCCACCCCACCACACCGAATGTTTTTACAAGACTCGTGTAGCCAGAACCCTTGGTTGCCGCGCAAAATGCCCGGGAACCAGGGTTACAGGACAACAGTGAGTACAGGCTCCAGACAGGAGCTAGGGAAGCTCCGCCCGGGCTCAGTTCCATTCGGCAGCACCCTCCCTCAGCCGCAAAGCCAGGATCACACACACACACACACACCAGGCGGGGAAAAGGATATGGAAGGGGTGGCTGGCGCTGAAGTGCCTCAGGCGGCGCCGATACAGGGAGGCACCCCAATAGACGTTCCCTCCCTGGCAGACTCTATGGAGAGGATCCAGAAATCTCTGGACCGTTTGTGGGAACTGCAGGGCAAGGGCCCGAACAACCCCTCCCCTGCCCCCCCAACTAATCCAAAGACAGGAAAAACCCCGCTCAAAGTAGCAAAGGGCAAGCGGCCACTAGGGGGCTACCTGAATAAACTTCTCAGATCTCCTCACCAGTCTGCTGAGGAGAGTGATGGGGAATCGCATCCCAAGAGGCCCAGGGAACAGGCCCACACGGACCTGGACTCAGACTTGGAGCTTGAGTCGGGCCAAGAGTGGGAGGATCTTGAGGAGCTTCAGGACCCCAGGGACAAAGATAGACAATTTCCCCTGCCATGCAGGGGCGAGTTCATGGCCCAAGTGACTAAGACACTCCAGCTTGTGGAAAAACCACCAAAAGAAGCCTCATCAGACTTCCAAGAAGAGGAGGAACGAGACTACATTCCCTCCATTCATGGCAGGGAGACAGGGGCCCCTTTAGATAAAGTATTTGAAAAGTTAATTCTGGAGGAATGGAAGCACCCGGAGAAAACCCAGAGAATGAATAAAACCCAGGCTGCTCTATATTCCCTCTCCCGAAGGAAGGAACCCCTGCTGAAAAATCCTAAAGTGGATGCAGCAGCAGTTTCCATGGCAAAACAGACAGTCTTTCCCACAGAGAGGGACTGTTACCCCAAAGACACTACGGACAGGGGGATAAAGTCTAACCTGCGTAGGGGTCTTGATTATTCTACCACCACCATGAGAATCAGCGTGATCTCTTCCTATATGGCAACGGCCCTGCTGGCATGGACACAGGAGGCCCAAATCCCCACTATTTCTGACAGAAGGGCTCAGGTTCTCTAGCTATGGCCTTTCTAGCAGACTCCACTATGGACTCCATGATATGGGCTGCTAGAGCAGTGGCTACTTCAGTCTCTGCGAGATGCAAATTATGGCTCAGGTCTTGGCAGGGGGACTCCGCTGCCAAGAACCTGCTCTCAGCAGCACCCTGTAAAGGGTTCAAGCTATTTGGCATCTGTTTGGACAGTGTCTTGGCAGACGCCAATGACAAGACAAAGCAGAAGAATCTGCAACAGATGGGGTAGAAAAGAACCATTTTTCGTGCCCCTTCCTTTAGACCTAGAGGAGGATATAGATTGGGGTATGGAATGTTTAGAAGGCAGGGGCAATATAGATATGATCAGGCAAATCGATTCAACTCGCGCAGGGGAAATAGAGGCCAGGGCCCCAGACAGGACAAACAGCGTCCCAGGGGTGTTCTTCAGTCACAAAGAAAGACAGATGCATGACTATCCAGGAGTGCTGGAAGTGGGAGGCAGGCTTCAGTTTTTCTCAGCCGGCTGGGCAGAGTCTGTCTCAGATGCATGGGTCCTGGACTGTGTCAGGCAGGGGTACTGCATAGAGCTAAGGGGCACCCCCAGACACTGTTTCATCCCTTCCCCAAGGTCGACAGACCAACAAAAACACTTGACGATACTGGGAGAGATTCAGAGGCTCAAGTCAATCAGAGCCATAGAGACAGTTCCCTTAGACCAGTGGGGACGCGGCCTGTATTCCATCCTCTTCCTGGTTCCCAAAAAGTCCGGAGTCTGGAGAGCAGTACTGGACTTAAAGACCCTGAACAAGGTGGTACGATACCAGCGCTTCAAAATGGAAACGGTCTCCTTCATTTGCCAAACCACCAGGAACGGGGATTAATTGGCTTCTCTGGACCTCAGAGATGCGTACCTCCATATCCTGATATGGGGGCCGCACCGCCAGTGGCTACGATTCTATTACCAGGGAGACCACTATCCGTTCAGGGCCCTTCCTTTCGGTCTCTCATCAGCCCCGAGGATGTTCACCAAGGTCCTGGTCCCATTGGTAGCGAACCTCAGGAAAGAAGGGGTGCACATTTACCCTTACCTGGACGACCTCGTTCAGGCACACTCACGGGAAAAGATCCTGGGAGACCTGAGCAGAACTATGAGGTATCTCGAGGACCATGGCTTTTTGGTCAACAAAGAGAAAAGTCACCTAGTCCCTTCACACAGACTAGAACATCTGGGGGTGCTGATCGATACTACCTCAGGCACCGCGTACATCCCATCAGCCAGACAGCAACGCATCAGGTCAATGATACGTCACTTGAAACACCAGACATGGGCAAGGCTAAAACTTCTAGTGCAGCTACTCGGACTGTTGGTTTCGTGCACCAGACAAGTGCAATGGGCACGGTTCCATCTTCGCCCCTTGCAACGGCTGCTGGGGCCTGTGCAAGCAGAACTTATGAGAGGTCTCATTCCCTGGGTTATAATACCAAGAGGTTTCCTAAAATCAATGTCCTGGTGGTTAGGGGCGGAAACGTTTGAGACATGCGTCTCACTGACAGAACCAAGTCGCACAGTCATCACGACGGACGCCAGCCTGATGGGATGGGGAGCCCAGATGGGGTCCACGTCGGTACAGGGACTATGGTCCGCAATAGATCGCACCCAGAACATCAACGTCCTGGGACTCAGGGCAGTGCATCTGGCCCTGCAACAGCTGGCCCACACCATAGGATATGCACACGTCTTAATTTACACGGACAGCATATCCGTGAAGGCCTACATCAACCACCAGGGGGAATCCAGAGCCAACACAATCTGAGATCCTTAAAGGCCCTACACATAAAAGGGACGGAGAATGTGCAAGCAGACTGGCTGAGTCGACAAACACTGGACCCCCACGAATGGCAGTTACATCCGGAAGTGTTCAAGTTAATGGTAAGACGTTTTGGACAGCCAGTGATGGACCTGTTCGCGAACAGGAGCAACAGGCAGGTGCAGAGGTACATGGCAAGAGCAGCAGACGGAACAGCAGAAGCAGTAGATGCCCTCAAACAGGATTGGCCAGAGGGCCTGCTGTGTGCCTTCCCACCAGTCCTGCTGATATCCAGGACTATAGTCAAGATCATCAGGGAACAGGCTCAAGTGATCTTGGTGGTGCCATGGCACATGGTGGCCAAGGAGACCCTGGTTTTCCGATCTAGTAGAACTGAGCCAAAGTCAACTGATGCAACTTCCATTGAGACCGGACTTGTTAGCCCAAGGGCCACTACTATGCAACAACATCACCATATTAAGTCTGACAGCGTGGCTCTTGAGCGTGCAGCATTAAAAGCACAGGGTTATTCAGAGGCGGTTCTGTCCGCATTGCAACAAGCTAGGCGCCCAGCCACCAGAAAAGCCTACAGCTCTACCTGGAAAACCTTTGCTCAGTGGGCGGGTGATAAAGGGATAGACCCTTCTCAGGCAGGGGTACACATCATCCTACAGTTTCTCCAAGATGGCTTAGAAAAGGGGCTATGACCGAACACATTGACACGCCAGGCGGTGGTTATTGCGTCGGTCTTACTATCAATAACACTCAGGAGGGTTTTTCCTCATAGACATATTAGGCAGTTTCTGCGAGCGGCTCATAACATCTGCCCTCCAGTTACCCACAGGTGCCCCTCTTGGAGTCTTAACTTATTTATTTATTTATTTATTTATTTACATTTCTACCCCGCCCCTCCTGAACACAGCTCGGGGTGGCTTTCAGTCATAAAACAACAATATAAAACAATCTAAAACACATAAAATACCTTCCAAAAATATTTCAACCATAAAATAAACAGGGCCTGGGATATAAAACCATTTAGAATATAAACCATTTTGGATGAGGGAGATAAAAATCTGGATGCACTTACCAGAGCCCCGTTTGAACCATTCCGGCATGTATTGCTGTACATGCTATGTCTTAAGGTCGTGCTGTTACCCCTGCTGTGGCCAGTGGCGGTGGCTCCACATCTCATGTTGAGAGTGTGCTAGGTGTGGGTGGTACCATGGCATCCCCTCAGGGGTTCCTCCCATTGGTGTTTCCCCTTATCCCCGTCGGGTCCCCCCCCCGGGGTCCTACACCCACCCCCAAGGGCCCTGGGTGCCGTGGCCTTAGCGGAGGGGATGGCCCAGCAGGCATGGGCGGTTGGTTGTGCAGGGGTGCCTGGTCCTTGGGTGGGGGCATCGCTTCACGGTGGAGGGGTCAGGCGTGCAGCTGGTGGGGGACCGGGAGGGGTGTGGGCTGCATGGGTGGCCCCACCGGCAGCTCACCTTGCCCTAATTGTGGGAGGGGGAGCCCGTGGACCCAGCCCGGAAAGGGATGCTGCTGGGGGAACCACGGGTGGCCGAGGTGCAGGGGGTGACCTGGTGGGTGGGCGCCATGGTGTTGGTCGACTGCCAACCCTCCATCCGTGCCATGGCGGGGCCTGTCCCGCTGGGGGTCCTGCCTCAGGGCCTCTATCGCCTCCCCCATGAGGCGCTTGGCCTGACCCTCCCAGCCTGTCACCGGCACGCCGCTGCTCGCATCGGAGGGCGGCAGCCTGGCGCCTGTCTCAGAGGTGCTTGGTGCGGGACCGGGCCATCATGGCCGCCAGGATCTCCTGGTCCCTTTCCCCCTCCCCCCTGATGAGTTCCCTGGTGAGCGCGAGCTCCTGGGAGTGCACCTCGGCTAACCTCCGTGATTCCTCCAGCAGCTCCCTGCCGAGGTCCTCCCTCCACTGCCGGTTCCTGGCCCGCATCTCCCGGTTCCTCTCCACGCTGCCGGCAGCTGCACCCCTCCCTCGACCAGGCCGCTGATCTGTGAATGAGATGTTGTATGCTGTGTTAGTACTGCCGGCCAGGGCGCACCCCTGCCCCCTACCATGGTGCTCCATGTATTTCGGGGGGGGGCGGCACCCCTATGGTGGCAGCTCCGCACTTCCCTCCCCTGTGGGCCCCCCCTCCCCCCTTGTGGGATAGCCCCCCGGCCGCACCTGCCTGCGGGTGGGGCCCATGTCGTCCCTTTGTTCCTTGGGAGACGCTGTGGGGCCCACCGCTCCTGCTCCCTCCACCCGGGCGGGGCACTGGCACGTACTGACTGGCTCCACCGGGGCCCCCCCGCACCCCCTGTCTCTCCGCTCGGCCCCGGGCCATGCCCCCCTGGACGGTGTGCCCCCTCACCCAGCAGCCGGGGTGTCGCCGGCCCCGCCTCATCCTCCGCGACCTGCACCTCCAGGAGACCTTGGGCTGCAATGGTAGTGGGATCCCATTAGTGTTTACCAGCACCAAGGCCCCTGCCTCGGTTGGTGCGACTCTGTCCGGGGTTCTCCCCCCCCCCAGGCCTGGTGGACCGACCGTACCTGGATCCAGTTCCTCCGCCTCCTGGGGGTCGTCCCGGGTCTCTGCTCGCTCTGCGCCCCCTTCCCCGTGGCCAGGCGGCCTGTGGGTCTTGCAGGTGCGCGCGGAGGGTGGTGGTGGTGTGCTTGGAGCCCCAGGGCGCCTCCTCCCCCTGTGGGACGGGGCTCTGCCCTCCCACTTCCTGGCTGGCCTCGCCAGAGGCCCCTCTTTCCCCCCCCCCCCCACTCCATGGGGTCTGTCAGGGGGGGCTGTGTGTTGGCCTTGCGCCTGCCCCTGGCAAAGGCGCTGCCGTGTGTGCGGGAGGCCACGATGTTCCCGTCCATACAGAGGAACTTGTTCAGCTGCTCCTGGAACTCGGCTGCGCGCATGACCTGGCCAGACTTGAGACTGTTGTCCTTGATAGGTTTATACCTGGACCTTAAGTCCTTTGCCTGCTGCATGCACTGGGTGACATCCCTATTGTACCCCTGCTGCTGCATCTCCTGGGCGATGGCTTCATAGACCTGTCTGGTCTTGTAGCTGCGCACCAGGTTGTGCTGTACCCTTTCGTACCCCCACACGCAGATGAAGTCCCTGACCTCCTGTTTGGATCAGGGCTCCCCCTTTTGGGACCCGCGTGTGGGGGACCCTCCCGCTGGGCAGCATGGGGCCCGCCCCTTGGCTGTGGTCGCTGTGGAGATGGTCGTGTCCTGTTGGGAGCATTGCATTGGGGTTACACGGGGACCCGCCGTCCCCCTCCGCACCCCCCTGGGGCCTCCCCTCCCTTCTCCTCCCTGGGCTGCCCTTCTGCTCACCTGGCTGTCCGTGGGGTCCTTCCTCAGCCATTGGCCCGGTGGTGCGGTGCTCCACCCTTGGGGTGCTGTCCTAGGGAGATGGGGACATGGGTTATGGGGCTGTGTTCCCTCTGCCACCGTGCCGGGTCTGGGGGGTTTCCCTCTCTCGCACCTCACTGTTGCTGCTGCTCCTGTGGCTGAGCCCTGTGGATGTGCAGGGCTCGGGGTCCTCGGTCGCTGCCGGGGTCGCTGTGTGCTGTCGGCCCTGTGCCAGGAGGCTTGCACATTGGTTAGCTGTGGTGCACCACCCCCCCCCACACCCACACCACCTGGCCGGGACCGCCCCCCCTCATGTGCCCCCTCTCCTGTACACCCTGAACTGGCCACACACACCCGGGCCTCCTGTCCGGGGCACCGGCACCTCCGCCTGGCCGTGGAACACACGCACCCCCTGGGTGCGGCAGGGTCCCCGAGTTCACCCAGCCCCGGCCCACACCTGGGGCAGCACTGGTTCCCTTGGTCTTGTCGAGTGCCTTCCTCGTGGCCATTGTGGGAGCCTGCGTGCATGTGCTATGGATCCACCCTCCTTTACGGGCTTTCGACTGGGCGTCCGATGGGCGTGCCTGTGGGCATGTCTGCGTGGGGGCATGTGCGTGACCTGTGGCGCCGGTCCACGTGGGTGTGGGTGTTTTTGCTTTTACATGGACGCTCGGGTGTTCAACACCCATCTCCACTCACGGAGGGTGCCGGCTCCCTCCTGGCTGCTCCGTGGGTGTTGGCGGGTGGGTCGGGCACGTGCGCCCGCCCACTCATGGACTTTTACACAGATGCTCCCCCACCCATCCAATGGGTGTTTCCGGGTGTTCATGGGTGGGTGGCATCCATGTAAAAGTGGCTATTGCCGCAAGCCCTGCCCCCTCCACTTCTGAGGTGTGTACAGGCTACATTTGCCTTACTGCTTCCTGGTGGGCTAAGGATCAAAGTTCAATATAGGCAGGAGGAGCTGAGGCAGGCAGGGCTTTACTCTCACAGAGCTCCCTTGTCAGGCTTGCCTTCCAGTAACAGTAGGCGTCCCACCCACCCACCCTCAGCCCACCTTTAATTGATTCTATTTTAGCTTAAGGGAAATCAAATCCCATCACATGCTACGTTAAGTCCAATGTGTACGTGCACTTCAGTCTCGCACAGCATTTTCACACCTACCTATTTGTGGTCTCCTGCCTACGGTAACTCAAAGCACTGCACACACTTAGCAGAGCAGATGTCCCAACATGTCCTGCTGGTCGTGATGAAATTAACCTGGTGGCAGAGCAGGCTGAACAAATGTTCAAACTGCCACACTGTATGCCACCACCCTATGAACCTGGACCCCCATGGGGAGCCCATTGAGTGGTAGTATAAATAAGGAGCGCTCCCAAGCACAGCAAGCCCTAACTCAGGAGTGAAATTGACAAGCGGCTCTGATGCCCAAGTGTCTCAGGGGACTGGGTGGGCTTTCCATACCCAGAGGGGGCCCAGCAGAGAGGCCAGTCCTGGTAGCCTCTGGTCCAGCGCTCCTGAGGCCCCAGGACAGGCTATTGCTGCTGGGCTTTCTCCCTGCCCATGACTCTTGGGCCCAACTGTGGCTGCTTCCTGCCCCCCTTCCCCACACTTTCTGTAAATCACAGATTCCCCCCAAAACCCTGCCAGAGGTGTGTCTGTTTGTGTAAGAGAGCGAGAGAGAGAGCTTGTGTGTACATCTGTTTGTGTGAGAGAACTTACGACACTTTGTTTTTTGTAAGTCAAAACTAGACTGCCAGTTGTTAAAGGGGTGGGACCATGAGGTCCCACATTTTACTTTTGCCTAGGGCCCTGCAAATTCTAAAGCTGGTCCTGCCCACTGGTGACCTGGCTGAGCAATGTCCTCAGTGGCAGGGGCAGTCACTGCACAAATGGTAAATGTGCACCATGTTGTTTGTTTCTCTGTGCATCTCATTAGTTTCCAGATTTGTTCCATGCAGTAAACCCTGTTTGCACTGTGCCAAAACCCATGCTCTGGCTCTGCTTCATCTTCCTCACATTGCTGTATCTGAGCTCCCAGAGAAGTTCTGCACCCTCCCAGATCAAGTGGTGCAGCTAACAGTGAGAGGCTTTAATGCTATGATACGTGTTAAGATAAAAGCCACTGCTTGTCTGTATGAGAGCACAGTTTGGATTGCGTGGTAGGTGGCGATAGTAGTACAAGCTGCTTGCACTGTGAGACTTCTGCATTTTAATGGAGGTATGAGGTGACACTTCCCCAAGGGCTGGGACCAGTGGGGGAGAGAATGGAGCCTTCAAGTTGAGTGGCTGCCTTGGAGGTGCTGTAAGTGCAGGGGCTGCTGTGTGAGGCGCTCTGGCTGGCACTATACAGGAGTCAGGCTGGAGTATCACAGTTTGCCTTGTTGAGCCTAGAAAATAAAACAGTGTTTGGAATTTTCTGAGCTGCTTTGTTGGGTTTGGGCACCAGCTCCCATTGAAATTAGCCACTATCTAAGACACCAGAATGCTTTGAAAATCTCCCCTTGTTGCCCATGGCTGGGACCATGCTCTGGAATGATGCCTGTCCTCTTCCCTTCTGCTCTCTTGCAGGTAGGGCTCCAGCTTCTGGCAGGAGTCGGTACCATCCTCTCAGATGAGGGCTTATTCCAAGCTCCCCTTTCTCGAGTGGAAGGAATCCTTTTGTGCCCCATGGCTGTTGGGCCCATCAGAAGGAGGGTTGTTCGCTCTGCACCTAAACCCACTCCTCCCTCTGGTCTCATTGCATTCCCTTGGATTAACAGATTAGCAAAACCTCTAATTTGTAGGGATGGCTCAGAGCCAACAGTGATACTGAAGCTTAGACCCATGTCTCCCAGAGTTACAATGGGTTAGGAGCTTGACTGCCTCCTCTTTGCCCTGTGGCCCAGCCTGGCTGCTCATCTCCCCAGTTATGGCTAGTGTCTCCCTCTCCTCCCCATACTATCTTTTATCTCAGTTCATCTCGTTCTTCCCCTCCTCCCCCCAAAGAGTGTGTCTTTGCTCCTCTCCTGGTTCTCTCCAGGTCAGTGCTTATCTCTGCTTGTGCCACTGCTATGCGTTCTGTTGGCCCAGCACTGGGGGCAGAGCTGTGGAATGTTACCCAGGGCAGCTGAAGAGTGTCTGGTGTTGGACGTATGGCAGGGAGGGGCAAGACCTACAAGGAAGTACCTCTGCTGGACTTCGTGGCCCATAGCAAAGGCCGCAGTACTTCTTGGCTGCCAGCTGAGGCAGTAGGGGTGACTGCTGACAATCTGTGCCTTCTCCAGGAGGTGATTGTGCCAGAGGTAAAGTGGAGGAAGGTGTCTCCAGCGACACTATCGCTGTCTCTGCCAGATGGCGACTACAAGTGCATGCACCGTGCTTCCATCAGCAGCTTCAGCACCAAGGAGAGCTCATTCACCTCGGAGGAGCCCCTGGTCTCAGGTGAGGGGGTGTTACTGACTGCGTCTGCTTTAGAAGACTAATGCTTGCTGTGTGACCTGCCATTGGGGACAGGTCCCCTCTCTCTGCAGTTTCCCCTTCGGCTAGATATGTTGCTTATTGTATTTTCTCCATAAAGAGAAATTTCACCAAAAGATCCAACTGCTCGTCCAGTCACAGCCTTGGCAGAGGTTGATGAATAGAGTACTTTACAGCCCTTGCATCAGCCTGCCTGGAGTATCTTATCTCTACTGTATGCACAGGGAAACAGAGGCACGTGGGCTCCATGACTTGGCAGTGCTCAGAAAGTACATGGGGATGAGTTGGGATTAGAACATGGGACTTCCCAGGCTCCTATTTTTATACTCTGGCTGCTCTCCCCAGCTTCTGCCAGATGACACACAACCGGGGGTACCGCTGAGAGGCTCCTTCAAGCACTGAGGCGTCTGCCTGTCCATGCTGATGGGCCAGGCAGTACTAGAAAATGGAAACCCTGCTCCCTGTGGATGGAAGAGATACTCTGCCAGTTTGCAAGGCACTCCTGGAAGCTCTCATCCATACAATGGCAGGACATTACCCTTGGGTGCTTGGATCTGTTCCATGGATGCAGGGTTGTGGGCTATTTAGTGCTCTTTCCGGTGGCATCGGAAGCATCCATCTCCTTTGCTGCTGGCACAAGGGTGTGGACTGGGTTTCCATACCATTTAGAAGCATTACCTCTGGAATATTGCAGCTTCATTGCTCTTCAAGACAGTTGGGGAAACCATCTGGGAAGAGTGTTCCCAAATTTTTGGGTGGCAATTTCCAATTTTGGCAAGTGCTTCTGAAGTGATGCTGGCTTTGTTTATGCAGAGATCTAGATTCTCTGTAACCGGGGAGTAGGTTTGGCCAACATGTCTAGTCCTCCAAATTCTGCAAAGCTTTGGAAGGTGTCTGGGCAGCCTCCCATTTTCCTTTACAAAGCAGAGAGGAATGCTCCGTGTGTAGCTAGCACCCTTCTCTCGCCTCGCAGACAGGAGTGGGGAACCAGTTTCACATTGGCTTGGCACTGGGGTGAAAGTTATTGGGATGCTACATCCATCACCACTGGAAAAGGGTTGAGTTAAAAAAAATATTCAGAGAGTGCAAAGAAGAGCCACACAGATGATTAGAGGACTAGGAAACCGGCCTTTCCTCAAGTGACTTAAGCAACTCCATCACTTAAACTTATCACTGAGAAAGTTAAGGAAGAGCTTAATTCCATGAGTAAATAGCTTCATGGGGAAACATAAGTGAACCTTCCTTCTAGGGGAGGGAGGCACAACACAAACTAAGGGCTGGGGAGTTAAAGGCTGAACAAATTCAAATTGGAACTAAGGCATCTTTTGTTTTAACCACTAGATTAGGCTGTCCAGGGAAAGAGTGGAATCTACATAACTTACTCTTTGCAAATCTAGACTCTTATTTATATAGTGCTAGCAATGTGCCTGGTGCTGCACAGTCATCATTAGAGACTAGTTCCTACCCCAAGGGGTTTATAACCTAGGATGAACAAAGGAGAGGGAAATATGGAGAGAGACAGGGAAGCATTCACGAAGTTGAAAAGTCGCATGTGTTCAGCTTAGTTACAGTGGAGAAAGGACAGTAGGGAGCAGCATCAGTGAGCGGCTGTGAGAATGAAGTGCTAAGGAAAAGCTTTGTGGATGAAATGGGTTTTTGGGAGGGAGCAGAGCATGTGCTCCTGGAGGGAGTTCTAGGCATAAGGGGCAGGATGGGGAAAGGTGTGAAGATTCTTTTAAGGAGCAGGAGACTCTGGGGCAGGTGAAAATGGTGACAGAGGGGGAACAAAGTTCCAGAGTGGGATTGTACTAGGAAATGAGGGTAGAAAGATAGGGAGGAGAAAGGCCATGGTGACGAGATATTCTCATAAAAGATATGCTTTAATCAAACACAAATAGGGGACTTGGTATAGCTATAAGTGGAGGGTATTCCTGCCAGTGTTCTCTAGGGTCAGACTAGATGATCTTGGTGATTCTTTCTGACCTTAGAATCTTGGTTAACATCACTTGGTGAACCAGTCTCTCCTGAATTCAGTTCGTGAGCTCTTTTGGGCCTACCAGGATCTCTTTCAGAGAAATGAATAAAGCTATTAACATGAATCATCATAAAGCTATTGCTTTATTTGGTATCTCTCTTGCTTTTCTTTCAGAAAGTGCAAGAAACACGGAAGAGGAGTTAGAAGTGGAACCAAAATACATAGCAGAGCTGAGACCATCTGATTATCAACTCCTGAAAATCTTCATTGTCCTGTAAGCAGGGAGCCAGAGCCAGTCATGTGGGAGTTGGCCTGGTAGCTGCAGGCACGGAGATGAGGGTGCCCTGCAGGGAGGGTAGGCACAAGCTTGGAGAAACAGGTCCTGGAACATGGCTGAGATCCACACAGAGCAATTGCATTTGAAAGTCATTGCCATTGAGAAACTTTTCAGAGATCTCTGTGAAATGACAGGGTCTTGGCCCAGTTCCTGGGAGACAGATATCCACCAGGGAACGAGATTGGGTTGGCAGGCACAGGGGCTGAACTTCATTCTTGCCTGCAGAGGCATATGGGTCAGAGGATAGCAAGGGAAGCTTCCTGGCTGCACTATGCTAGACTTATAGAATCCTGGGAGGGATCTAGGGATTGTGGCTGATCACAAACTGATCATGATCATGAGTCAGCAACATGATTTGGCTGCAAAAAAGGCTAATGCCGTTTTAAGCTGCATTGTCAGAAGAAGCATCGTCTCCCAAGTCAGCCGAGGTGGTAATTCCACTCTGTTCAGCACAGGTTAGACCTCACCTGGAGTCCTGTGTCCAGTTTGGGGCATCTCATTTTAAGAGGGACATTGTTTCCCTCCTCTGAACCTACTGCAATTTGTCAAAGATGATAAAGGGTTTGGAAAACGAGTCTTATGAGGAAAAGACTTGTAGGAAAAAGTTGAAGAAACTGGGTATGCTTTAGCCTAGTGAAGAGGAGATTAAGAGGAGAGATGACAGCAGTCTTCAAATATCTAAAGGGCTGCCACACAGAAGATGGCAAGGAACAGTTCTGCATTGCTAGAGAGGGCGGGTCTAGAAATAATGGGCTTAAATTACTGGAAAGTAGATTTTAGATAATAGTAAACTGCTCGGCAGTGGAACAAATAGCCTCAGGAAGTTGTAGGCTCTGTCACTGGAGATTTAAAAAAAGGGGGGTGGGGGTGGGCAGCTACACAGTGATCTGTTGAGGATGTTGTAGCTGTAGCCATCCTGTATCCAAGCAGGGGGTTGGACTAGATGACCCTTGAAATCCCTTCCAATTCTGACATTCTCCGATTGTCCCCAGCCCTGGACGGCTCTCCACTGATTGCTGGGAGTAGGGGAACGTGGGGAGAATAAAAGAGAGACAAGGAGGCACTGTGTGTGGGAGCAAGTACAGAGGAATGTCCGGGAACCCAGTCAGCATTTTCATTTTCAGGATTTTTTGTGTGAGCTGCTTTATGGTTGTACCAGACGAGTATGCTGTGAGGGTTGGCAGTCTGGCTGCATTTTTAAAATGGCTGAAATCCTAGAAGCTGTTTGTGCAGGATGAGTGTAGGTGCCTTAGCCAGCTACTTGTCTAGCCCAGTTCTGCTGCAGCCCAGCTTGGAGACAAGAGGTATGGGAGCTCTGCCAAACGGGAGTGCATCTTGGGCTCTCTGCTGAGCCTAACTAGGCTACAGAGCCCAAATCTTTGCCTCCTCAGCTGGGCAGTGCCCTTGCCTACCCCATATCTGCTCCCCGGCTGTCTGGTGTTGGAAAGTGCGGTCTCTTCCAGCACTTCTTGCTGTTCCTCTTGTAGTGGGGAAGAATGGAGGGTAGAAGCCTTTGGTACTGCTGCTGCCGTTCTCGTTCTGCTCTGTGAAGGCACACATCATTGCTTCCTGGAGCTCCCAGCAGCCATTCCTAAAAGGAGCTAGTGTCTGTGTGTTGTTTTCCTAGTGAGTAGTGGCTGTCGGCCTCCTTGGGAATTGAATTCCATGTCTGTTGTTGTTGCTTATATAGTGCCAGCAACATGCCTGGCACTGAACAATAGAGACAGGTCCCTGCCCTGAGGGGCTTAGACAAGGGAGAGGGAACCTCTGAGAGATGGGATACATTCATGAGGCTGAGAAGTGGCAGGTGCACATAGTTAAGCTTAGTTACAGTTAATCTAGAGGATACAAGGAAGAGCGGACCATAGCAAGCAGGGTCCTGGTCCTCTGACCCGGTCCGAGACAGGAATATGTTCAGGAAGTTGTAGGTGCCTGTATCTTGCTTAGTTACAGAGGGTATGGGGACTGTGAATGGAAGGTGGTAGAGGGAGCATCAGCAAGCAGTTTGTGGGGATGAGGAGCTAGAGGGAACCTGATGGAAGAAGGTAGGTTTTCAAGAGGGATTTGAAGGTTAGGAGGGAGCAGAACAAATGTGTTCAGAGAGGGAGTTCCAGGCATAGGGGACAGCAAGGGAGAAGGGGTGAAGATGGTTCAGTGAGCAGCAAACTCGGGGGTGGGGTGTGGGGGGTGGTAAAGGAGGAGTGAAGCTCCTGAGTAGAAATGTGGCAGGAAACAGGTGTGGAAAGAGAGTGGGGAGCATGGCCTTGAAGGTACAAGGGGCTTGTACTGAATGCCTAGTCCCATGTGCTGGGAGTGCAACCTCTTTTGGTGTATAAAGTAAGAGCCGGGCACCCAACACCTAATGTGGGGAGGAGAGGGGAGGGGGGTCAGAGTTGTAGGTAGCAGCTCAGACTCTAACCAACATGGAAAGTCCATGGGAATTGGGCACCTGCCTGCCCTTTGTGCCTTTGCAGAGCTCCCCTGCTCCGCTCTGCCCCGCCCCAGGGTCTTCGTGGAATGGTGTTTCCCCAAGGAACAGAGGGAAGCTAACCAGAGAAGCATGAATCAAATGGAGAGAATGTCCCCATTGCAGCCGTAGTAGGAGGCCCCTTTCTCCATCCCTAGATCCCCATGTAATTAAAGCCCAGTCTCCCAAGAGCACGATGACTCTTCCCTGGCTGAGAGGCTAACAAAGGGCTCCGTCTGTCTCTGCCTGCAGAATCTGCCTCCTGGTTGTGTCCTCCTCGTACCTGGCATTCCGCATCTTCCGCCTGGAGCAGCAGCTTTGTTCCCTGAATCGGGACTACCTCTCCCGTGGGTACCGAAGGTAGGAGCTCCCCACACTTGTGCCCTCAGACCCCAGAATCTTGGGGAGGCCTTGTCTGTGTTTGGTGCAGATGCAGAGGCTGTTGTGTGTTTCTTAAAAGACGAAAGTCACACCCACATCCTATGGGACAGTGTGTCCTTTGCCCGCGTGGCAGCTGCATTCAAAGGACAGTGGCAGCTGCATTCTCTGTTCCAGGGGGCCAAGGCTAATAAGTGATGCTGTGGTTCACATGTGTTACTCAGCCAAATGGGTGTGAATGTGCAGAATGACATAGTAAAGGCACGCTCTCTAGCTGAAACTCCAGTAGTCCAAACAGAGTTACTTGGCTCTCCTGGGAAGGCTTTTGCTGCCTCTTTGCTGCTTCTGTAGTTCAGCCCCACATTTGCTTCCTCAGTGAAGGTTGCACCCAGCACTGGCAGGACCTTCTCTCTGATCCCCAATGTAACTGGTGCTGCTGCCCTGCCTGCACACCTAGGAGAGCAGTTAGCCCTGCACAAGCAGGTAGTGAGGAATAAGTAGCTCTCCTGTGGTGAGTCCTCCCCCACTCCCCTTAATTCCTATGGTTCTACCAGGATCTAGCACTGAATCCTTTGCCCTACCTGCCAGCCCTTGCACAGAGCTGATGACTTGGCAACAGGTGCATATGGCACCTTCTATTATGCTCCTCCTTTGGAGATGGTGGCAGAGGTTGATGGAGTGGGTCAGGGGAATACTATTGTGCAGGGAGTAACTCCTTTCAGCCTTGTTTACCTGGGGTCATAAACATGGGACCAGCACCTGTTCCAGGATTAAGCTGTACAGCTTGAGGGCCAGGTCCCTGCTTGCTACTGCCTTACCACCTGACTTTGTGTTTTGCAGGTGACGGTGGCTCAAGAGGGACACTTGCAAGAAATCAGCACTTTGTGTACAGATCTCCCACTGACGTGGTTGCAATATTGAGAGTCAGGGTTAAGGGATTCTGCATTCTTCCTCTTCTGTATTTAATTATTACCCAAGACACCCCTGTTTACAATGGAGAAGCTCAGCGGCCATGGCTTGTTGGAACCAGCACAACCACAGGATTGTATTGAATCTGCAGCATATTGTGCCATCTCCAGAATCACTTCTTCCCTATGCTGCAAATCTCTCCCCAGGACTCCCCCTTTAGCGGTGTATCTGGTGCAGCTTCATTGGATGGGGGCCTCCAAATGAAAGTCTCAGTGAACAAGGATGATTAGCAACTCAATGCAGTAGCTCCTGGAATTAGCCCTGCCCAATTTTGGATGTTGCGCTCCAGCATCAGGATCAAACCTAGTGTTTCACTACCAGCAGCACCTCCTGCTGCAGGAGGAATGTCAGTATAATGTGAGCTGGTATCAAGATACACACCCCCCCCCCGCCCCTTTCTGCGTGGGGAGGGACTGGTAGTGCCAGAACTTCGCCCCAGATGCTGTCACTGCAGTGGCATCGCCAGCATGAGCAGAGACTCGGACTGTCTGTACCAGCATTGGACCATTGCTACGGCCAGCTTGATCGGACTCTGGCACAACAGTATTCTTCAGGAGACCTGATCTTGATGTCATTGGTCCCACTTCCGTGAGGAGGGTTTGCTGCTTAAATTGCCAACAGTTTTATCCATGGCACTTTGTTTTTCTTCTGAAGGATGATATTGGGCCTTACTGGAATTTAGAGCCCACAGTAGGGGAGGTGGGTAAGGGCTACATGGCTTGAGATGGAACATGCAACAGGTATTTTCTCTCCCTCCCTCCACAAACTCATTCTTGTCTCGTTTGCATTAGGAGTGATTATGGGAAGCAGGGTTTGTACTACCCTACCAATGCCCAGCCACACCCCATGCTGGGAAGCACATGAGAGGCTGTAGGTGGGTGTCAACGTTCGGGTGTTCTAATTGCAGCAGTTGCCATAACAACTGGACCCAGTGAGATGTTGGGCAGGACTGAGCCCCTGGGCTGATACAGGCTGGGCCTGTCTATACAGTAAGGGCTGACGGCCAAACATGGGGATGCAGTATCCTTTCCGTCCACCATGAGATGAGGGAGCCACATGTCCCCAGCCCCTTCCAGAAAGTATTGCCGAGTCCTAGAGAGAGGAGAGATGTTAGAAAAGAGAGGAAGGGCAGGATGGAGCTAGGTTTAAAAGGATGCATGTATCCCAGCCTCCCTAAGCACTTTACTGAGGCTATGCCACAGCTTAATAACTCAATATGCTGCAGTGGGAACCAGAGCCACCTCACAGCTTGGTGTCCATGCTTGTCACTGCACTTCCATCTGAGAAAAGAGGCAAAAAGGGTGGTGATAGAATGCCATGGCTAACCAATATGGTGTCAGTTTCAGCAGCAGTGAGATGAGCAGCCCAGAATCGGATTCTCGGTGGGTTTCTAGAGAGATCAGAGTGTCTGATCCAGGATTCATAAAGATGCTGTGGGTTAAGGAGCCTGCACCTTTAACAGCAGCACAGAATGCTGTGTGCCATGCTTCATAGTCAGCGTTTGGGATAATAGCCTGTGCCAGGCTTTGGCTCTCCACTCTGAACAGCACTCCAGATCCCTTAGTTCTAACCCCTGGGTCTCCCCAAGAGACATGGCCTGGAGTTGTCTACATCAGTGGGTGCCTTTAGATGGACACCTGTTCCGTTCCTGCTCCGTCCCACCCCTGGATGGCCTGTCCATTTAAAGATAGGTCACCTTGGGGTGAAGCGGAGCAGGAGCAGAGCACATGCTGCCTGCTCCGGGCCAGATCCAATTGCAGTGCTCCGGAATATCCTGGAGCACCGTGAGCAGAGCAGTCGGCTGCCCAAACCTGAAACACCGACTGGTGGTGGAGCAGCGGTCCATCTAAAGGGCGGCCAACCACCGCAGCTCCTCTCCTGGCTGCAGGTTGCCCCAGCAACAGCTCTAGAACTGCGGGTGGCAGCTTGGAGAGGCTGCCAATCTGCCCACAGCTCTATGGCAAGTGGGAGAGGGCGGGGGGGTGGGGCAGACTGTGGGCAGTGACAAACTCCGTGTAAACATGCCACCACCAGAGCAGACCTGGAGAGGGCCCCCTGGGTCTGCCTAAAAACACCCATTGTGTCTGGCCTTTCTTGAGATGCAAACCTTCTTCCCAGAGGGGGAAGGCTTCCCTTGTGTTCTGGACAAAATGTTAGACCTTCCTGCCTGGTTATGGCATGGCCTCAAGCAGGGAGTATAGGTTAGATTGTAAGATGGGGACCAGGGACCCTGCTGGGCCAGCAGGATAATATAGCTGTGGGGAAATGAAAGTAGTCCCAATATGATGGGGTAGGAGGTACAAGACCAATGCTGAAGGGGCTGTGTCATGAATATTCATCAAGCTGGTTGGGCTAATGTATATGAATTAATTCAGTCTCCAGCCTTCTAGTGGCACCTTCTGGGCAGCTGCTATAGCAGGTAGTTCAGGCCTTACCCAAAGGCCACTAAACTGTTGCACTCAGGACTGAATGTGCATGCGTAAGTATGAAGCACTTTGGGGTCCTTTGGGATTAAAGGTGCTAGAAAAATACAATATTTCCAGGCAGAGCTGGAGCCAATGCCTCTGTGGGGCCTGTAGCCCGTGTGCTAGTTGTTCCAGATGTGTGGCAGCAGTCTGACCTGGAGAGGTGCCATGCAGCTGGCTGGTTGTCTGTTAGTATGCACCATCAAGCTGACTGTTGTTCAACCATAATGTCTTCTCAGGTGTTGTGTGTCTGCATGTGACTCCTGGGTTGGGATGTAATTTGTGTTTTTGCCTATTTTTAAAATGTTTTTTGAAAGCACTGTTAGAACAAAGCCCAATGTTTACTGATGAGTTCTGTCGTCCTGCAGCTGCAGACAGCAGGTGTCTTGGAGGGGTGGAAGTGCAGGACACAGTGTGCGTCAGTACCACCACTGCTGCTTTATGCCACGGTTAGACTTGGGGTGGAGGATGTTGTCTATCTGTCTTGCTTTCGCATAAATTATTATTCTGTTTTTAGAAGTAAAAACATTTTTCAGTGTTCGCTTCAAGAGAAGTAGCTTGAATCTCATGTGAACCTTTTACCTTTTCTGCTTATGAGAGGCCAGAGCTCCTGGGGATGAGGTCCCAGAGAGTGGATGAGCTATGGGGGCCTCTTTGCAGATACCCCTCCCACCAATCCATTTTGAACTCTTCATCAAGGTAACAAGCAGGAGATACTTGTTACCTTGAGCTGGATGGAAGTTTAGGACCTTTGACAGAATGTAGAAAACCCTAAGACAGCGTGAAGGGGATGAGAATCTCTGCGTCCACATGAATGCGGGCATCCAAAGCTCCACAAAGGCTAAATGCTCACATCTGGGTAGAGAGGAGAGCTGAAACAGGTAGTGAATGTAATAGTCACCTGTATTAGCCAAATTTTCAGGTAGCCCTACAGATACCTGTGCAATAGCTGCAATTGGAAACATGTACTCGCAGACCTGGTTTTGGTTTCTAATAGGGAAAAAAGTGTGTGTATGTAAATACCCTTTTCTTTTTTTTTCTTCTTTTTTTAAAAAAGCCAGATGACAGAAGGTGGAATTAGAAGCTACAACCTTTGGCACAGCTGCCGAGCCCCACTGGAAGGGCCCTTTGAAGGCTCTAACCCTAAGGTCTCTGGATGTGACCTGTCTCTTATGATGAAAGCAGAAGGAGGGGACTAGAAGTTGCTCAAGTAGCTCTAGTGTTGGTAGAACTTTAGAAAGAAAATGGGAAGGTTGTCAAGGCTGCTTTAGACAAGGAACTGTATGTTGAAATCGGAGAATCCACCACCACATGGGGAAAACAAGAATAGAGTGCTTTGCTCCTGTAAACTAGATTCTCTTGATGTTTAGATTTTGTTCTTTTACTAGAAGCAGCACTGAACCCGTGACTTTCCAATATCATCTCTCCTGCTTTACCTGGCATGTTGCTAACATACCACACTTTTATGTGAGCAATATGCCAAACTCTTCTCCAGGACTGAATTAGAGAGACAACTAGCAGTTGCCTAGGCAGCACCAGTGGTAGGAGCAAAAGTATGTTTGCCTCCCTGGCGGTAGGAGTACTAGCAGCCATGGCGTCTGATGGATCCCTATTGAGGTAGCAGTGGAGGTGAATGGACTAGAAGCCTCCTGGCCCATTTGCCTTCACTGCTACCCTGGCAGCAGGAGCACAAGTGGTGACAGAGAATGGACCCAGTGCTTGGGGGAAGCCGAGCTCTGGATCTGTTCTGGCAGCGCAGAAAGCGCCTGGCAGGCAGCGGACTGTGACAGATTAGCCACAGTCCGTTCCTCACTGGGCACTTGCACTGCTGCCATTCAGAGCTGGGGCTGCAGAGGAGCCAGATTGGAAAAAGTCCCTGCTGGCTCCCCACAGCTTTGTGCTGCAGCTTTCAAATCACCTTGCTCTCCTTTCCGTAACAGCTTGGAGGGTGGCAGCTGGCCACCCTCAAACTGTCATAGCTAAACATTAGGCATGGACCAGGGTTCATGTGTGTGTGTGTGTGTGTGTGCACGCTCACATGCAAAACACTGCTCTGTAGCTGATGTCATATTTGTTTACACAAAAGAGCGTCTGCCCCATAGCGCCAGAAGCTGCCTGGGAAAGCGACTGTCTGGCTTGGTGAAGAGAGGAGCATAGCAGCATTGACACAGCACAGTATGCACGGAGCTGTTAAGGAAGCGCAGAACTGACCGAAAAAGCACTGCATGTTACAGTGCCACATTGTGTGTTGTCGTCACAGCATGTGGGTTGGACGTATTTAACTCTCCTTCAGATCACAGCTGCCTGTGCCCTGCTCCCAGTGGTGACAGGGGTCCCCCAAGGTTAATACATTGACATTTGAGCCTTTAGGCTGGCTCAGGTCTGTGCTCTGTGAGCAGGTCGGAGAGCAGTGCAGAAAAGCACAAGTGACCCATCCTGGACTCCTGTTTACAGCTGGCCAGATGTGGCGGGGTGGAGGAGGGATTTCTCAATACAGGGGTATTGCTGAGCCTAGGTGTGGGGTATTTCCCAAAGCAATAACCCAGGAGTGAGCACAGACTAGTGGTCACTGGCAGCTAGTCTCTTCCTGTCTGCCTGAGCTGTCACCCTGGGAGCAATGTGCTGGGGTAGCCAGACTGCTCTGGGGTGGCCGAGTGAGTTACTATCCTTGCTGTGTCTATCCTTGCTAATGGCTTTGACGCTGCAAAGGAGGAATCCAAAGGATTCAACAAGTGGGTTGTGGCTATGGCATTCTAGTGGTAGTTGTGAGGTGCTGGTGGGTGCAGGTTAACACCTTACTGAAAGAGCAGCCAGTCAGCTCCCCATGCCCCAGTCCAGACTGTCACAGAAGTGGAGCTTTGCCAAGGTGGTGTTTGACTGCACGTTGGTCGAGGAGCTCTGCGTGTCTCAGAAGGATGTGGGTAGAGGCAGGAGACTGGACATGGGCTAATCTTAAGTCCCTAAGAAGGCTCTGCCTTCTTCCGCCACCATTTCACACTCTGCATGTGTCACTTGGGAAGCAAAGAATCTTTGCAATATTACACTGACATGTCAAATAACTGCACTCAGCCCTTTGCACTTCCCAAGTTTGGCCCGGTTCCACAAGCCCCAGACCTAATGAAACTGCTCCTGGGTAGGTTAACTCCCACTGATGTGTCCATGCCAATGGGAGCAGTAGCAGGCATCGGCGTCCAAATGGTTTCCAGCATCTGCAAAGCCTCGGAAGTGCAGGTGGGCTCCTGCTTCCAAAGGCACTGGAGCTGGAATGGTGCAATGTAAGGTAGAATCTTGCACTTTGGGTGTGATGGAGTCTGTCTGTACACCCCACGCTTCTTGCTCTGGGTTTCAGCAGGAGAGAGTGGAGCCACAGGTCGCTCTTGCAGGCTAGGAAAGAAGTGCTGCTTGAATTGGCCTGGTAATGCCGTCGTGTGGCCCCTATGAAGAGCTGGACTCTGTTGCTGGCCAACAGGTAAGCCCTACTGCTTCTACCTAGATCTCTTGTAAACAAGGCCAGGTTCAGGGGGTGAACTGTTATAATTTTGGGAGCCCCTCTCTGAATATTTGGTTCTGCCAACAACAGCCCCAGTTCTGCTCTCTCCCAGGCTGGGGTTCCCGAGCACTGCTAGGGACAGCTAACCATAGGCAGGGAGAGACTGAGGATAAAACTGTTCAAGTCCCCATATTGATCCTGGCCCTGGTTGTAACAGAGATATTTCTGTAAGTCTGCTGGGTGCCTTACCCCTGCGTGTATGTAACTAGAATGTGTACTAGCCAGCACGGCTCCTGGGGACAGAATGTGCTCTCACTGTAGGCTGCAAAAATATTTTAAATAAAATCTGCATTTTCCAGTGTGTCAGTTTGGTAATGAATTGGTTTTTTGGGTTGTTTTTTTTTTGCTGCATGTGCTGTTTGCAGAGGGAAAGCAATCCAGAATCTGTGTGCCAGCTCCCTCCCACCGGATCGTACAGTCCCAAGCAACATTGGCTGTGGCCAGTGGTCGAGAGGGGAGCCTTGAGCAAGCCATGGGCTCTCACAGTCAGCTGTGCTGCTGGTGCCTCCAGAGATGTCACCCTTCCTTCAGCATCCACACTGAAGCAGTACCCAGCTGGGCTTTGGTGGAATTAGTGCTTTTGTACAAGATCCATTGACAGAAGAAAGAATGCAACAGGGAATCTATCTTTGGAATGTGAAAACTCAGAGCTGCTGCATCAGAGTAACCAAGCTGAAGTAAAACTGCAGTGGAAAGGAGGCGGGCAGGCCCTCTCAAGGCCCCACCCATGGATAATTGTAGAGCATTGACAGCCACGTGCTACCTGCGGGCACCAAGCTAATCTCTGCTACTATTAACAGGCATGTTCACATGAAATGTAGCTTACCCCAGAGTAAGACTACCACCAGGTAAATAACCCAGGAGTGAAGCTATTTCACGTAGCTACCCCTATGCAGGGTTAATTGATCCCCATTCTATTAAACCTCAGCACCTTGACTAAAATGGAGTGATACTATTAATCAACATGGATTTGTTCAGAAATCATGCCAGATCAATCCAGCTTGCTTCTTTGACAGGGCAACTGTTTTAGTTGACAAAAGGAATGCAGTAGACCTAATATCGCAACTTCAAGGATTTTGGCATGGTCCCATAGGACGTTCTCATAAGAAAGCTGTAGAAATGTGAGCTGAAACAAGCTACTATTGGCTGGGTTCATGATTGGCTGAAAAGCTGCAATCAGAGTAATAATGAATGGACTGGTATCAAACTGGGAAGTGGAATTAAGTGGCATCCTGCAGGGATCTGTCCTGGGCTTGGTCATCTTCAACATTTTCATTAAAGTCTTTGAAGAGGGAGAGAAGAGAATTATTATTATTATTATTATTATTATTTATTTATTATAAGCACTTGTATAGCACCAGCTGTGTACCTGGCGCTTTACAGAACAATGAGATGTTCACGGTCCCTGCCTCCGGCTTACAATCTAAACGACTCGGAGGGGGGAAGACAAGGAGAGGGGACATAGGGAGAGACAAGGGATAAAACATTCAAGCGGATGCGAGGTCTCAGGTGCACATGCTTGACTTGGTTGCAGTTAGGGAGGAGTCGGGGAGGGCAGACAGTAAATGTTGAGAGGAAAGTTCTAGCAAGCGT
>QEPC01002862.1:1199696-1210043 GCA_003113815.1 Sphenodon punctatus
TGGGGAGGCTGGGGAGGGGAAGCCCCGAGGGTTTGTTCATTCCCCTTCCCCCGTAGAATCTCCTGCCCCGCGTCCCCGCAGCGCAGGCTGGAAATTCTGCGCTGGGGTAAGCGGGGCAGGAGATTCCGCGGGGGGAGGGGAATTCCGCGGGAAATCTGCGATTCGCAGACCCGCGGATCCCTCGGGGCCCTGATCTTAGGTAGAAATTTAGGCTGTAAAGCAATATCTATTCTATTCTGGAAAATCTGCAAATACGGTTCCGATATTATTATGCCTTCTCAATCCTATGGGCAAAAATAGCCACCAGCTTCGACCTAACCAGGTCATGATCACCTAACAAATATATAAGTTGGTGAATTTTAGAACATGCCATGCCCCACCTAAGAGCATCCCAAAGTTGTACACAATATGTGTTATATAAAGGACAATCCAGGAAATAGTGGGCCAGATCCTCGATCCCACCCCCACAGGAGCACAGCCGCTTTACATGTGGGATACCCTGATATCTCCCTAGTGGCAACGCAGTGCGCATCAGTTGCAATCTCACTCTAGTAAGGCTTGCCTCAGCCTAGAATCAGTGAGAGAATGCATATATATATATATAGCCCCTCCCTGTGCTGACATCAGATATTTATACAGAGGAGAAGACCCAGACCCAGCAGCTAAAGCTCTCAGTGTTTGCATATCAGTATCCTGAATACGTTGTTTTAACATCCTGATAATATGAGTGCCAGAATATCCCTGCAACAAGGAGACAGAGAGTCCCAGGGAGGAAAGATGAGCCTTGACTGCCACCCACCAAGAATCCATCCCACATTCTGAGTTGACCTGTTTTTCCCTCAAAGTTAAAGAAAGTAAAGAATCTACTGGGGCATCCCTAATCCGCACCCAGAATTTCAAAAGGCGGGTCTCTGCAATGGCATTCAGGGACTGGTTACCTAGTTCCAATGATATAATGGCTGAATGAGCTGATGGGGGGAGTCCCAATATCCTCTTCCAGAATTGATTGAACAATGGAAGTAGTCTTTTTAGAGCCTGGGAGTCATAGCCCCAAATTTGGACACCATACAAGAGCCTTGCGACCACTTTAGCCTCGAATATCCTCTGGAGCTAAGAACAATACAATTAAAACCCCACAATAAAAACAAGTTATTCCCTACCCCTCCCTAACCCAACCCACTCACCCCATCTCCCTCGGGAAAGGCATGGTGAAACAGCCAGGTCTTACATTGTCTACGAAAAGAGGGGAGGACAGTGGCCAAGCAGACTTCCGGCCGGAGGGAGCTTTGCAGCTGCAGAGAACACCCTCCGCAAGCTCGATACCCGAGAAACCTGGGGGACCTTGACGAGGACGCCCCCGGCCAACCACAGAGGCCGATCCAGGAGCTGGAGGGTGAGATGGTCCCACAGGTAGGTGGGGTCCAGGCCATTTAGGACTTTAAAGGTTTACACCAACACCTTGAATTGGGCCTGGAAGACTATTGGAAGCTAGTGCAGAGGGTGAAGCACCAGTGTAATGTGCTCATGTCAGCCCGTCCCCATTAGGAGATGAGCCGCTGTGTTCTGCACCAGCTGTAGTCTCCGAACCAGCACCAAGGGTAGCCCTACGTAAAGTGTGTTACAGTTGTCCAGTCTTGAGGTAATAAAAGCATGGATGATCATGGCCAGATCAGAGTTCGAGACGTACGGCCGAAGCAGATGTAACTAGCAGAAAACCCCCTTTGCCACATCCGCCACCTGGACATCCGGGTGGAGCTGCGGATCCGGGAGCACTCCCAGACTCCAAACCTGAGATACCAGGGCAGGACATCAATGATGGGGGCCACCACTCCCCGAGTCAAAGTTGACTCAACTGGGAAGGAGGGGTGGGGAGCCTAAGAGCTGTGCGGCAGCTCCCAGGCCTCCCCGCACAGTCAGTAGTCTGACCTGGGCGCCTAGTGTGTGGTGCCCCGGTAGGACTTTTAGCCCTGCGCTACCCCCTATTTCATTGCTGGGTTCCCTTTATGCGGAATGGATGGCGCTTCTAGCCACCCATTCTGCATAAAGGGAAGAACGCCTTTCTTTTGTCCCTGAAGGCTTCCTTAGAGGAAGTCTTCGGGGTGTGGGGGGTGATTCTCACTGGTTGTGTGTGTGCACACTCACACACAACCGGTGATAATGTTCGGAGCCATCTCGAAGAACCTTGTTTAGAGGCACTGACCTCCGAAGGTGCGCGCAACCAGGCAGAGGGGAGGCAACCTTTTTTTTCTTTTTTCTTTTTAAAAAAACAACAGAATGCTTGCACGCAGGTTGCAGCATTCCTGGGGCGGCCAGGAGGGGCATTGCCTCTGACTCCCTAGGGGACGCACTGCCACTGCCCCAGGGAGAAGATGAAAAATCACCCAGGACCACACGCTGGGTTCTCCCAGCCAGGAAATAGTGGAACCATTCAAGAACGGTCCCGCCAATCTCTGCCCGGTCCTGCAGCTGAGTCACCAACAACTCATGATCAATGGTATCAAATACAGCCACAAGATCTAACAGCATCAACAGGGTCAAACGACCCTGGTCCAACTCACAGGTGAGGTCATCAACCAAGGCCACAAGTACACTCTCTGTGCCATAATCTGGACAAAAGCCAGACTGCAAGGGATCAAGAAAATTGACCAGGTTCAGATGCTCCTGCAGCTGCTGAGTCACCACCCGTTCAATAACCTTCCCTAAAAAGGGAAGGTTAGAGACCAGCCAATAGCTGGCTAGGATGCCAACATCCAGTGATGGCTTCTTGAGCAGAGGCCACACCACAGCCTCCTTGAGACAGTCCGGCACCCTGCCCTCCCCAAGGGAGGTGTTGACAATCCCTGCCAGCATTGGCCCTAATGTCTCCCGGCTGACCTTGACTAGCCAGGATGGGCATGGATCTAGTTCACAATAAGTGGCTCGAACAGTCCCAAGAGCATCCCCCAAATCCAAGGGCGACACATCCTGGAATTCATCCCACAAAGCAGGACAAGACGGGGCTTCTACTGCCTCTGGCTCACCTACTGCTAAAAGCGTTGCGTCAAAACCGTGGTGGATTTGAACAATTTTATCTGCAAAAAAGTCCACAAACAAATCACAGCGGGTATCTGATGATTCTAAATCCAGGCGGATGGAGGTTGCACTGACCAGCCACCTCACCACCCAGAAAAGCTCCACCAAGTGGGACTTGGCGAACGCAATGAAAACTTTCTTTGCTTCCCACATAACCATGGCATAGGTACACAACCAGACTCTATGCTGCAATCGGTCAACTTCAGCACACGAGTGATGCCACCGTCGCTCTAACTGCCACCCTTCCCACTTCATCCACTGCAGCTCCTCTGTATACCACGGGAATCTGCATTGTCGGCGGTTCGGGAGTGGACGAATGGGAGTCACGCAGTCAGTGGCCTCCACCAATACAGAATTCCACATGGTCATAAGGTCATCGAGTCAGCAGCCGAGACCAGAGGGAACATCCCCATGACCAGTCTGGAACCGTCCTGGCTCCATAAGTCTTTGGGGGAGAACCATCCTAACCAGTTCCACACCCTCCTGGGAGCTGACGTGCCAGGATACCAGCCCGGAGGATATAATGATCCATCCATGACAAGGGCACTGATGATACCTTCCCCACTAACAGATCCCCCGCCTCAAGGCCTGTGCAAAATACCATGTCCAGGGTATGTCCTCCAACATGTGTGGGGCCAACCATTCTCTGAGACAGGCCCATGGTTGCCATGGCAGCCATGAACTCATGCTCTGCCCCTCCAAGACTGGCATCAGAATGGATATTGAAATCACCCAGGACTATTGCCCTGGGGGACCGCAAGATGACCGCCAACACCAGCTCAGTCAGTGCAGGCAGGGAAGCTGCTGCGCAGGTGGGTGCCTGATATAACAGCAGTATCCCCACTCTGTCTCTGGCCAAATCCAACACCAGATTAAGGCCCTCTATATGCATGAGAAATTGCACAGGAAGTCTCACAGTGCATCTTTAAAAATAATGGCTACACCGCACACACACCCCGCACCCCCAGCCGTGACTGATGCTGTACGGAGTACCCAGCTGGAACAAGGTCAGCCAATATAGGCCCCAACTCAGTGTTCAGCCAGGTCTCCGTAATAAATGCGAGATCAGCCGCTAGTCCAGGATCATCTCCCGGACCATAGTTGACTTGTTGGCTACCGACCTCGCGTTTACCAGCAGCAAACCAAAGCCAGAGGCCCTCTGATTCTAGATCACCTCACCACCTGCCTGGGGGCTGTGAAGCAGGATAGGTATGTAACATCTATCCCACCTCACAGATCTAACTTGCCTCCCAGAAGGACCATAATTCCCCCAGCCTACCTATGGCCGCAGATTATCCCCCCCTGGTCCATCCCCCGAAAGGCCGTCCCACCAGCCTGCCAAGGGAAACCCCACCCACCCATACACCACCTACCCTCCTCTTGCATAGGAGGGTAACCCCCCTCTCCAAAGGGCTGCACCCCTCCCTCACACCGAGGGGATCAGCCCTTCCCTCCCTAACCCAGTCCTCCCCCCACACCCCATCCTCCTCTCTCACAGGAGGGTAATCCCCACCTCTCCAAAGGACCATACTCCTCTCTCACACTGAGGGACCGGCCCCTCCCCCCTAACCCAGTCCACTTGCCCCCCCCCAAACAGACAAGCCATCCCTACCACCATCCTTTTTACCCCTAAAACAGTTTTGCCCTTTGTCTGTTGTTAATGTCCCCCCTGGTCCCGCTAAGGGCCACGCCTAAGGGCCCTTTAGTGTGGCCCTTAGATGTGGTGCATGCCTATGGTGCCGCCAGGTGGCAGACCGCTTTGGCCGCGCTGGGCCCAAAAGTCCTGGTTGTGTGCCCTGGCCCCACCCCCTCCTCCATGCAGGGGGAGGGGGTGGATGGTACCTGGGGGCTGGGAAGCATGTCTCCCTGGCGATGCCGGGGTGCAGGAGTGGCAGCGACATTGGCAACACCAGGCAAGCCGCTGGGGGATGGTGGTGGTGGCGGTGGCAGCAGCTTCTGGACAGGCTGGGTGGCAGGCCGCTTTTGGCCACGGCAGGCCGCTTTTGGCCACACCAGGCCTCAAAGTCCTGGCCATGCACCCTGGCCCTGACCCCCTTCTCCAGGTGGGGGCAGATGGTACTTGGGGACTGGGCAGCATGACTCCTCAGCGAGGCCTGCCGTTCAGGAGTGGCAACAATGGCAGTGACAGCAGCAACACCAGGTGAGCTGCTGGGGGCTGGTGGTAGCAGAGTTTAATGGCTGTGATCAGGGCCCCGAGGGAAACGCGGGTCTGCGAATCGCAGATTTCCCGCGGAATTCCCCTCCCCCCGCGGAATCTCCTGCCCCGCTTACCCCAGCGCAGAATTTCCAGCCTGCGCTGCGGGGACGCGGGGCAGGAGATTCTACGGGGGAAGGGGAATGAACAAACCCTCGGGGCTTCCCCTCCCCAGCCTCCCCACTTGCCAGGGCCCTTTAATTTTCTTACCAGGGATGGCAGCAGCAGCTGCTCCGTCCAGCGCGCTCTTTTCCTGCTCGTACTTCCTGGCCCCTCCCGACGGGGCCTCTCAGGGCGACGCAGCCGGATGACGTCATCTGGCTGCGTCGCCCTGAGAGGCCCCGTCGGGAGGGGCCAGGAAGTACGAGCCAGGAACTACGAGCGCGCTGGACGGAGCAGCTGCTGCTGCCGTCCCTGGTAAGACAATTCCTTTTGGTTTTTTTTTTTGGGGGGGTGGGAGTCAAGCACGCCCCAGCAGCTGGGGAGGGCAAGCCCCGGCAGCTGGGGAGGGGAGGCCCTGAGGTTTTACCAGTGCGGGGGGAGGAGGAGGCAAACCAAGTCCCCCCCCGCATGGTAAATCGCGCCGAGGCGCAGAATTGGCCCCTGACTCCCGCGGAATTTTTAAAAAAATTCCGCGGAAGAATCGGGGCCCTGGCTGTGATTCAGGACTGCTGGGGATGCCTCCTTCCACATGGGTGAGGGGCAGCATGAATTGATTATGGGGGCCACCTCCCGCCAGAGTGCTTCCCAGCAGAGTGGTTCTTTCCTGTGGGAAGGGGGGGACTGCAGCCTCAGCTCAGCTCCAGTCCCCCTTCCCACAGGAGAGAAGCATTCTGGCAGGAAGCAGCCAGGGACCCGCAATGGACTTCAAAGCCTCTGGCAGATCCCTGGCTGCTTCCTGCCAGAGCTCTTCCCGGCAGAGTGGTTCTCTCCTGTGGGAAGGGGGGACTGGAGCCTCAGCTCAGCTCCAGTCCCCCCTTCCCACAGGAGACATATGCTCTTCCAGGCAGCAGCCAGAGACCTGCAATGGGCTTCAAAGTCTCTGGCGGATCCATGGCTGCTTCCCGCGAGAGCTCTTCCCGGCAGAGTGGTTCTCTCCTGTGGGAAGGGGGACTAGAGCCTAAGTTCAGCTCCAGTTCCCCCTTCCCACAGGAGAGAAGTGCTCTGCCGAGAAGCAGCCAGGAACCTGAAATGGACTTCAAAGCCTCTGGAGGATCCCTGGCTGCTTCCCACCAGAGTGCAGGTGGGCCCCACTGTGCCTTCCTTCCACCCTGATCCCCCGTGCCCACCTACTCATCTCCACCCCACTGTGCCTCCCTCCCACCCTGATCCCCAGTGCCCACTTGCCACTCTCCACCCCACTGTGCCTTCCTCCCACCCTGATCCCCCATGCCCACCTGCTGCTCTCCACCCCACTGTGCATCTTTCCCTCTCATCCCCCATGCCCCTCTTTACCCCACTGCACATCTTTCCCACTCTCATCCCCCATGCCCACCTGCCCCTCTTTACCCCACTGTGTCTCTCCTCCCACCCTGATCCCCAGTGCCCACCTGCCCATCTCCACCCCAACTGTGCCTCTTTCTCTCACTCTCATCCCCAATGCCCCCCTCCCCCTCTCCACCCCATTGTGCCTCCCTCCCACCCTGATCCCCAGTGCCCACCTACCCCTCTCCACCCCACTGTGCCTCTCTCCCAGTTTCTGTTCAGCCTCACCTGGGTCCCTCAATTCTCCCACTCTCCCTCTTAAGTCTTTTTATATAGTCTCTCTTCACTCCCCTCTAGACTCCCCTAATAACCCTTGTTTCCCGTCTTCTCCAGTCTCTCTACCATCTCCCTGCACCCATCTCTGTGCCTCTCAAGCTCCCCCTTCTTCCCATTTCCATCTACGTCTCCATAGGGTCTCCCTGCACCTCCCTCTGGAGTTTCCCCTAGTCCTTCACATTGTTCAGCTTCCCTGCTTAATTTTATTCAATTAAACAAAACAAAAACAAAAACCTTACCTTTGTGTCTGTGTTTTGTTTTAGTCTTCACATGAATCGCTATCAAAAACATAATTTAGTATCCACTACTTCAACTTCACAACTCTGTTGATAGAATGGCATTCATTCTCTCCTTAATCAACTTCTGTACATATCTCATGTTCTACCTAACCTCGTGTAACTAAAATGAACATGTTACTACAATCTCTCGGTCTGAGTAACTTCCATCAAATCACTAATTACTTTTTTGATCTACTTTTATAAAAACCCAAAGAAATTAGAGAAACAAAAAACTTACGGTTTTACAAACTTAGTTAAGGCAGATTCATACCAAGCAAACTTTAAAAAACCTAGAAATTGTGTGCTAAGGCTCCCGCCTTAACCGCCACATCATGTAAGCAGTAAAGATGTTGTATGGCTTCGCATACTGTGCTCGCTTACAACTTAGGCTCCATTCACCCACACTTTGCCTTGGTCTTTCAGCTGCAATCCTCTTCCTTTGCAGGTTGGGGGCAACACTAAAGCTAGGATTCCATTCCATTTTAATTTATACCCCGCACTCTCCCGCCAGGTGGCTCGAGGCGGCTTACAACATATAATAATACAAAAATAAGGTCCACAAAGACCAATACAATCCACAATAAACAAACAACCCCTCACAATTTAAACAAATTCTAATACATTCATTTTATACATAATCTATAACACCTGCCATAATTTACCTCCCCGCCCCTACCCTGCTGCCACCAGGGGGGCCCCTCCTCCTCCCCCCATACGCCTGCTCTCACCAGGAGGAGGGGGTCCCTTCATACACTACATAATACAAACAGTATATAATAAATTCTTAATAAAAACAAAACAAACCCCTTACAATACAAAAGAATTACAGCATACAGCAAAAGTATCACCCTCCCCACATTTCTCAATACCAATTCAGTATCCAACTACCCACTATCATTACTTCCCATCACCCACCCTGCTGCCGCCAGGTGGGGGGCTCTCCTTCCCCCCCCCCGTGCTCTCACCAGGGGGCAGATTCTTCTACGTACCAACTCCCCTTCCCACCAGATACAATATCGATCTTATCACCCAGCTCCAGTCAGTGGGGTGGGTAATGATAATAATGTCACAAATAAGTATCTATCACCAAGTCCTGAAACAACCGGTCAAAAATATACTTCTTGCTTCCAGTGTTCTGAATCACGTCCAAGAAACCTCCACTTCCTTGCCTTCTCCTTCATCAAGTCCAAGTTCTTTGTACAGAAAAGCAAGTCGACTTGTTTCCTCATATAATGAATCTCCACAAGATGGTACACGATGGGCTGCACGATGACAGATATGGTGTCTGACGCGGTGTCTGTCCAGCACCCCGGCCCAGCAAACGGCCCCAGCCAATGGCCAACATCCTTTAGGTGCTGCCCTTTGGGCTGGCGCCCACAGGGCCCCACCCTGGGAGTTATTACCTGTGAATTGTGGCACGCTCCTCCCTGTCCAGTATTACATGGTTACTCTACTTCCAGTGTGGCAAGAATTTCTCTTTCATTTATATTCCAGATGTCCATTCTGTGGCACTAGGTCAAATACATCTCCCCACTGCACAGGTGACTAACAACATGTAAATATGCCACCATCAAACAGCTATATTGACCAGTTATGTCCTTACATTTAAATTCCTTTTATTTGGGATTCCCACCTACTCTAACCCACTACTTATTTGCCCCCACTCACTGTGACCCACTAACTACCACTTCACTCTTAGAAGATAGAAAAGTTCTGACTTCAGCTTTCACTAGGGATGGGTGAACGCGGTTCACCCATCCCTAATCATACTGCAAAAAAACTGGAAATTTACCAAAACAAAAAACTTTACAGTTTAAAAAAGTGTTAAATGTACACGTTTTTAAAACAAAAACTTGCCTTTTCAAAACGTCACAAAATCATTTTGATTCAAGCTTAAACTCCAAAAACCATACAAATTAAAATTAAAAAAAAATTCAACTCCATACATTGTAACAAAGCATAAACGCCAAAAAGCATGGAAATGTCAGAATTTTCTAGGAATACTTATTTTATCATCATCAACATAAATGTAATATATGTACTTAATTCCTTAATATACATACTTACTCTTATGCTTACTCACAGCTGCTCTGTGAGCAGGAGGGGGCGTGGTAGAAAAATAGTGAAATAAATAAAATTATTAATATTTATCAATAACTAAACTTTAACATTTTTCCATTATTAAGCTTTAATTTATTATCATAATTTGACAATGAACAATTTTTTCAGAGTGCATCACCTCTGTTTCTGCAGAACTGCTTTCTATACAACAAATTGTATAAAGTTCTCTACACTGACATTAACGTTTTGTTATATAAAGTGTATACAATTTCTATATATGTAAACTATGATAAAGTGTAATAATGAAAAAATGTTAAAGTTTATTGATAAATATGAATGAGTATGTATGTATGTTAAGGAATTAAGTACATATATTACATTGAGGATAAAATATTCCTAGAATATTTTGAGGATAAAATATTCCTAGATAAAATAGTCCTGTTGCAATGTATGGAGTTGAATGGTTTTTTTAATTGTAATGAATTTGTAGGTGTTTTGGACTTTAAGCTAGAGTCAAAATGGTTTTGTGATGTTTTTGAAGAGGAAAGTTTTTTGTTTTAAAAACTGTTGTATATTTAACAACATTTTAAACTGTGAAGTTTTTTGTTTTGGTAAATCTATACTTGTTTTCAGTTCATTCCATAGGGCAATTTTAAGAGTTTCCCTTTTCATCAACGTGCTTTACATGTCTAATACACTGGAGCATTCTCCTCTTTTCCAGCTCCTGGGGTTGAATTGAGCCAACAGCTTGACTCACACCATGATTTAAGATACTACTAAATTTCTTCTTATTTTCCTGGAGTAAATAATCCTTGCTTACCTTGGATTTGCATTGCAAATGAGAGCAGGACTCCTGAAGCAGTAGCTCTGGGAGGTGGGAATGCCTCTTAATCACTGCAAAAGTCTGAGGACCACTCAAATGGCTGAGGGATTAAGTAGTAGGGGTGGCAATTTTCCTGG
>QEPC01002862.1:1233124-1260888 GCA_003113815.1 Sphenodon punctatus
TTTCCCCCCCCCCCGGTATTCCAGGGATTTGCTTCCCCTGGCCAGCCTCAAAATTTTTTCCTTTTGTTGATAGTCCATAAATTTCATGATTATGGCTCTGGGGGGGTTCCTCGTCGCTGGACTTGGGTCTGTTGGCTCTGTGAGTTCTTTCTATGTTTGGTTTGTGCAGGTTGGCTCCCCTGGGAAGGTGGATTCAAGCACTTTCCATATCAAGGATATTGTGTCTCTTCCTTCCCAGTTTTCAGGGATGCCCACCAGCCTTAGATTAGACCTCCTTGCCCTGTTCTCCTGATCCTCACATCTGGTGTCTAAGGCTTTTATTAAGTCCATCATCTTGCTTTGCTGATCCTGGCTTGTCCTCCAGTGATGAAATTCTAATCTCAGCTGCGTTTACTTTTTTGGTCAGGACTTCAGTCTTTTTCTTATTTTGTAAGTCTGATTGCTGCGATTTAATTATTTCAGCCATCTGACTCTCCCTCGCAGCCTCTGCAGCAGCCATGTCTGCTTTTATTTCTGAGAGGATGGCAAAAATCCTATCCTCTCTTTCTGTCTCTGAGCCCCTGCCTTCCGCTCGGGGCTCTTCCCCTACTGGAGAAGTTGCAGCCGCCATTTTGGCTTCGTTTTCAGTTCTTTGGGGAGGGTGTGTGTGTTTTTATTTGAAACAGTTTGTCAATCGCGGCAGGCCCAGATTTATTTTCCTGAGCCCCCTTTGATTTCCCCATCCTCCCGTACCTTTTAAATTGCTTTGGAGTCGGTTTCCTTGATTTTTGGAGGTTTTCTGTCGGCGCGAGGAGAGGAGCTCGGGGAAGCGCGTCTATGCTGATTCGCGCATGCGCAGTTCTCGTCAATCGATTTTAACAAAACAAAGGTGATGGTAATGGGTACCAGCAGCGTTAGAAAATCTCATTGCTGGACCATCAGCAGTAATTCGATAGAGCAGGTGATCTCTTACAAATATCTGGGGGTGACTAACGCATACATGCAGATGGAACCTTCATATGGAAGCTGCAAAGTGCCAAGCTAGGCGAACCGCAGCTGCAATAATCAACTACTATTTTGGTAACGGGGGTAAGCTGGCTCTACTTGCTCTTCACCTTTTTAAGGCCAAAGTAATTTCTCAGGTTCTATACGCCTTCCCGGTTTGGGGCACTTCCTATCTAAATAAACTTGAAGCCATGCAGAATGGGTTTCTTCGTTCTATTCTGGGGGTTCCTAAGGGCACCCCCCAGATAATATTGAGGGCTGAGACCTTTTGCTCTACAGTAAGGCAGGCTGCCATGCGGTCACTGCTTAAGTGTTGGGTAAAGGTTTATCTTTTTCCTCCTCAAGATAGGTCGCTTCTTAGCCTAGTTACCAACCATGGCCTTTTGGGTTCCTGGGAGGAAATGGTTGAGTTGGAAGTCCGTCAGCTAGGTTTTTCAAAGGAGGCCCCAGAGCATGTAGGACCAGAGAGAGCCATAACCCTTATTTTTGTGAGTTTGGGCGACCAAGAAGTGCAGACTGAGAAAACCTTGCTAAATGATCAAAAGGTTGCCCCTGCTTCTTCTTCCCCAACATTACTTGAAGATATATACTAAATGTATTATAGATACTTGCTCTTCTTACTATTTACCAGTAACTAAACTATCACATTATTTCTTTGTTATTTATCATGTCACCTACAAATTTTTTTTCAAACTGCCTTAACTCTGTCCTTTTGTGCAAAATTGCTTTGTATACAACCAGTTATATAAAGTTGTCTACACTCACGTTGTGAACATTTCATTATATAAGAAAATGTATTTGTTATAAAGAAATGAAATATACACTATATAATTTCTATACATTAAGGACAGTGTTTGAATTGCAATTGTAATTAATTTTCATGCTTTTTGAAGTTTGTTAGGGAAAAATATATTTTGTGAATTGGTTTTGAAGAGGTTTTTTTGTTTAAGTTTAAAAATAAATAAATAAATAAATTCATTTTAGGAATAAACTGTAGGATGGAGGGTGTCATAAGGAGACACTGGGCTAGATGTAGACTACAGGTCTAACATATGTAAAGGTAAAGGTTAAACATGTATGTAATGTGAAAGCTGAGAACTGGAAACTCATTTCATGCAATGGAGAAATGCAAAGTCATGCCGAATGTGTATTCAGAAAAAGCCTAAACACTGCTGCAGACACTAGCCATAGACCATTGAGTTGCAAATGGATTTCTTCCTGTGGATGTGACAAAGCAGAGTCACCTGGCTGGTGGGAAAAATCAAACAAAGGACCCTGGAAAGGTACTTAAGGGGGGAGGACAAGAGAAAGAAGGGCGATCCATCTCTCTCTCTCAGTTGGTTGAGATCAACTTGTTCAGCTTCATCCGCATCATTATATCTTACCAGCCAGAGAAGGGCTGACCCAATGGAACTAGTAAGTAAGTAAGTAACTTTATTATTAGCAGCCGGCTTTCGCCATAGCCACAACCATGACAGGACAAAACAAAATACAGACACAAACACAAAATACCCAATAACACTACCAAATACAAAATAGAGAAATAAAATTCAAAATTAGAGAGTTAGCCATAAATCCCCTTGTCACCAATATATGGGATTACAAAGTCACTTTGGGCTGCATCGAAACTCAAGCCCATTGGGACCCCCTCCCACCCCCTCCATACTATAAATAACATAACAAAATAATCTAAGTCCCAGACTAAATAAATTGAGACTTATAAAGGAGCTTCAGACAATCATATCATAAACCCGTAAGAGTTATATAATCACGGTCATCAGCACCACTGAAGTAGCCAGCAGCCTCTTTTGATAAATTAATTACACAAGCACCATACGCAGCAACCGCTCTAGATCGACTGGAGTCATCCCCCTTCAACAATAGCAAAACTCTTTGACCTTCAGAGAGGTGACATGGCATAGAGATAATAAAGTGCCTCAAAAATTTCTCCCTCAGAGCATTAAATTTTGGGCAATACAATAACATGAGTAATAGTTTCTGGAACCGCCAGATCACAGCACTGACACAATCTTGCTTCTTTTGGGATTTTTGCATATCTCCCTTCTAACATTGCAGAGGGGAATAAATTACACCATAATAGCGATAACACCCTCCTCTGCTGAGCATTGGCCCGATTGATATACTCAGGGGGGGCCACACTGGGAGAAGGAAAACTGAAGTCCGGAGCTATCCTTCGGGAGGCTAACACTGCCTGTTCCAATTGGATCTCTTGGTCCAGTACCCTTTGCCTAATCACCAGGAAAACGCGTTTGGGATCGGAGGTCCTCAGTAAATCCTTTGCAAGGCCCAATGCATAAAAGGCCTGCTCAATAGGCACTGCCCACTGGTTAATAGCCTTCTCACCCATAATAGATGACAAAAGAGAATGAGATGCTGGTGGATACACAGCCACCTTAATCCAAAACTTATATAAAGCCAATGTAGCCTGCATCCTTATAGATCTCATTGCCAGTTCGGCCCGCAGAATTACCTAGGGGGGGGGGGGTACACTTTGATAATCCAAGAATTGCCCGCAAAAAACTATTCTGTGGGGCTTCTAGGTTAGCTAGCAATGAGTGGGTCATAGGGCTACTGCATAAAGCAACTGGGCTATTACTTTTGCCTTAAATAAACAGAGTGCAGGCCCAACCAATCTACCACCCTGAGTAAAATAAAAGCTAAGTAAAGCTTTAGATGACTTCAGAGCTTGAAGCAGAGCAGCCTTATAATGAGACAACCAACTTCCTGAAGAAGCAAAAATGATTCCCAAATATTTAAATAGACGAACCTGTTCTATTCTTACATCATCCATAAACCAACGATAGTAAATATTAGACCGGCCAGTCACCAAAACCTTCATCTTCTCATAATTTATACACAAGTTCTCTTGTCTGCAATACTGGGCAAATCTCTGCATACTCCGTCTCAAACCCACCTGAGACACAGACAACAAAACTGTGTCATCAGCATAGAGCAGCAGGAATAGCTTCCTCGAGCCCAATTTAGGGGCATGGAAGTTTTCCATAGTCATGAATGGAATTAAATAATTAATATAAAAGTTGAAAAGTGCCGGGGCCAGCAAACATCCCTGGCGAACACCTCTATCCACTGTTATCTCCTCTGAAAGAGGGCAGTTTAAAACAGGACGAACCTGCATAGTGTTATGATGGAGTTTAATTATCAAAAAAAGCAGTCGGCCATCAATAGTCGAGCCTCTAAGTTTAATCCAGAGACGTTCTCTGTCGATAGTGTCAAAAGCGGCCCGTAAGTCCACACCAAAGGAACTATAAAGTAAGGCCTTTTGGAAACGAAGACTGGTACCCAGCCAAGCTTTTCATCGCTGGCTGTGACATGAACTGAAATACCCTTGGACCTGGATTAGGGTAAGCCTAAATCAGGAGAATCCAAGTACAGTTAGGAATGCGTTATTGGTTATTTTGATTTCTGCACTCTCGAGTATAATCTTGTGCTGCATACTTATCCATGAGTTCATTAAACCTCTTTTTACTGAACTTCATATGGTCCAGTGGAATTGCTAATCCTAACAGACACAGTTTAGGGTTAATTCAGTTTACAAACAGACGAACCTAGAGATAAAGTGTCTGTGCTGGGAAACTCTCTGGCTAAAAAGGTGACAAGAAGGTTCCCCTGTTGCAGGCTCAATGAGTTCTAGAGAGAGCTGATCCAGCGAGAACTGCAAGCCAGGGAGAATGAGTCCTGACAGTTTAGAGTGGGGTAATGAGTCCCCAATCCCATGAGGGATAGTGCATTTTTGTGTGTGTGGACAATTTAGCTTTCCTGTGCTAAACCTTCTTGTGTAAATGCGATTGTAAAGCAACTGTATGGTTCTGCTTTATTTAAAACTTTAATCTGTCTAAGGGTTCCTTCAAAGACTGGGGCAACTGAGGCATGCTGTTTGGGCATCTAGGGAAAGGAAATATTGCCAGGATGCAGCAGATGGATTTTGGGGTGGGGTGGAGGAAGCTGTTGCTTCTGGATTGTCCTGTATATGCTTTCTGAGCAGAGGTCTGCTCTTGGTTGGCTATCGAGCACAAGTATGAAGTATGTGCATTAATTTGATCCAGCACTACAAACAAAAAACAAGAAACATGAAAGCTCTGGAATAATAAACCCTTGCACAGCAATACACTTTTTATTGTCACAAACACCTCAGAGTTGTTGGGGGGCTCCAAATTGTTTTACAACTAAATGGGCTGCTTCTAGCTTTATAATTTACTATCCCCACCAGAATTGTTTGTTCATCTTCATATACTTTAAAAGTTGCAACAGTCACTTAAGGTTGCAACCTAAATAAAATGCATCATTCAGGTCCTGGAAAATTCAGGTCCTGGCCTTGGAAATGTGGATGTGAAGATAAGCAGCATTATGTGAGGAGTGATCACTTGATTTTCCTGTGATATTTTGTCCATTTTCTTTCATCAGCTTCTGTGAGTGGACTTTGTACACAGTATATTTCTTCATGTTCTTGCCATCAGATAATGCAGAACTATAACTTTTCATATTCTGAATGGACTGAGCTACACAATCAAGCAGTGAAATAAATTTTGAGTTTGAGTAATTTCAATGCAAATTACACTCAGCCACTACTTCAACAGCAGCTGATTGAAGTACCTTCTTGTATATTTGAAGATATTTGCAAGATTTAATAGAAAATGCCCATTGAGTTAGGTTTAGTCAGTGCAGTTGCAATTGAATGCTGTACTAAGCAGCACTGAAATAGGACTGATGATATTTTTGAAAAACTTGGCAATGCTTTTCATTTTTGATACATGTGAGGAAATTTTCAGATCCTGATCACAAATGAAGAGCTGCATCTCATAGGCAGCACATCCACAACATAAAAGTTTCAGTTACTCATTTATCAACAAAGCCCAAGCATTTTTCATAGTAAATGCATTAGTCAGTCACAACAGGAATAACTTTCTGTAGACTCAATTCATTGATTATATTTTTAAACTGGTCAGCAATATGTCAGCTGGTGTGGTGATTATCAGTTCTTCACTGGAAGAAGTAACACTGGTTTTGGAGTTGTTACCATGAAGTTGATGATGCCCTCACTGTGAATATTGTTCCACCCATCAGACACTAGAGAGAGATGAGGAACTTGTGCAATAAAATTCCCAACTCTCTTTTCACATCTTTCAGTTCAGCATTCAGAAGACTTACTGCAAGCCATTTCATACCTGGAACTTTGTAAACTGACTCCATTTTGGAGAAATTTCTAGCATATAAAGGGTTTTCAACTATATACAGAGACCCATGTCTACTGCTGCGAATTACACAGTCCCTTGCACTTTCAGCTATCCTTTGCAGAGATTGCTTGTTTTTGCAGTCATGTGGCTCTAGCTGGGAATAGTTGCAGTAGAGATGATCAGACAGAATCATGCCACCAGCAGTAGCGGCAGTGAGAAGCCCGGCATGGAACTTGGATGAGGCAGATCAGGCTTGGGTGGGTGTCTCGGGTGGGTTAGGGGGAAGAGAAGGGTGCACATGGAGGACAGGGGGGAGGGGGAAGGTGACGGGGGGTTCCTCGACCGAGTTACTCTCCACACGGGTTACCCGGGGTGGTAAGAAATCCCTCAAGGTCTTAGTTGGGCTTTCCCCCCAACTTAGGGGGCAACCCGACTCATCATGGGGAAGGAGAGTACCCAATTGCCAAGGAAAGGGAAGGGGAAGAGGGACAGAAGAGCAACCCCTAGCAAGGTACACAAAGGGTCTTGCACCAGGACCCTGGACACCGTGAGTAGGGAGACGTGGGGGGAAGGAGGGGTTCAGGGCTAGGGGTGGAGGAGGGGGGAAGGAAGGGAAGGAACCAAGGTTTATTGCAATGGACAGGGCTTTCACTCAGGACAATAGGCAAGGGACACACACTCAGTTGGGGAATACTCACGCACTCTGTAACCACGCACACCAACACAATGGAATAGAAGGAGACAGTTGGGCAATGGGAAGGGTGTGGGGATCACACTTAGGCTGCTCGCACACTGAACTCTGACACACACTTTCTCAAGGAGGAAGCAAGGAACAAGGGGCCAGTCTCTCCAAAGATTACCGGCGGGGCTGTGAGGCCGCTGCTTTTATCCCTTCCTGGCCCATTTACTGCCTTAGGGAAAGGGTGGGGCTCCCACCCACCTCCCCACGCTCCGCTCTGCGCTGCCCTCCCAGGTGCGCACTTCGCCTGGGCGGGGCCAGCAACCTCACCTCTCCAGGATGAGGCTGGGCGGCCCCCATCCCTGCATCGGCATCACAAGTCACATGAGCGTTCTCCCGTGTGCCTCCGGGTTGCCTAGCAACCTGAGGAGGGGCCTGCCGCATCCTGACAGTACCCCCTCATCCAGGGCCCCCCTCTACTCCCCATCATGGTCCGGAGACCTGGTTTGGACGGATGGCGCCGATGGAAAGCAAGGAGAAGCCGGGGGGCGTGTACATGTCGGGCAGGCTCCCAGGAGCGTTCTGCTGGTCCACAATGTTTCCAATCGATTAAATAGTATAGTTGGCCCCCCATAATTTTAGAGTCTAGGACGGCCCTCACTTCATACTCGGGCTGATCTGGTAGGATCACTGGTAAAGGAGGAGGGCTACGTTGCACAGCATAGGCGGGGGCGTGCACTTTTTTCAAGAGGGATACATGGAAAATGGGGTGGATTCGGAAATGGTTCAGGGGGGAAGACAACGTAGGTAACCTCATTAAGTTTTCGGGCAATGGGGTAGGGACCCATGTAATGGTCATCTAGTTTTGCTGAGGGTCAAAGAGAGGGATAGTTATTTCGCCTTACCCAAAAAAGATCTCCTACGTGTAGAGAGGGGCTGGGATGACGTCGTTTGTCCGCGACTGTCTTATAACGAAGATGAGCAGCATGAAGGAATTCCAAAGAGGCATTTGGGTCATTATTGTAGGTGAATTCTGCAAGTGGTAATTGCTTTCTCCAGTCGTCTTGGAGGTAGGTACAGAAACATCTAAGGTATTGTTCCACATGCTGATTAATCCGCTGCACTTGGCCGTTTGCTTGGCGGTGGTAAGCAGACGTTGGATGGAGTTTCACTCAGAGAAGGGTGAAAAAGGCTTTCCAAAATCTTTATATAAATTGGGGTCCTCTGTTGGACACAATTTCTCGGGGTAATCCATGGAGACGTACCACTTCTCGAAGTAGTAACTCAGCTGTTTTTGGAGCAGATGGAAGGCCGGCACAAGGTATAAAATGTCCCATCTTGGTGAAATAGTCTACGACCATTAAAATGGTGTTGCACCCTTCCGACTTCGGCAGGCCCACTATGAAATCCACAGCTACTCTTTGCCACAGGCCCTTAGGTAAAGGGGTTATTTGAATTAAGTCAACTGGTCTCGTTCAATGGGTCTTGGTACGGGCACACACTGGACACCCTTGAACATAGCGTTCAATGTCCTTTTGAACCCCCGGCCACCAAAAGGACCTTAATAAGAGGGTAAGAGTTCGTTGATAGCCCGGGTGCCCAACTAGGGGGGAATCATGGTGGGCCCAAAGAACTTGGGGCCAATCTTTCGCAGGGATAAACACCTTCCCTGGTAATAATACAGGCCCTGGTGCTAGGTGTGTTGGTGCGGATTCCCCTCTCACATATTTACTGAGTGTAGCTTCTGAATCGAAGGAAACGTAGCTGTGAATGAGGAAGGGTGGATAATAGGCTGAGGGGATGCCGGTTGATTCTCTTCCTTAAGGTAACAGCGGGACAAGGCATCTGCTAAGGTATTTTGAGAACTGGGTCGATACTGTACCTTAAAACAAAAGGGGAGAAGAACAGAGCCCATCGGGCATGTCGGGCACAATTTATGCGGGCAGTTTGTATGTACGTTAAATTTGTATGGTCGGTTAAGACCAAGATTAGGTGCGGGTCCCCCTCTAGGAAGTGTCTCCAGGCACCAAAAGCGGCTTTAATTGCCAGCAATTCTTTGTCTAAAATAGTATAATTTAGCTCTGCTGAAATTAATTGGCGTGGATAAAAGGCGCAAGGGAGCCGCATCCCCTTGGGACCATGGGTCTGGGTTAGCACCGCCCCAATGGCGGAATCCAAGGCATCGGCCTCTACTATAAATGGTTGCGTTACATTAGGGTGTTGTAGAAGGGGAGCTGTCATAAAGGCTCTTTTGAGGGTATCGAAGGTTTGTTGTTGCGGGGCAGACCACTTATACCTCACTCCCTTCTTTAACAAGGCTGTCAGCGGTGTTGTCTGTTCCGCATATCGAGGGATGTAGGGACGATAATAATTGGTGCTGCCTAGGAAACGTTGGAGAGCTTTTGTGGACTGGGGCGCCGGCCAATGCTGAATGGCTGCGACCTTCCCCGAGTCCATCTTTATCCCAAGAGGTCATGATGAATCCTAAAAAGGGGACAACATTAGTGTGGAATACACATTTTTCTCGTTTACAATACAATTTATGTTGTGATAGTCTCTGAAGCACCAATCTTACATGATGAATATGTTCCGTAATTGACGTCGAAAATATGAGAATGTCATCGAGGTAGGTGACTACACAAATATCTAAAAGGTCCCGTAAGATATCATTAATCAGGTGTTGGAAGGTGGCCGGAGCGTTTACCAGTCCGTATGGCATCACCAGGTATTCGAAATGGCCAAACTGGGTCCGAAAGGCCATCTTCAATTCATCTCCCTTTCTTATCCTCACCAAATTATAGGCCCCCCTCAAATCTAATTTTGGAAATATTCGAGCTCCTTGGAGCTTCCCCAAAAGCTTGGGGATCAGAGGTAACGGGTACTGATTTTTTACTGTGATAGCGTTGAGGCCGCGGTAGTCGATGCAGGGGCATAGATCTCCCTCTTTCTTAGGTACGAAGAAAAGCGGGGCAGCAGCAGGTGAAGTGGAATGCCGGATGAAGCCTTTAGCTAAATTATTTTGGATGTATAGTCGAAGAGTTTCTGTTTCAGCTGGGGAGAGATTGTAAATTCGTCCGTAGGCTGGTTCAGTTCTGGGTAATAATTCAATGGGACAGTCATAGGATCTAAACGGAGGGAGTTCGGAGGCCTCTTGTTTGCTCAAGACTGCAGCTAAATCATGATAGGGTTGGGGAATGTCTAAACTTGAGGTAGGGGTCAGAAGGGCACCTACCTCGACAACGGGTGTGTGTGTGTGTTCATACAGTGTCATTTACAATACCTTGAAGGAAATTGTAGATTCCAGGTGACCCAATCTATGCTAGGGTTGTGGGTAGCAAGCCATGGGAACCCAAGGACAAGGGGGAACAAGAAGGAGGAAATAATATCCAATTGTAGATGTTCGCTATGAGCCCCGATAGTACATACCAGGGGAGTGGTACATTGGTGCAACGGGCCAGAAGTAAGAGGGGACCCGTCAGTTGTCTGTACTATCTCTATAGACTTCTGAGTTTGGTGGGGAATTAGGTTGCTTGATGCAAAATGTACGTCCATAAAAATCCTGGACACTCCTGAGTCAATAAGGACCCTTTGGATAATAGAACGGGAGGGGGATACTTGGAGAGACAGATAAACATACAATTGACGGCTTACACCATTTCCCCTCGGGACTGTACATTTGCGGGTGTTAGCTCCTACGGAGAGGCCCCCCGTTTCTCTCGGCCCAGGGTGTTTCCTCCCCGCGCAACTTGAGTGGGCCTTACGGGGCATTCTCTAGAAAAATGGGAGCTTCCCCTGCAATAAAAACAAAGACGGAGTTGTCGCCGTCGTTCCCTCTCTAGCTGGCTAATAGGCCCCCTAATTGCCCCTATCTGCATAGGTTCAGGAGCTGTTGCCCCTTCTGGTTGGGAGGGGGGATTAATTTAGAGCTGAGGTAACTTAAGACAACCCGCTTTTCCCTGTTCCTGTTGTCTCTCCTTACGCCGTTCTGTTAATCTCTCATCTATATGTAGGGAGAGTATGACAAGGTCATCTAGGGTGGCTGTGGCTTCCGCCACCTGATGCTTGATCTCACTAAGACCTTGGCGGAATAGTGCTCGAAGAACCGAATCAAAAGCTAACCTACAAAAGTGGATGATATAGTCAAGCAAGGCTGTGCGACCCTGTTTTAAATGCAGGATGGTTTGTTCTGCATCTTGTACTCAGTGAGGATAGTCAAACAAAAATTTAATTTTTTGCAAGAAGCCTTGATAATCCCGGAGTAATTCATCATCCGTTGTCAATAAGGGTGTAGCCCAATCTAAAGCTACACCCCCCAATGACCCTATTATAAATGCAACCTTAGCTTGATCCGTCCCATAGGTAAGGGGTTGCATCTGGAACGTAAGGCTGCACAGGGCCAAAAATCCCTGGCAAGCCCTACGATCCCCATAGAATTTTTCTAACCTAGGAACCTTGGGTTCTCTGGGAAGGGGGCCAGGGGGAATGACAGGAGGAGAAGGAATGTGGCCTCCAGGAGGGGGGGGGCTCCCCCATTCCTCCTACAGGACCACTACCTCCTGCCCTTAAGGCGGTGTGGAGCTCCTGATTTTGCTCCCACAATTCCCGATTTGCCTCCTTAAGGTCCTGGACCTCCATAGTAAGGGCCTGTACAGCAAGCAGGAGTTCTTGCATCTGGGCAGCTGTATCCATCCTGAAAAAGGGGTGGGTGCTGGTAATTCTGTCTCGGGTGGGTTAGGGGGAAGAGAAGGGTGCACACGGAGGACAGGGGGAGGGGGAAGGGGATGAGGGGTTCCTCGACCGAGTTACTCTCCACACGGCTTACTCGGGGTGGTAAGAAATCCCTCAGGGTCTTAGTTGGGCTTTCCCCCCAACTTAGCGGGCAACCCGACTCATCATGGGGAAGGAGAGTACCCAATTGCCAAGGAAAGGGGAAGAGGGGCAGAAGAGCAACCCCTAGCAAGGTACACAAAGGGTCTTGCACCAGGCCCCTGGACACCGTGAGTAGGGAGACGTGGGGGGAAGGAGGAGTTCAGGGCTAGGGGTGCAGGAGGGGGGATAGAAGGGAAGGAACCAAGGCTTATTGCAATGGACAGGGCTTTCACTCAGGAGAATAGGCAAGGGACACACTCACACTCAGTTGCGGAATACTCACACTCTGTAACCATGCACACCAACACAATGGAATATAAGGAGACAGATGGGCAATGGGAAGGGTGCGGGAATCACACTTAGGCTGCTCGCACACTGAACTCTGCGAAACACTCTTTCTCAAGGAGGAAGCAAGGGGCCAGTCTCTCCAAAGATTACCAGCGGGGCTGTGAGGTCTCGCCCTTGCTTTTATCCCTTCCTGACCCATTTACTGCCTTAGGGAAAGGGCGGGGCTCCCTCATGCTCTGTGCTGCCCCACTAGGGGCACACTGCGCCTGGGCGGGGCCAGCGCCCTCACCTTTCCAGGATGCGGCTGGGCGGGCCCCGGCCCTGCATCGGCATCACAAGTCACATGAGCGTTCTCCCGTGTGCCTCCGGGTTGCATAGCAACCTGAGGAGCGGCCTGCCACATCTTGACACTGGGGGAGAGAGCAGGTCTTTGGGTCAGGTGTGGAAACTGCAGGAGCTAGAGGATGGGTCAGTGGGAGAACAGCTGAGCACCAGACAAGCAGGTTAGGGCTGGGAGGGGGTGGTGGTGGTCTCTTACCAGGTCCCCGTTCTCCTTTGCCCTGCGCGCCAGCTGCATAGCTCTACCTGCTTAGCCCATAGCCAGTCTCTTACCAGGTCTCCTTTCCCCCCCGCTGCATGGCCCCAGTCCCTCAGCCTGGGAGAAGCGTTGGGAGGCTGAGGGTTCTGGATCTGGGAAGGCTGGGAAGGAACCGTGGGAGGTTGGGGGTCCTGGATGTGGGAAGGCTGGGGAGGGATCTAGGGAACCTGGATCTGATCTATAAAAGCATGCCATGAAGCAAACTTGCATGTATAAATTTTGCATTGTTATACAAATCAAGCAAGTTATGCAAGTTTTAATGCTCATGGTGGGTTTTCAGAATGCAGCTTCTCTGGTTGTAGAATTAATATTTTTTGGCACAGTGAACATGAGTCCCTGACTGAATTAAATTGTGTATTGCTGGCATAAATACCTCTAGCGAACAAAGTTTCTCTTTCTCGTCATCAGCCATTTGATCCAAAAAACTCTTAAATACCAATTTAATTTTTAGTTATCAGACATGTACATAACATTTATCTTTATCTCATATCATAACAATAAACATACAAAAAAATATGAGAATAAATTATCTTTTTTTAAAAAAAAGATAACACCACCATATAGAGATGTGATTTGTAAGTGTCCATGTGTATATTAGGATATTCTAATTCGGTTTAGTAAGTCAGCTTGAATGTAGATTAATAGAGTTCCTGCTTTTCTATATCTACATTCTCCGTAATCAAAGTCCAGCTTGGGTTCCAAGTCGAATAGAATTCTTCTAGGGTATCATGGAGTCCTGCTGGAATTCTATCCATTGAAAGAACATACCATAGCCTCTGTATTCAGTCCGTCATCGTAGGTCCATCTGGGGACTTCCACTTTTGGACTATTGTGTGGATGGCTGCCAACATCATTGCTTTGCCAGCAGGGACATTTTCCCTCCACAATTCTTTTGGCCATAAGCGCAGTAGTGCCAGTTGTGGTGTGAAGGGTATTGTTAAGTGGGTACTTTGTTCTATTTTCTGCATATTTTCTGCCAATAAGTCTTTATTTTTGGACACTTTGGTGGTGTATATAAGTACCTGTTTGTCCACACTGTGTCCAGCACAAGTCACTATACCCTCTGTTTGCCTGATGGATCTTTTCAGGGGTGAGGTAAAATCGTAAAGTCAATTTGATCTGTGGTTCCCTGACCATCTGGGGTCATGCACACTTACTCATGTGTAACCAGATTCGTGTCATCTATGCTTCAAACTTCATCAATTGCAACTCCTCTCTCCATGCAGATAAGATACCCAGCATGTGGTAGGTAGAAAATGTTTCTGACTATTTGGTAGGGGTGGGACACCGGGGAGAATACCAGATTTATAGGTATCGGATCTCCCTGGTATCCGGTTTACCGGTATCGGCATACCCGTTATTTAACATTGGCTGGTTTACCGGTTGTTTTTTTTGTTTTGTTTTTAACGTTGTGGCCATTTATTTCAATGACCACAATGTAAAAAAACCGATAAAGCAACTGTTAAAAAAATGGTATGCAGATACCGGTGATTATCGGATCAATCCAATATAGCCAATTATTGGGTATATCGGATACCAATATTCCCACCCCTACTATTTGGTATAATCTGGATATTAATTTTCTATGTGGGCTTTTATTAAACAGTTCCATTTCAAGAGGATAAGGTTCTCTTATGAAGTGTGGCTTGTTTTGGGGATGCAGAAAGTAACTATGTATTTTAGGGTACAGCCAGGGGTCCATGTTTTCTTTACACTTAGTTTGGATAGTTTCTGTTTGTAAGTAGTTCCTTATTGACAAAGAGGTGTCTAGCTTGTACCAATCCTCTTTTTTTTTGCCATTTAATCAAGGTTTCTTTTTCTTATTTAGAGATATAGAGTCTCACATATTATCGGCTTTAAAAGGTGAGTTTCCTAGTTGAATTTCTAATTTATTTTGACACATTTTCCAAATTCGCATTGCAGTTCCGGCCCATGGATGTTTTTTTTTTATATTGGGCCTGCATTTTTTGTGGGGTTTCTTCAGCAATTTGCTAAATTTATCTATGTTCAATATTTGCCTTTCCATTTCCACACATGTGGGTTCCTTTGTAGCCTTGTACCATAGCTTAATGCCCCAATTTGGGACATTAAGACCTCCCTTTTCTACAGAAGTTTGCATGATTGATCTTCTAATTCTTGGTTTATTTTTGTTGCAAATGATATTATTTATAATTTTGTTTAGTGTGTCAAAGAACTCTTTTGGGATCTGAATAGGTAGTGACATTTGGGATCTGAATAGGAAGTGTATAATAGTTTAGGTAGAATAATCATCCTGACCAAATTTATATTCCCCATCCAGGAGCATCCTATTGTCACCCATGAGTCTCTTGGCTTCACCTATTAAAGGTAAGTAGTTACTTTTATACAAATATGTAATGTTTTTTGTCAGATTAATTCCTAGATATTTCAAGTGTGAATTATTAATTTGGAAAGGGCTGATTCTCTCAATTTCCATTGTGGCGATACCTTGTTCGTTAAGTAGGAACATTGGTGATTTAGATACATTTATCTTGTTCCTAGAGAGGTTGCCAAATCGTTCTAGCAATTTTATAGTCGCTGGGATGGATTGTGGGACGTTTGATAAGAACAACATTGTATTATCTGCATACAATGCAATTTTCACTTGCTGATCATCGAATTGTATCCCATTAGTTATTATATTTTGTTTTATTGCCAATGCAAGCAGCTCTAATCCAATATTGAAGAGCAAGGGTGAGAGGGGGCACCCCTGCCTCGTGCCTCTCTGCAATTCAAATTTGCTTGTCAGTTCACCATTGACTGAGTTTCGAAGTGGGACGTTAATAGATGATTTTTACTCATTCTAAGAATTTTCCCTTTATATCTATCTATCTGTTCCATCATTATTATTAGGAATTGGTATTCAAGGCGATCAAAGACCTTGTCTGCGTCCGATTATGGCTGCAGTTGTCTTGTTTAATTTTGTGCATAACATTAATCATTTTTCTTGCATTATCTATACCCATTCGCCCTGCAATGAATCCTGATTGATCTGGAGATACTAAATCTTTGCTACAACCTTGTAATCTGCTGGCCATAAAACTTTAGTAAATATTTTCAAGTCTGAGTTTAGTAGGGAGACTGGTCGGTACCCTGCACCCTCTTCTAAGTTTTCCCCAGTCCTGGGGCATAATGTTATGTTGGCTTCAAAGAAGGTGGGGACTAAACTTTGACTGATGAAGGCCCTAAACACATTTTCTAGCACTGGTTCTAGCTCTGCACTGTATATCTTGTAAAACTCAGAAGGGTACCCATCTGGTCCTGGAGCTTTATTGCTAGGGAGGTCCTTGATTGTGTCAACTATTTCTATTTCATCTGTTGATATTGGGGCTTGTAAATACACTAGCTGAGGTTCTTTCAGTTTTGGTATGTTTAGCTCATCTAAAAACTCCTTTGTGGCATGTTCTGGAGGCTGTATTGACTGGTAGAGTTCAGAATAGAATTGCACAAATCTATTTTTCATTTGGTCCCTTGTCGAATTTTCCTGTTTTATCTCTGATATGCGAGATATATATTCCCCCCTCCCTCCTTTTTTAAAAACTAGCCATGCCAGTGTTTTATCGGGCTTTCCCCCCCGTTCAAAATAAAATTGTTTAGTATATCTTAGCTTTTTAATTATGTGTTCTGTGTCTATGGCTTCAATCATGCCTCTTATCGCCACTATTCCCCCCCCCCCTTTTTATTGTCAGCTTTAATATTTGCATGTTTTAGAAGGTTGCCAATTTTACTTGTTCATTGACCTCTCTTCTTTTTTCTTTCCATTTATAGGCAGCTGCAGAGATGTATGACCCTCCAATGAATGTTTTCATGGCATCCCACAATTTTAACGGAGAGATATCACCCTGGTCATTGTTAAAATAGTCCTTTAGGTGTTTTTGTATTCTCTCCTTAATTTGTGGATCTATTAAGATTGTTTTATTCAACATCCATCTATTGTATTTGCATTTATTGAGTTTGGTATTTTCTGTCAATTTTACCGAGATTGCGTTGTGAACTTTAAAGGTGGTTTGTATTTGGCTCTGGAAGCAAGTGTTAAAAGTGTCTTTTTTCTATAACTATGTGTTCAGTTAGGGAGTAAGTCATAGGTTTGTTTGAATAGAAAGAGTAATCTCTCTGTGTAGGGTTCTGGATTCTCCAGCCACTGATCCAATCCTCCTAGTATTTTCATAATTTTTTGCTGAGTCTTTAAAAATTTTGATGGATTTGATTTGTCTAACATGGATAAGGGGGAGTTAAAGTCTCCACATAAAATCAGTCTGCCACTCAATTTTTGTAATAATTGGGATTATTTCTTTGAAAAAAGTTAATGTATACTTATTAGGGGCATAGATGCACACAATTGTGTAATATATCGTCTATTGTACCTATAATGATAAGGTAACTACCCTCTTTATCTCCTATTGTTTTGAGACGTTTAAAGTTGAGTGAGTTAGCTATTCCTATCGGTACTCCAGCGTTTTTGCTGTTGACGTTGGCAAAGTGTATCTCACTGTATTTTTTATTTTGAAATTATCCTCTTAGTAGGTGGGTTTCCTGTCCTGCTATAAATGTCAATTTTATTGTGTCCCACAAATTGCCAAAATTTGCACCTCTTTATGGGGCAGTTAAAGCCCTTACATTGATTGGGCATATGTTAATTTCTGCCATATATATTTTTTTGTTTAGTTCTGGAGAGTTTACCCTTAGTGTGACTAGTTCTTCTCATCTTTTTTCCCAGTCTGTAGTATGTATGAAATTCTAAATTACCAAGTGGATTTTTATTTTTTTTTGCAATTCTTACCCTTACAACTCAGAAGGGTGGAAGTACAGAATGTTTAAGGAAGTTCCGAGTGTGTGAATTCAACCAATTTTCACTGTGTCGCTGTGTGTTAATGAATGAGATATTAGCCCGTTGCAGTCTGGGTTCAGTTTGTGCAGCCCGAGTTTTGCTTGTCCAGCCTAACAAACAGGCAGCCTCCATTGGCAGTGCCAGCGAGAACAAGAGAAGAGAGAGGGGCAGGAAGCAGTTGCTCCTTAGATACTAGGATTTCTGCTTGTGACTATATGGTGCTGGCAGACGTGCAAGCATGGAACCACTGCCTGCAACCAAATTGATGGGATGTGGACACATGGGCACACAGCTTGCATTTGCCTCCACAGTGGGCTCCACACTCCCTAGTCCATGCTGTAAGTGGGGGGCTGTGGGACTGGTGGGTGGCGGTGAACACCTAATGAATGGGCATGTAGACACCCATTTAGTGTGGGCTAATATGGGCTCACTGCTCATTTGTTAACACCCACAGTTTTACCAGTTTTCCTGCAATCTAAAAGTTTTTTCATGCTAAATATTATCTACTTTGGAAAAAAAAGACAAGCCATCCATACTTTAGGCTTTCTAAAGCAGCAAAAAGATAACCAATGCTTCTCTTACCTTCTTGAGTCACCTTTAAACGAGTCTCAAACTTGGCTCTGGTTTGGTAGGTGCAGCCTTGCACCCTCGGATTATAATATATGCCTCTCTTGCTACCAGATTTTTCAGGTAATTAGATTAATGAATCATAGTATGCTACCATGATACCAAATAATTTGATAGCACAGACATGTGCTTTCAAAACATGAGGCTAGCTGTTTATGATGGGCATCACTGATGGTTATATCAGCAACGTTTACAGAAAATTAAAGCCAAACAGAGGGGTCACATGTAAGATTTCTCACCACTCCAAGAGCAATTTCTTGACAAAGCAAGAAAAATGTTTGACGCCAAACAATTGCCCTTGGTGTCACTGAATGCAAGACCTTGACTGAAGGCCAGTTGATTCTAGAGTGTACCAAAGGTTTTTGAAATGGGGTAGCATGCTGGAGGAATTACATTCTTTCTGCAGGGAAACCCTGTGCACTGGCTTTCCCTCAGGCACTGCAAGTGGAAATGGTAGTTGGTTGGGAGTAGGGATAATTACATCCTGAGAGTCACTTTTGTGCAAGTTTAGCAATGAGTTCTTTCCATTCTGCCCTCTTCTGTGTTATGTAAGAAGGAGTGAGAAGCTGCAGCACTGGTTCCTGCTGTCCCCTGAAATATCCCTGACACAAAGCCTCTGTATTACAAATCACATACATTCCACAGTCATAGCTGTTCTGCTGGGCAGGGGCCTTCTCCTCTACAAAGGCTACTTTGCTTCCTCTTTTATCCAGAAAGGCCTCCAGCTTCCCTGCAACCTGTTTAGCATGGACAGAGTTGCTCTTGCTATGAGAGTCGTAGTGAGCAAAGAAATTTTTGTCCTGGAAGTAAGCTAGCAGGCTCCAATGCGTGCCACCAGCAGCCTGGTTAGAGTTATCGTTGATGGCCAGGAACACAACCTTCTTATGGGGCAGGTCCAGTGGCCCAAGGAAGATGGCCACTTCCTCCAGGCTGGTGGTGCACTTGATGAACTGAGCCACCTCAGGGCCAATGAAGCAAACTTGATCTGAAAAGTCTTTGAACTGGTTGCTGGCAAAGTATTCAAATGCAAACCCAATGATGTGGTCATTAAGCCAGCTGGGGGGGTCCAGCAAGGTGACATCCGACTCTCTCAGCAAGCTGTCCATGTAGCTTAGAACAACCGGGTCCATTCTGTGCAGGGAGGGGCCACAGCAGTTCAAGAAATGCCAAAGGCTAAAATGAACCAGAAGGAGTAAGAAAAATTATTGTTGTACCACTTACACCACTATAAATATCATTTTGAATGTTAAGCCAGTTTCCCAAACTGTGGGTCGTGACACATTTCAAACAATATTTGATGTAATTTGCATGTCTTTGTTGCTGTCTGAAATAACGGAATTACATTTGCTTCAAAATGGGATCTCACAGGCAAAATATTTTGAACTACTGAATTAGATCATCTATCATAACAAGTTGTGTAAAAAGAAAGGCCTTTTCTTTTGTGTTAACCCTCATCTTCAAACATTCTGCCAATTGTAAGAAGGGAGGAATAGCAGGATAGTTCAGTCTAAAATCATGCACTTTGGGTTAAAAGCATGAAGCTTGGCATACTTATTAAAAAATGTTTAGTAAACATCAGTGTATATGGATCCCAGTGAGCAATGCCCCCTGGTGGCCAGCAGGGTGACAAATGCCATTTATACTTTCTTAAAGCTTACTAGGAACAGGCATGCCCACCAAATCACAGCAGCTACCCTCTTCATCCTACAACATCATGCATATGACAGATACAGTGAAACTATGCCAAGTGGAAAAGACCCTTTGGACTTCACAGTTTGGTATGCAAAAATGAAAGCTGAACCACCCCAATTTCAGTATTGGTTAATTGTTCTTGAACTGGAACTTTGCATACTCCAGCTGGTAGGATCACTTAGGGAAGCACAATTCAAGAAGTATCTGGAATTACTTGTGCAGCTAATATCATGGGTATTTAGCTTTGATCCTGTCAACTAGGGCTGAAACGAGTCCCCTTTTAAAATATCGCGATAATTTGTGAGATTCGAGACAAGGGGCGAGAACTTGGGTGCTCTCGCCCCCTTATTGCGAATCTTGGAAATTATCACAGGGGGAATAGCCGAGGTCCAGAGGTGAGCAGGGGGCAAGGCGAGCCCCCTGAGCACCTGCGGAGGCAGGAGGAAGCAAGCAAGCAAGGACTGAAAATTTACTTACCTCCCTCCAGAGTCCATGCGGGTGGGGGGCCCCTTCCGCGCCTCTCTGCACCACTGCAGGGGGTGTGTGTGTCCCGACGCGCCTCGCTGCACTGATGGGCTTCCCGGCTTCAGTTCAAAGAAAAAAAAAAGAAAAAAAAAGAGCTGGAGCATGCACAGAGCAATGCTCCAGCCCTGGGCGCCCTTTTCAAAGATGGCACCGGCAGGGTCAAGCAGTTGTTCTGCACATGCTCCCTGTCGAGCATGTGCATAACAGCTGCTTGACCCTGCCGTCGGTGCGGAGAGGCGTGGGATGGGACCCCCATGGGCTCAGGAGGGAGGTAAGTAAATCTTCAAGTCCTTTCCTGCTTGCCTTCTTCCTCCCCACACCAGGTGGGGCGGCCACGCGGGCCCAAGAGATGCTCAAGGGGCTTGCCTTGCCCACCTCCCGGGGTTCCTCTGCCCCTCCACCCCTTGAAGTTCACCGGTTCTCAGCGAGAAGGTGGTGTTTCAAACGGGGGACACCCCTCCCTTCTCTCTGAGAACCGGCGAAACCAGCAAGAGGAGTTTCAGCCCTAACATCAACCATGCACGGTGGCTCTCTGTTCACGTAAGAGATTTGTCTTGTCAACTACAGACGCATGAAGCAATATACCAAGAGTTCTAATCGGGATGGTTTGTGGCACACAAAACAAAGTGCCCATTCTCTGCTATGGCACTAGATCCGACCCATGAACAAGTCAATGTCCTAGTGAAAGGAGATGGGGATTACAGTGGGGCTGACAGATAACCGTTCAGGTTCTGCCACCATCTAGAACCTCACTGCTGAAGTATTCAGGAATTTGAAGACACCGTCAGCAGCAAGGAATGCGCAAAACACCATGAAGAAGCACCAAGTGTGCAGGAGTCCTTTGCCAAGAAGTCTCAGCCATGGTCACTGTCATAAATGACATGGGAAACCCTTTGAGAGAAGAGACTGGTGATCTCTTGACTTTGGATATCATGTACATAAATTGGCTCCGATGAAGTGGAGACTGTTAACGGTGCATACAGATTGGGCTGGGAACAATAGGACCTCTTTGTTAGAGAGATTTGTGGAGTGATCCAAACCAAATACAGAACTAATACAGAAGAACAAGCTGCCACTGTTTTCCAGAAAGAAGTCTCCCTGAAGCAAAAGGTTCATGTGGCAACACTGAAGAATGACTGTGCTTTATTCTCCAGATTGCCTCCTCGGGACTAGCATGCATTGTAGAATCGCGAAGAGTTTTTCAAGCATGAAATTCAGCCATGGCCCCCATCACTGTCTAAGTTCAGCGAAATGAGATCTGCAACAAAGCAGAGATTCTTGTACAGCTTGAGGCACAAGCACAACCTCCAGATGCAATCCCCCAAGTGACTGCAGTGGTACTGGATGGTGCTGTGATTGCTCAAATGCTTTCACTAGGAACCTCTTGAACATTCCTAGATTACATCAACAGTGTCCCTGCCATATATCTTGCAACACCTGGAGAATATGGAGAGGCTGGACACAGTATGGGATGCCTACATCACAGATTGCCTCTTTTCTCTCTGCTTGCTGCCTTGAGGCTAAGGTTTGATGAGGAGGGTTACTCCTACATCAAGGGTGCCAAATAACTGGCACAGCTTCCTCCATGTCAATGAAAACAAAACTGAACTGTTCCATCTGCTGTCAGAACAAGTTACCTCAATTAAAATAGAAGGCATACAGCACCCTTGGGGTCAAAGTACTATGTTCACTTGGCAGAGAGGACAAAAGTCATTGAGCCATGCTCGCACGAGGAAGTGGTCACATGCCTGACGCTGCATCTATTAGATGGAGCATGAAGTGGGCACCAGAAGATCATGGTCAGGACTGGACAGCAGACACATGTGGTTGTGGTTGTTATTGTGTCCAGCTTGCAAAACATTCCAGTGACAGAGTGTGCGTATCCTTCGGTGTGGGCAAACACCACAGGTATATTGCAGCACATCAAATTGCAGCCTCCTTGGGCCCAAGGAAAAGCAAAAGCATTAGCAATGTTTCATGCATTCACTGGGTGTGATAGGACCTTGAACTTTGCTGGGAATGGCAGAAAGTCAGCTTGGGACACATGTAATGTATTTCCAGTAGTTACAGATGCATTTCGGACGCTGGCACAAACCCCAACACATATCCCTGACCATGGTGCTAATCGAAAAGTTTGTGGTACTTTTGTATGATAGAACCAGTGAATTATGCAAAGTCAATGAGGCAAGGCAGCATCAGTTTTCAAGAAGGTCACGAGCCCTGGAGAATATCCCACCAACACAGGCGACTCTCAAACAGCACACAGCCTATCAGGGAGGACATATATGGGGAAAGATACTGCAAAGAGATCCATAGTTACCCAGTCCCGCAGACTGGGGTTGGGAGACGAAAGGTGCGTATCAATGGCAACCAAAGTGGACAACAATTTGCCATCTTAGTGCCCACTCACCTAATCATAGAAGAACCCTCTGTAGTTTCTCATAGACAGTCTGGATCACTTGGTGAAATCTGAAAATTCAGCTACTTCACTCTGCTCCATTTACCAGATCAATAAATAAATACGTTAAACAATACTGGTTGCAGTACTGAACAGTGAGACACGCCACTGTATACCGCTCTCCAACTTGAAAAATGACTATTTATTTATTCCTAACTTTTAACCAGCTATCAATCTCTTCCACTTATCCCAGGACTACTTAGTTTGCTCAGGAGTATCTGGTGAGGGATTTTGTCAAAAACCTTTTGAAAATCCAAACATACCAGACCACCCCTATCCACATGCTTGTTGACATGCTCATAAAATTTGAACAGATTAGCGAGGGACTCCTCTTTGCTAAAGCCATGCTGGTTTTCACCCATCAAATCGTGATTATCAATATGCCTAGTAATTCGGTTTCTAACAATGGTCTCCAACAGTAGGCCTGAAGTGACAGGCCGTGTTTATGATCCACATTTTGCTAGCAGCATTTCAACACCATGCATGTCGCTCTGTTGGCATTCTGGCAGTTCCGCGCTGCTGCGGGAAACATGGCTTTAGGAATCGGTCATTTTAGTGGTCTTCCAATACTTTTGCGGTGCTCTGATAAGTTTGTGATACTTTTTGATGTTTGCCGACAGTGAATCACAATATTATGTTGCTCGCCTGGCCCCAAGCCTTTTGACATTTCGGCGGAACTGTAAGACCTGGCTGTTTGCCCAGGCCTTTGGGAGGGAGGTTGGGGGGGGGGGGGATTTTAATCCCCCGCCCATTTATTTATTTATTATTGTTTTCTAGCCCTGTTTTATTGATGTTTTTTATATTTATATTTTAAGTAATTTTAATTGTTTTTATTACTGTTGTTAGCCGCCCCGAGCTGCATTGCAGGAGGGGGCGGGATATAAATTTGTAAAATAAATAAATAAATAAATAAAAAATAAATAAATAAATTTATGGATTTTCCTAGGTTTTGACATTTTCCAACAGTTTTACATTACTTTTATGACTCGAGTCTAAGGTGACCTGGTCCCTCAGTTCATTCTGCATTAGGGATAGGAGGAAAATAGGTGTTCAATAAGTTTATTAGGGAGGATTAGTGTTATAGAGCAAGGGAGAGAAGAGACTTTAATACGGATTATGTAGAATTAGTACATATTAGATAGCACTATTAGTATAATTATTATTAGGATTATTAATAGATCATAGGTAGGATATTAGATAGCAGTATTTTACACAAGCAACTACCCACCCACCATCCACCCACTACACATGTTGCAGGGCTGTTGTATTTAGATATTGTATTTAGTGTGGTATCCTGCGGGGTGAGTGAGGGTGTGGGATCTGGGATGGCAGATCATGGTGTGGGGCCGGTTTGTGGGCATAGTGGTGGAGGGAGTGCCCATCTGGAGTATGATGCTACTTCATTTAAATGGATAAGTCAGAGTTGGTGCAGTAGGGGTGAAATGGCAAGCGGCAACGGCAGCTCTTTTTGTCAGACATGTCTAGTCTGACACCGCCTTCATGTACACAGCAAACCCCACTGAAGCAGCGGCACTTACTGATATTTTATGTCGCTTTCTGCTCAAGCATATCGCTGTTCTCCTTTTTGAAAGTTTCAGAGACTCTCGTGGACTTCTGTGAACTGTCGTAAGCCTTTGGGAACTTCTGTATAATTACTTAAAATTATGTAAATTGTGGTGAACTTCCGTGGGACAACTGCCGAAAATGGTCGTAAATGTTGCTAAAACTGCCATGAACTATGCTGTAAAAGTTACGTACATGTCCATAAATTCCACAACTGCCAGAAACTACTGTAAATTTTTGAAAAGTGCTGTAAATTGCCATGAAGTACTGTAAATTGCTGTCGGTCCGGCAGCAGTCAAGCTGAAAAAGTGGCAGCCCAAAGCAGAACGGCAAACAATGCTGCCACTTCAGGCCTATGGCGCAGTGAACCAAACACCATCCGGTGGTGAATAGGGGGAATGGCACTGCTGCACTACGGTTCCACTTAAGGTGGGTTCACGAGGTGTAGCTATCAAGCACATGGGAGTAGCGTCTGCGTGACAGGGCACCACAAGACCAGAGGCCTCCCATTGAGTCCCAGGAGCAGTGCTTCTCCTTTGCTAAGCCACAGGGCTGTCCTGTTGAACTCTAGCAGCAGCCGCCACCTGCAATTGAGCCCCTGCACCCACCTTCCATTGATCCCCAGCAGCAGGTCCAGCCAGTGCCACCCCCTTTTGAGTCTGGTAGAGGAGATTCACCAGGATCAGAAACCCTGCCATGTGCCCTCATGCAGTTCCAGATTGCCATTAGGAATGCCCATGAGGCTCTGGACAAGATGTAGGCACTGTGCAATGGTCTTGCTACCCAATGGCAAGAGCCACTGATAAAAATTTGAGGCCTCACTGTTTACAGCTCTCTTCTTGTTGCAAAGAAACATGCATGGGAGACCTATAGATCCTCCCTGGAGGAGTACGCACAGTTTCTTGCCACCACTACGGAGTCTGCCAGGATTCAAGGGTGTGGCCACACCTGACCTCCCGCCACTACCACCACAACCACTGATGGGTTCACAGCCTCGCACGGATGAAGGATCTGCTGCCGGACCCTCCCAGCATCTGTCTTAGGAACTTCTATATATTTAGATATGGGTAAGGGATGGGGTTAGATTAGTGAAAGGAACATGTTAAAAAAAAAAAAAAAGAGATGATAGGTTGTGTTAGAAGGGTTGAGAGGATTGTGGTAAGTTGGGGGACATAAGGTTCTGGTCATTTAGTTAAAGGTTTGGTGGCGGTTTGATAGGAAATTGGGTATGGTTAAGGTGGGTGGGTAGTTAAAAAGATTTGTGGTTATTTAGTTAATAGGTTATTTAGGTAGTTTAATAAAGATTATTTAAAAAAATTACAACCTCCCCCACAAAACCACAAATAGCTCTAGTACCTCTTCACGGTTGTGAGAGCTTATTTGCCTTCTTTTAAAAAGGTCTTCAGGGCACCAGCAGAGGCAAAACCAAAGCCAGACTCTGAACAAAATAATCATGGTTTAATAAAATGTGTATTGGAATAGGTTATAATAGTTAACCTTGTGTAAACCTTTTTCTTGAATTTAGTAGCCGAGGCGCTGCAGAGAGAGGGGCTGTGTAAGCAGAGCCACTGCCTAGCCAATTTACTTTGAAAGACTCACCTGTGTGTTGGGACTCGGCGGGGACGCCGGGGAGCGGAGGCGGGGTCTTCTCCCTGTGGAAAGAAAAAAACCCGGTCAATTTCAGTTTCCCGAGGCGCTGCGGAGAGAGGGGCTGTGTAGGCAGAGCTGCTGCCCAGCCAATTTACTTTGAAACACTCACCTGTGTGTTGGGACTCAGTGGGGATGCCGGGGAGCGGAGGCGGGGTCTTCTCCCTGTGGAAAGAAAAAACCCTGGTCAATTTCAGTTTCCCGAGGCGCTGCGGAGAGAGGGGCTGTGTAGGCAGAGCCGCTGCCCAGCCAATTTACTTTGAAAGACTCACCTGTGTGTCGGGACTTGGCGGGGACGCCGGGGAGCGGAGGCGGGGTTTCCTAGCCTTCTAGGAAATAAGAACTCATGGTGAACTGCGAGTGCGAGCCACGAGTGCGAGTCAAAGGGCGAGAGTTTAAGGGTTGTATCCCTTGGGAGTCGCCCTTTGGAGTTGCCTGGAGTGAAGTGGCCAGTTGCTCTGCAAAGTGGCTTAGTGGCACAAGTAAGGCTGGGGTTTGTATTGTTGATTTATTTAGGGAAAAGCTCTTGCAGACATGTTATCTCAGAAACGTACCCACATAGACGCCGCGTTACTTTCTCCTTCTGAACATAAGTTATATAAACAACAAAAAATTGATAAGTATCTTACCTCAGATCCCCCAATTGAGACTGCCAGAAAGGGATTATTTCATATCTCCGCCACAAAAGTGCAATCTTCTCCAGTACTGGTACAGAATGTTACAATATTGGCGGGAGGAGGTGACGTTATTCCAGTTTCTCCTGACCCTAATGTGATAGATGTAACGGCTGTGCTTGGGAATTATGTTCGACAGACTGAAACTGTCAATTATACTTCATATTTGGCTAATCACATCTTGTTGACGGCCCAAACAGTTTCCCATTTGCTGGAGAAACTGCACCATCAAAGCAGGAAGATAGATGATCTTGCTAATGCCGTTAAGTCTATAACTGTTAAAAAGCCTGAGCCTGTAGTAATGCATGTAAGTGGTGTCAAATTGGGGGGTTCTCCTCCAATAAAAAGAGATGCCACGATAAAGAAGGACCTTGTGCAACCAGGGCGGATTCGCGTATCAGAGAATTTTGGTTTGCTGAAACATCTTCCTTCTAAGGTTATTTTCTCAGTTTTACCTCTCCCACCTGGTGATTTGCCCATGTGGTCTAATGCATTGGAAATTGCTGAACATTTGCGAGTGATCACAAGGTTACTGGTGACCTGCAGAATTATAAGGTCGATTTCTCACATTAGTCATGTGAATAATCGTTGGGTCTTAATCGTTGAATTTAATACAAATATGTGGGTTACTCATCTATTTGAGTGTGAGCAACTGTTAAATAGCTGTGCAGTATAACTTTCACTAGTTTTTGATAAGGAAGTTACTATTCCTATACAGAATGAGATTTCTGGCCCATCCCCTGGTGTTTTACATAATAGTGACCAATGTAAAGCTGAAGGGGAAAAAGTAATAAATCAGGAGATGCAGGAAGTTCCTTTAGATAATCTGATTAATCTGGAAGCAATGGAAGTAGGCCCAGGTGAGAGTATGAAGGCTGAGGAAGCCCTACATTCCACAAGGCCAATTAAGTGTGATGCCCAATTAAACCAGCAACCACTAAAACAGAATACTTTTGTTGATCGGTTAATGGGCCTTTATAAACAAGTGGAAGGTGGGAAACTGGCATCTAGTCATGGTTTATAGGGCAAAAATACACTAAGGGGGAAAAGCCCCCATGAAGGGCGGGTTAGGGTACCCTCGGGATTGAGTATGGGGCACTC
>QEPC01002862.1:1262761-1281833 GCA_003113815.1 Sphenodon punctatus
TCTCTCCCTCTGTTCCCCTTCCTAAGTCTCTCCCCCAGCTCCTGTCTCTCAGATTGTAAGCCCTAGGGGCAGGGACTGTGTCTATTTTATTACTTTGTAAAGTGCCAGGTACACTGCTGGCGCTATATAAATGTTTGTTAATAATAATAATAATAATAATAATAATCCAGATATTTTGGCCAGGGACCCTAGACAAGCGATGAAAACCGATTTTGTTGGTAATGATCATCTGAATATGCATAGGAAGACTGTAGGAAGGGCTGGGTTATTGAATTCTGATGGGCAGCGCCAACGCCCAGAATTTCCCCAAATGGTAGAGGATATAGGGTGTCAAAATGTGGAAGTACTAGAATCTGTTCAATCTATATGCCAAAGTAAGGCAATGTTTAGTGGGGAAAATGGGCAAGCAGGTATAGGTTTACCAAAGGAGCTTTGACGTGATGCACACTGTACCCCACTTTCAGAGAAACCGCCGCGCAAAAGGATAGGGTCATGGAACATAGCTGGCTGGACAAACAAAATTCTGGACCCTGACTTTATTAATCATTTAAGAACATAAGACATAATTTGCCTTCAGGAACACTGGCTCGCAGATGATGTACAGTTTTGCTTGGAGGGCTATCCGAGTTGGTTTCTTCCAGCAAGACGATCCCATGTTAGAGGCCGCCTCGCTGGTGGTTTAGGGATTTTTGTTGCCTATGAACTGCAGGCTGATATTAGGCTAGTGGGAGTGTATGAGAATAATGTATTCTGTTGGATTGATATATCCCAGGGATGGATTCCTCGTTTCTATTAGTAAATGTTTATTTGCCACCTTCTAGTTCTAAAGGGGACCTATGGCCACAGTTTAAAAAATGTTTGACTTTAAAGAAAGAGGAATGCAGGAATTTAGACCTATTTATACTAGGTGACTTTAATGCCAGATTGGGCCCTTCAAATTTGTTTCTATGGAAGGATCTGCATCAAGCTAGCCTTCTTACTTCTGAAGAGGACTGGAATGAATGCCGGATTTCCAGGGACCAGAAAGTTAATAGGGAAGGGAAATTACTTTTTGAATTCATTCTGGAAAATGAATTATATATTTTGAATGGCAATTACCATGGTGATATCCCTGGGGAGATAACCTTCCCCTTTCTAAATGGAAGTAACACGATAGATTATGCTTTGGCCTCTCCTTCCTTACTGAAGCTTATTGAAATTTTTGTGGTCGGAGATAGAGTTGAGAGCGACCACTTTCCTATCTGCGTGGTACTGAATGATATCATAAGTTGATCCACTGACGTGTTACTGTCCCCAACGGATTTGACCTTAGAGGTGGGAATTGTTCATCGGCATTGGTCCAAAATTCCTGTTGCAGAAGTAATTGATGTTCTGACTTCACTGCGAGCAAAGAACCGGCGGGCTTGTCTTGAAATGTCTTTAGATTTGGATACCGCGGTCTCAGCTATAGAAGAGCTATTTATGTTGTTAAAACCAATTTTCTCAAAAACACCTTCATTAAGGAGAAATAGGGGGGTTGTGAGTGGTTGGTGGGATACAGATTGTGCAAAACATCGAGCGGAGTTGCGCAGACAGTCGCGAACCCTTAAGGCAAATTATAATAGAACTAGTTTGGATCAATATAGGGCTAAATATCGTACGTATAAGCTTTTGTTGAAAGAGAAAAGGAGGTTTTTTTTTTGTTAAAAAATGGAACCTGATGCTTGTAGCTCTGAAAAAGCATGATGAGAGAGCATTTTGGAAAATGTTAAACGGGCCCCTAGATGGCCCACGATTGCAGATGGCCCCAAGGATAAGTAGTGATAAATGGGAACAACACTTGGAGAGATCTTTAGTGCCTCGGTCCCCTTTGTAAACTCCACTGATGGATAAGAGGGTTCCTTTCTTTCCCTGGCCAACACACACACCAACAGTGTACCTCTGTTTCCCAAAGTTATTTTTCTGTTAATTAAATTGCCTTAAATCATAGCTCCCTTTTTGGGGCCCCATTTGGGTGAGCTTTGCCCCAGCAGCAGTTGCTAATGTCGTTATGGTTTTCTGATACCCCCTCGATTTTCATGACTCCCTGTATTTAAAGCACTGCAATCACAATCCTAGCCCTCCTGGGATGCATTATTATAATTACAAACCCTTAGTGTTGGTGGTTGTAGTCATTTGCTGTGGTTGTGGCTGCTGCTGGGCTGGGCAGGATAGACTAGTACCTAGTTCTGCTTGATGACTGTAGAAATCCACGTCTCAAAACCTTTGGGAAGTAAGTGGGGAGAAGAGAAGGCAGAGCAAGCCAGCAGATAGACACAGACAGTGTGAAAACATTTTTGGAGGGTTTTTTGAACTCATCCCACCTACGTTAGATTTTGTGGTGGTGCAAGACTAAGTTGCAGAAGGGCAAGTTACTTACCTGCAATGTTTGTTCTTCAAGATAGGCATCTCCACATTCACACTAATGTATTTGGCGCCATCTGGTGTTGAGACTGGGCGATCTCTAAGCACCTTCTAGGCAGGGAGAGGACATCACAACAGTGCTATAAATAGACTCTCATGCTCCCTCGTACCTCAGTTTTCTCCCCAGGTTGGAATTGAGTTAATGTTATCACTTTGTGGGGAGGAAGGGAGGGTAGTGTGAATGTGAAGAGGCCTATCTCGAAGAACAAACATCTTCTTCAAGCTGCCTCTCCATTCACACTAATGTAAATTATAGCAGAAAAGAAGGAGGCGGGAAGAGTCTTAAATCAAGTTGAAACTTCATTTCCCATACATAAAGCCAGTGGCAGCTGGTGGGTTCCAAGGCTGGTGAGACAGTGGGTGGGGCCAGTAGTCGGGGGGCAATGGTAGGCAGACCTAAGCAGAATTTTGAAATTACTATGGAATTTTACAGCCTGTTCCCCATCTATTTAAAAATGTGTGTGTGTGTGCGTGTGTCTGTCTCTCCCTGTGTTCCCCTCATCCATGTCCTTGTTAGATGGTAAGCCCACTGACAGGGACTTGTCTCCAATAGCCACCAGCAGGCAATGCGTTAAGTGGCAGGAGTACCATAACAGCTAGCCCAGATTTCAAACAAGCCAACTAGCAGGTCAGACTCTGAGCTTAAAGCAATAATTAGCCTGGGGTTCTTTCCATTTGCCTTCAGTTTCTCAGCCAAACACTGCAGTCATGTTTTAGAGCTTCTTTCCACAACTTAAGGAAAACTTGTTTTCTTAGTGAAAGCCAAAGCTCACAGGCTTATCACAACTTTAATCACTTATGAATTTTCAACACCCGTATGTTGCTCATCCCACTTCCCTGGGTGGTGGGAAGTTCCAGGGGCAGCCTTGCTGGGTCAGCGTTCCTTCGACAGGAGAGAGAAACGGAAGAGACTTACTGTGTGGTACAATAGTCCATTTATTTACAAATGTCCTAGTTCCTCCAGGTCCAGCACCACAGCGCCCAAAAAGGTTTTCTGTAGCCTTCTGCCTCCAAAGTCCAGCATGCAATCTCCAACCAGACTGCAGCTCTCTACTCAGACCCAGGCTTAAAGCGGTCCCACTCAGTACTCGGCATCGCCCAGCCAAACCATTGTTATAAGACACGGGGTTGGCAGACAAGTTAGGTGTGGCTGATGGCCCTATATACAATGACTTGCATTCCAGGGAAAATTAATCCCGATAGGAAGTTACATTCCCACGGGGACCCCAAATCCATAACACTTACGAACATTAAGTGGCAACACTGAAACAGGCAAACTTTTAAAAACACAACAAAAAAACCCCTAACCTGTAATTTTAGAGCAATCAACTAACCCCAACGTTCAGTCCATGATGGGGCCACCACAAACAAATCTCAGCCCCTTAAATCTACTCAGTAACCTCAGGCTCAGGGGCCAAATGTGACAAATGGTGAGGTTTTATGCTCTTTTCCAGCTCCTGGATCTGGCCCCTGGATCCACTTCCTACCCCCAAATACTAGAAGACTGAGCTCAGGATAAGGGAGCAGAGATGAGGGCACAAACAAAAGGTAGGGGTAGGGTGTGGCAAATCCATGGCAAAGTGGCCCCCCCCCCCCTTGCTCAGGGGAAAAACAGGCAGCCAAGCAGAACCAACTCTAGTGCACACTGGGGCAGGAGGCAAAAAGTTCTTCACCCCCATCTGCTCAGGGAAAACACGAAAAGCAAATCCTCTCTCTCTCTCTTTTTAAAAAAAAATCACTTTCAGAAGCAGCAGGTTAGAACCAAGTCCCCCACAGGGCACATGGGGTTACAAATCTGAACCCTCCCCTAGCGCCCCCCCCCCCAAATCTGCCTAGGGGAAACACAAGCAAGGCAAAAAACAACAGCAACCACCACCCTCTCTTTATTCATTTAAGAAGCAGCACGTTAGAAGCAGGCCCCCACAGTGCACATGGGGGCAAGCAGAGGACACAATTTAACCTTAAAGCACACAACTCCCCCTCAATCTGCCCTCCCCACCCCAGGCTTGCAATCTGCCATGGGGAAGAAAAACAAACATATAATTTTAGTGGCGCCTAAGGGCCCTGAAACTTACCAGACAGGAGCTGCAGCCATGGCCATGTGCAGAAAACTGGCTCCATTGAAATTGCAGTCTGGCTCCGCCCACTGAATGGAGGGAGAAGCAGCCAGAGAGCCTGCCCTGGGAAGCGTTTTTTTCAAAGTGTCCTGCCAGGCTATTGATTCTAACGGCTGCTGAGCTCTCATTGGAATCCATTGCCTGCTGCTGCCCACATTTCTTGGCTATGATGCTTTCGGTGTTCACTCTGGAGAGTGACCCACCTCACATCACAGCCAGGCCAGGCAGGGTCAGAAGGGAGGGGGAGGGGAAGGAGCGAGGAGCAGGACTGCCTGGGAGGCATGATTCTAATGACTGCTGGGTTCCAGTTGGAACCCATTGCCTGCTGCTGGCCATACGTTCTGGCTGTGATGCTCTGGGTGTTCACTCCAGACAGTGAGTGCCCTATCAGCTGGGGTGTGTGTGTGTGTCTTAACAGCACAGGTGCGGCAGTGCCAGAGGCGAGATAAGAGGTTTGGGGGATGCAGGTGCAGGCTGGGGGGTGCTGTGGGAACAAGGGAGGTCACTGCTTCCAGCACCCATATGTACCCGCTGCCCCTGCATAAAACAGTCTAGAACAAGGGCTGAAGAACAGCACGACCAAACTGAGCATCAGATCGTTCTGCCAGGTCAATCGCATAAAGCTTAGTAAGTGTGTGGAGTGACCTCCAGGTCGTCGCCTTACTTATCTCCACTAATGGGATGTATCTAAAGGCAGCAACAGAAGTTGCAACTCCTCTAAGGGAGTGAGATCTAAAACCTTCCAGGAGTTCCTTGGAAGAGAGCTCATAAGCCCTCATCACAAATGCTTTTAGCCAACGTGACAATGTCTATGGTCACTTTTTTACCCAGCGTTCTAGAGCAAAAAACCCAAAAAAGAGCATCAGATTTTCTTATGTATTCTGTCAGTTGAAGATTGTAGAACAGAGCTTCTCCCTCAAGTCCAGAGTATGCAACATGGCTTCCCCTGGACTCTAATGTGGCCTAGGGTAAAACACTGAAAACGCGATGACCTGGTTTAAATGAAATGCAGAGGTAACCTTTGGTAGAAAATGAGGATGTGGTCTTAACACCATTTTATTTTTAGGAGCAGTTAAATATGGAGGCTTACACGTTAAAGCACTGAGTTCACTAAAGCATCTAGCAGAAGTGATTACTACTAAACACAGATATTTCAGTCAACAATTCTAAGGTGGCTCAAAAGAAGCCTTCATTAACACGGAAAGCACCAAGTTAAGATCCCAAGTGGGTGAGGGTTTCTTAACATGGAAACACATCCATAAACACCCTTAAAAAAATTAACAACAGAAGTATGTGAGAACAGAACATGGAAGGCTGATATAGCAGCCATATGTGCCTTCAGTGGAGGACAAGGAGAGTCCTAATTGAGACAAACCAAACTAATATTTCAGTACTAAATTATCAGATTTAATTGGCTCCATTCCAAACTGTCTAACCCATTTACAATATTTTGACCATCTAGCTAGATAACAAGATCTCGTAGGTTTCCTGCTAGCTAGGAGTAGGAACTCCTAACTCCTTTGACAGTTCCCTCTCATGTTCATTCAACATCAGATCCTCTAGGCACAGAGATGTAGAGATTGTAGACTTTTGTGACACATCCTGCCTATGTCCCTGGATAACAGGTCTGGCACCATGGGCACAACATATACCTGGTTGTGACAAAAAAACTATTTTTGCGTATAAAAAACCAAATCCTTGAAAGACACTGATGAGGGCCAATGTCAGTCAGACCAAGCTAGGCGCAAGTATTTTACCTTTGGCGTCTATTCCTATAGGCCACTTTAAGTGTAGGGGGCCATTGTGTGTGTAAACACAGTATACCCACCAAAGAATTTGTACATCCAGGAACGGGGGGGGAGTTTGAACTCAAGCACTTTTCATGTTACATCTTGCCGTAATTTGTCAGGCAGATATAATATTAATAGCCCCACATTGGCCCCGGTAATACTGGTTTCCACAACTCTTGGAGATGGCTCTGAAACCTCCCTGGTTTACCAAGTCAGTTCTTTATTTGATTTTATCCCCCTGTGGCCTTATTTTTGTTGGGTATACCTCGAGGATGATAAAAATCAGAATCTAGAACACTGTGGCAACATTATATGGAAGGTCATGAAGGAACCATCGGTTGCACATTTTGCTCAGTTTCAACATGCAGTGGGAGACCTTCAATTTATATGTATTGAAGCTGTCCCGGGTGGGGGTAATAATCTGTCATCATTGCAAAAAAGAGAGGTCTACTCAGTTTTTAGGTTAGGGTCGTTGAGTCCACAGGGTTTAAATGATAAGTCAATGGACAATGTTTCTTTAAGTATTAACGCTACATTTACTCTTGGAGTAGGTCATCTGGTCATGTTTGTTGATTTTAGAGAGTTTAAGAATACGTATAAATAACAAAAAATAAAAGTTGGATTTCTATAATTGACAGTAGACATCCTTACATAACAATATTCATTCCTACTAGTTGCTTTGTGGGTCAATGATTATGCAGTATATTATTGTATTTTTCTAATGTTTATATTTTATGGTTCACATATACGGATTTGATTATTATTTGCCTTGGGCACATGTTGTTCATGCTATTGTGGACTTGTATACAAAGTGCACCAGATCTGTGTTGGCATTAATTAATTATGTTATTGGCAGTATGATTTTGTGTGGTAATGTAGTATTAATACCGTGCATTGCTAATGTGGATAAAATACTATTGTGCTAGAATGCTATTGTGGATTTGTACAAAAACTGCACCAGATTCGTGTTGGTATTTATTAATCATGTTATTGGTAGGATGATTTTTTGTATATTTAGTTGTAATGTATCAATATGGGCATATTGTAGTTCGTGCGTTCGGATCGGCATGCTGACGACGTGATTTTAGAGACTTTGGAGAAATCCATTTTTTCCCCAATAGGGTCAATCAGAATAAGAAGGGCTTTGACTTGGTGGGTAGTGTTCGGGTCCACAGCCTGCATGCTCCTAGACCTGAGAAACTGGGTCAGAGCTAGGAGCCAGCAGGTGGGCTGCATTGAGACAACGGGATTTAGGTGTAATAGGAAATCAGGTGACTCTTAAGAGCTCCACATACAGGAGCGTGTACTTGGTGAAATTGCAGGCAGTTTTGCATAACAATCAGATAAGGAGTAGAAGGTGAGTGGCACTCTGAGCGAGGTGAGCTGCAGGGGGGGGGGGGAAACTGTTTTGGGGCGGACGGTAATCAACAATGCCATATGTCTGCTGATGCCTTCCGCACACACATTGCTCTGGATTACTTTATGCCGACTTTGGGGTTTTTTGAAGCAAGGTCCTGATAGTGAGTGGTATACTTTAATTGGTTCCTTTCGAGCGAGGCCTTGAGTGGATTATCCCAGCAGAATTAGAAACATGCAGCCAGCGGCAGAGGGAGCAGCAAAGGTTTTTTTCAATCAATGTGGAGAGCGGGCTGATCCTTGTGCAAGTACATTTGGCAGCAGCATGACAGTTTTGGCTCATATATCCTGTTTTGTGGATTTGGGTCAGCTCTAGGTAGACCAGTTTCATCTATTATTGATTTTTGATTGCTCATAGGCAAAATCTGGTGAATTTATAAATGAATAAACCTCAGTATTTAAAAGAGGTGGTGTCCAAAAAGAGTCACGATCATCCTCATGCTTGCCTCTTGGTACGGTTGTATTTACTGCATGTTTGTCCACTGTGGAAGGGGACTTTTCCATGAAACGCATTTGAACTGTGAATTTTACTGGACTGTGGAGGTTACATTCTGCTTGTGTCTGATTACCATGCAATGTGCATTTTGGACACTATATATGTCCAATAACTTCCTTTTGGAACTCATACATTTGTATGGTATACTTTTGTATATTATGTTTATTGTATACTTGATACAACTATTTCATGTACAAGTGTGTAGTTGAGCTTTTATATATTTTTTAGTATTTGACATATATGTATTAATATTCTATGTAAAATTGTTCAGTTCGTTCATTGGACTTAGGTCCTTCCTCTTTTGTGTTGTTGCACTATCCAAGGTTTTCTTCTTGGTAGAGAGAAGGCTCCTGTCACAATCTCTTGTTTTTGTGAGTGGTGTGTCCTCCTCTTTCACTCCTTAGTCTTTTGTGCCTCAGGTACCGACTGTGTTGTCGCAGTGCCAGAAGAGGAGGTAGCCAATGGTGTTGGCGTAGAAAGTTGAGCCAGTGGTGCTGATCTTATTGGCCTGAGGGCTGGTGTCAGGGTTTTCACAGGCGGGACAGACTTACGAGAGTGCTGGTGTGGGGGCCAGCAGTGCTGGTAGTTTGAGACTCCTCTGAAGGAGTTGGTGTTGAACTCGGTGGGTGAGGCTCAGCCTGTATTGCCCTTTCAGTCAGATGCTCTACCAGCTGGTAAGCCCTGTCCTTTCTTCTCCTGGACTTAAAGGACTTGCAGACAGTACAAAGGGACACACTATGCTGTGGTCCTAAGCAAATCAGACAACGGTTGTGCACACCTGAATTGGGTATGTTAGAGGCACAGCCCAATCACTGCTTAAATCCTTTCTGGGCCATACACCGAGGGTTTGGAGGAAGGAAGCCCTCTCTCCTCAGGAATAGTTATTTACTTAATTAATAATTAATTATTTTACTTTACCTTGTAGTCCCAGTCCGTTTCGAGGTTGGTAACCTTTATGACAGTCTGGTTCTTTTTCTTTTCTTGAAGCTGTGAGAACTATGTCTGATCTCTGCCGTAGCAGAGAAAGACCTGAGGTACAGGGAGCGTGAGAGTCTATTTATAGCACTGTTGGGATGTCATCTCTCTGCTTACTGCCTAGAAGCTGCTTGGAAGATCACCCGGTCTCGATGCCAGATAGCACCAAATACATTAGTGTGAGCATGGAGAGGCAACTCGAGGAGCCACCATATTTGCCAGGCATCACTCCCCTTGGTAGATTGGCAATGTGGAATTGGGACCAGATAATTTACAAAAAGCAGGGAATGTTTCACAAGGGGAAACTGATGGTGCTTTTAGACAAGCACTTCCCCACCCACTACAGGTGCCCTGTGGGTTCCCTGCAACATGTATAATGGGTGGGAAGGTGCTTGTCTTAAAGCACCCTGAGATATGCAAGCACCTTGGAAAGAGAGAGATGGAAAGGCAAGCTGGTGGTTTTTTGTTTGTTTGTTTGTTTTTAAGAACCAAGGAAAAATGCCAATCATGTTGGCCACACTAACCCACTCCCATAGTTGGTTCTCCTTAAGCCAGTGCCCTATCCCCACCTTGTTATTTCTTCCTTGTCATTTGCAGACAGGAAAGTACTTGCCAAGGTAAGTCATGGAAGGTAATCCTGGTTCATCTTTATAAATGCAAGTTTTTCCAGATTTGTGCTTGTGAGGGACGTTTGCTTGTCACCTACTATAGCGCCAGCACAACGAATCAAACGCTCTGAAGGTACACTGCTGGGTGGACATCTCCGGTGTTTAATGGCGAGACTGTGCAGTGCGGGCCAAATTTCTTTTATGTCTGCCCCAAAAAAGCAGTGGATCATCAGTAGACATAGGTCCAGTGGACATCAAGTACTGATCGTACATGTCCAATGCCGATGCCAATGCCATGGGATGGTGCTGTACTGGTTCATTCAATCTTCCATGAATGGGTGGAGACTTAAGAGGCAAGTCCGTATTTTGTGAATTCTGACCAAATCAAATTGCTATCTTCTTGCGGGGTTTACGACTGTCCAGTCATTCTGGCACTGTGGTTGGTTTCCGGAGGATCTCCAACAGTGTTTCCAGGATGCTGTCCATCTCACCATCAGCACAGACACAATGTCAAAGTGTGGGTTAGTTGGCTACCAATTTGTTCCCGCCAGTACTTTAAAGTTTTGTGAATCTTGGGTTTAGTGCAGTAGCTGTGTGGTACAGTGGTGTTTCTAGCATCTCAATAAATTGATTACTCACGCCAATACAGATTATCAGAAAACAAGACAAAACTGCAGCACTTTCATCTTCAATGTTCGAAAAGGACTCCGCCATGTCTGAAACTTGGCTCACTGTTTGGTTCTGGCTAAGGGAGGCATCCGCCTTACTCACAAAGTCCGTCATGCGGAGGAAAGGCTTCAAGAGCTGTAAAAGTGTTTCTAACTTCCACTGCTCAATGCTAAAATACAACTTGGCAGACTTTTAAAAAAAAACAAAAAAAAAAAAACACAATCTTTCGGATGGCAAGCAATTATTTGTCAACAGCCTTTCTTTAGGCATGCAGGCAGTCAAGCATGTAGCATGTCAAGTTCCAACGTGTGCGTACCTCTACGGGGAAATAATGTTGCGACAGATGTTAACTTCCCTGGATCTCCCTGATGATTCTATGTGCTGCAGAAGATTTCCTGAAGTGGGCACAGTTTTTTGGCTGTGCCAACCGCTTTTTTTACCAAATAGTCTTTGTTAAAAAAATTCTGAACCACTAGCCTAAGATAATTTGCAATACAGGAGACTCTCTGCAAATCACTATCATTTACTGCTTTGGACTATTTGAACCATTGTCCATCACTACACCACCACCACCACCCTTTCTGTGGGGAGTCCAACCACTCCTTGTCAGTTAGTCGGCGACAGATGTTGTCCGCTGTGTGCTGCTTTGGGAAGTCAGCCAACACCAGTATGGATTGCTCTCTTGATAGTTTCCTGTTTTTTCCATTGCGCTTTATCCAATGTCTTAAGAAGATAAGTAGTGCCATACTGGGTCAGACCAATGGTCCATCAAGCTCTGCTTCCTGTCTCGGGCAGTGGCCAATCTCTTTCTCTTGGGAGAAGTATCCAACAGGTCACAATGGGCAATTCATTTCCTGTTGTTCCAGCCCCCAACAGTAAGAGGTTATGTTGTTCCCAAAACCTACTTGGCTAATCGCCATTAATGGACCTAACCTTCAAGAATTTATCCAGTCCTTTTTTAAAACTAGCTACACTACCGGCTGTGACCACTTTCTCTGGCAGCAAGTTCCAGAAGTTAATTGTGCGTCAAGAGAAAAAAGCACTCTTATTTGTTTTAAATCTGCTACCAGTTAATTTCATAGAGTGTTCCCTTGTTCTAGTACTGTTAGAGAGGGTAAATAACAGCTCCCTATTTACGAGTTCCACACCACTCATGATTTTATAAGCTTCTATCGTACCCCCCTCAGTCGTCTCTTATTAAAGCTGAAGAGGCCTAACCTATCAAGTTTCTCCTCATATGGGAGCTGTTCCATACCCTTGATCATTTTTGCTGCCCCTCTGTACCTTTTCTAGTTCTACTATGACTTTGAGATGGGGCAACCAGAACTGCACACAATACTCCAGGTGCAGTCGTACCATAGATCTCTCTCATTATGATATTTTCAGTTTTATTTTCTCCCTTTCCAAATGATTTCTAACACGCAGTTTGCTTTCTTGACCGCTGCTGCACACCGAGCTGAAGATTTCAATGTATTGTCCACAATGTTGTAATAGATAAATACTCAGTGTTCTGACCACTGGTCCACATGTCTTGTGAGGTGAATGACTGCACCTTCACAATAGCGCATAACGTTTGCCACTGCTTTACGTGCTGAATCGAACAGTTTAAGATTTATTTATTTTTTAGCATGGTGAACCCTAGAAGGTACTTGCCATTTTGGTGCCATGCCTGCCATCACTTCACAGAATCCAGCATTCTCTACAAATGAAAGTGACAGCATATCAACTGCCAGCATCTTCGTTAAAAGTGCCAGGTAGAACATTGATGTGCAACGCTTTCCATTTCTGCTGCTTTTCAATTGATTGCTGCATTGTAGCTTGCCTGTTTGCAGGAGTGGACATTGCAGTTTTTGGAGTTGATGATGATCCCATGGACTGTGGTGTTCTGTTATAGATTGCTTTGTGCAGGTGAGCTGTGTGGCTGAGCATGACACCAGTTCCAGGTCTGCTGCCTCCAACATGCAGAGTTTTTTGAGGGAATATTGGCACTGTACCACAAGGACCTTTTTGTCACAAATGACAAAATGCTGCCAGATTGGAGAGTGGTGTCCCTTTCTTCCATCTACAGGTTGCTCATCATTATCTGAAGGCACAGCGGGAATGGGAGGTGGTCTTGCTAGTGGTGTTTTCACAGGTGGAGGAGGTGATTGCTGTGGGGTAGCATGATTTCTCCGCAAGATGGGTGCAACCAAGGGCGATGATATCTTATGTTCTTTTGTCAAGTTATTGGAGGCCTGCTTTACAGCTGCACTTGTCTCTGTCTTGGGAGAAATCATCATCTACAAATTCAATGCTGATATAACTGTCTGAATCTGATTCCTGCTGCATGTCTCCATTACTGGCATGCGTCGTCTTCTACTCCACAGGTGTTATCATTTTGACATTTGTGGGTTCGTCAATGGACTGCGATTCCGATGCGGACTGGGATGTCTGGTCAATGGGCACAGACTGCAACTTAGATTTTTCCTTCACCATCATGGATACAGTCACACAGTAGGGTTTTTTTATCCATAGTTTACCATGTGTTAATCTTTCAAGTGCAACCTTGACATCAAAACGATCAGACGTCTAAAACAATGTATTAGCCATCTTTCTGGTCACTGATCTTGAACTTGTAAGTCTTCTTCATCTTTGCAAACTAACATTAAAAATGAGTAACTATTAGACCAAATCATCACAAACGTTCCTATACCAAATCAAGCATTAGCATTTCCCCAAAACTACATATAGTAATTGCTTATCCACGATAATTAAAATAATTTCATAAGTCGGGTTTTTTTTGGAAGCAAGGGTGTGTACATGTGGGGTACAGTGCAAATATTGCCCAAGAAAACCTCCAAAGAGCACATGTTGGAGGCAGCAAACCTGGAACTGGTGGCATGCTCAGCCACATGGCTCACCTGCACAAAGCAATCTATAACATGGCCAGTGGTGGTTCCAGCCGTAGGGCACCTGGGGCACTGCCCTAGTGGTTACTCTGCTCCCCAAAAATCAAAGTTGAGAGACATTACCTTTAAAATCCCAGGTTCCCTGGGCTGCTGGCAGCACTGTGGACCTGCGGTACAGTTCAGAGCCCCGGCGCGGCTGTCTCAGCCGCACCGGGGCACCAAACCTCTGGGTTTGATAATTGCGCATGCGCTAGCTGTGTTGCTTGGCTCTGTGCATGCGCAATCTGTTCAAGTCCCACGTGTTGCTGAAGCGTTCAGGTCGGTGGAGGGGGGAAGGGACTGGGAGGCAGGACCACGGCGGGGATACACTGACCACCAATGAAAAAAAATCATCAAAAAAAATAAATCACAAGAGCCCACAGCCAACGGAGTCCTGCAAGGGGCAAACTTTTACACAACGCGGGCTGGGCGGCTAGCGGTGCCGTCCAGAGCGCATACTGGGAATGCGTGCCAGCCGCTGGGGGCAGTCTGGCTGGGGAGCATAGCAGCCATGCGCACGGCTGTGTTGTGTGTGTGACGTGCGTGGAGTGGATGTGATTGGCTGGTTGGGGGGGGGGAAGAGAGTGCTTGTGTGACTGTTGAATTTAAAATTTTCAGAGTGAGCGTCTCTGCGTGGACTTTTCTTCTCACGTGGTGAAGAGAGGGTGGGGGCTGCCTGCTGCAGAGTGAGACTGAGTGAGAGAGCATATAAGGTGATTCCAGGCACCATTTTAATCTATTTGATCACACTCCGAGGAGTGTGACTGTGATCACTGATCGGTTGCTCTTCCGAGAGTGAGTTTTGCAGTTGGCCATCCTGGCTGAAATTGGATCTTTTTCACACCACTGTTAGTGTTAGATTGGATTTATTTAATATTTTGTTGTTTTTAATAATAATCATCATCTCAAGGAAGCTAGTTAGGTAGTGTAGTGGGCCACGCCACCCACTTGGAAGTGCCAAGTGGGTCCATCATCGTTGAAGCCCAGGCCAGCATCATCTTTCCCTCGCTTGAGTGGGGAAGAAGACGCTGCTCAGCCTGCCCTGTGAACTCAGTCCTGCTGCTGGTAAGTACATTGGGGAGTCGGGGACGCATCTGGGGCTTGGGCTTTGCTTTTTTAGGGAGGGAACCGTGGGTGAGGGGGGCAGGAAGGAGGTTCTAATAGTGATTTGTTTTAATTATGAATTTAATTGTGATTTTATTAAGAATTTTGGGGTGCACTGGGAGTGGGGGGGGGGAATGTGAGTCTGGATGGGAGTGGGCAATGGAGTATGTGTAGGATTGCCAACTTGCTAGATGCAAAATCTAAGAGGGCACTTATGAGATATACAGGTTGCAGGGCTGCATTGGAACCAATGCAGCCCTGCTACCTGCATATCTCATAAGTGCCCTCTTAGAATTCATGTCTATGGCAACCCGAAGTCGGGGGAGCGGGTGCACTGAGAGACACGGGGGAGGAGGGGGACATGTGGAGTCTTGCCAGGGGTGGACTGGAGGGGCCTGTGTGAGCTTGGACAACAGGCATTTTGTTGGTGCTGATGGTGGTCTGCTGGAGGGCCTGTGGCCTGGTTTGGTGCCATGGAGTCCCAAAGGGTGCCAACCAACTGTTAAAAACAGGCCTGCTCTGAGCATGGGCAGGCATTTGGTGCTGTGGTTGCTAGGAATTATGGTCTGCAGGGGCCTAGGTTTCTTGAAATGGGGTCCTGAAAGGATCCAAACTGTTAAGAACAGGCCTGCTGTGTGCGCGCTCATGGGCTTTGCTGGCAGTGGAGCCCCTGGTCCATGGGGGTCAAACAGAGATTGTGCTTGGCAAGGAGATTGTACTTGGCAAGGTAATTTGGAGCTCATGCTGGTTTGCTGCAGGGCCAAGGGGGCTTTGCTGGCAGTGGAGCCCCTGGCCCATGGGGGCCAAACTGAGAGATTGCGCTTGGCAAGGCGTTTTGTAGCTCGGAGCGCAAGATGCTGGTTTGCTGCAGGGCGGGGGCTTGCTGTGCCACAGTACAGTACTGCACAAAGCACCCCTACCCAATAAAATCGCAGACAGAAGATATCCAGTGCTTCACTGAACCTAGTAGCAGCAAGCAGTGCCCTTCTCCAAAAGCTCAGACTTAGGAAACGAGGAGAGGCAAGACCTCCAGTCTGTTTCCCCCAAATCCTGGTCCCCCCTGTGATTTGTGATCTCAGGTGTGTTCGAAAAGCTGGAAATGTGACAAATTTGTGGTTTTGAGATCCAGAGATGCAACTATTAGTCCTGTGATTTGGGTGTTACACTAGCAATGCTGGTCTGTAGCAGCCTGGTTTAGTACTGTAACACCTGCAATTCTGTACCATTTTTCTGCAGTACCTTGGAGTTAGAGGACAGACCTTTGAGCACAGTGTCTGTGCTACTCTTGCGGATTGCAGTTTCATTGTGTTTGTATCCTGATCCAAAGTATGGCAGAAGTTTGGAGCAGTTTGTCCGTGAAGAGGGGCTTACCTTTTCCTCAGGCATCCAGAATTATGACATCTGGTGGTTTGGAAGAGGAGGCATGAGATGGCACGAGATCATTCCAACATTGGATAGGATTCAGAGGAGACGTGATGTTCCACCTCCAACGGGAATTGTGATCCACTGTGGTGGAAATGATGTGGGCGACCTCACCGGTGTAGAGTTAGCGGTTGCCATGAGACGTGATCTGTGCTGTATCATCCACTCCTTTCCAAGGAGCAACATTTGAGTGTCAGATTTAATTGAAAGAGCAGTCAATAGGAATGCAAGGCCAAGCCTGATTCTGCTGCACTTTGTCAGTGGAGGAAATCAATGAGAAACGTGAACAGACTAGTGGATGCTTTTCTGCGTCATGAAAGGAGGGCTACTACAATCTGGCATAGGTTCTCGAGACATCAGCTATCCGTGTACGATGTAAATGGAGTTCATCTATCAAGAGCGGGACAGTTACGTTTCTTTGAAGCACTCTGAGAAAGCCTTAGTCAACACCTTTCAAGACTTTAGCACTGTACACATGCTATGTAAGTTAATGGAGGCTCAAACTGATTGTCTCTGGTGGTTTCCTCTTGTCCCCCAAAAGACCCAGTGTAGGGTAAATATTAAAAAAAAAAAAAGTTTCTAAATAAAATTATTCAATAATTATTTTTTTTTTTTTTACTGTCTCAGTTAACTTTTGCATGGGACAGTGGATTACATAGAAAGGATCGGTTTACATATGTGAAATTAACTATTTTTTTTCTTTACACATTAAGACATCACTTTAAGGTGAGGGACAAAAGGCAAGGTTGGGGAGGAATGTTAATATCTTTGAGACAGTGCTGCTAGTGCCAAATCCCCATCTTTTATTTTTTTCCCCCAGAGCCTACACTTCAAAAATGAATACCGTGGATGCTCTTCTCGCGAAGCCATTCACCATGCTGACTTATGAAGAGAAACTGCAGATCAAAAACATGGGACCTCACCGTCCAGAACTGCAAATCCAACAAGCAGCATAGGACAGAGGGAAAGGCTATACACGCAGGTTCCACACATCCTGGTACGAGAAGTTCTGGTGGCTATGTGGAAGTGTTTCCAAGAAGTCGTTCTGTTTTCCTTGCCTGCTCTTTGGTGGTGACGCAGCATGGACAAAGACGGGTGTCAAGGACATTAAGCACCTGTCTGAGAAGGCAAAGAAGCATGACTCTTATAAAAGCCACCTTGACAACTGCCTCAACCTGTCACAGTTGGGAAAAATCAAACATCGCCGAGAGACTCAATGAAGGGTACCGTGTGTCTGTAAGGAAACACAATGAGGACGTGGATCGAAATAGATATATCCTCTTCAGAATAATAGACTGCATAAAGTTCTGTGGTGCCTTTGAATTGGCACTGCGTGGACATGATGAAAGTGAGGGATCTGTGAACCCAGGGGTTTTTCGAGGTGCAATAGATTTACTTGCCACAGCGGACAGTACACTATAGCAACATTTGAAGACTGCAACTGTCTTCAAGGGGACTTCGAAAAAAGTGCAGAACGAACTCCTGGACTGCATGCTGCAAATTGCTTGTGACCACATAATTGCTGAAATTAAAAATGCCGATTTTATGGCTATCGAAGCTGATGACACCACTGATGTCTCAACTGTCTGCCAGTCTGTCATGATTTTCCGCTACATCGATGGCAGGGGCTCAACCGTGGAACGTTTTTTCAGCTTCACACACTTGACAGACTCCTGTGCAGAAACAATCACCGAGTCCTTGCTTGAAAATCTCAGTGTTGCTTTCCCAAGGGACTCTGACAAACAAACTCATTGCTCAGAGCTACGATGGAGCGAGCGTGATGCGTGGAGAGCATGGTGGAGTCCAGAGGAAGATAAGGGATGTATACCCAAATGCACACTTTGTTCACTGTTTTGCCCATCAGCTGAACCTTATTGTGCAGCAAGCTGTATCCCAAAGAATACAGTGAACAAAGTAAGGATTTTCTTTCAAAGTCTGTCTGGTATCCCTGCTTTCTTCAGTCCGTCTCCAAAAAGGACTGAGGATGTGGTGGTGAAGAGAAGTCTCCCCAAAGTAGTTAAAACACACTGGAACTTCAGTGTGCGGACAGTCGAGGTCATCTATGAGCACAGAGAGGACCTGGTCGCGTGCTTTGAACAAATACGACTAGATAGTCGTGATGCCAAAACTGGTATTGAGGCCAGGTCATACACGACCATGTTGGAATCTGACAGGGAGTTCATCTACTTCTTGCCCTTGCCCCACAGAATCATGCTGCATGTGGACATACTTTACAAGGAGCTCCCCCCACCCCCCAAATTGACTCTGTAGGTATTCAAAGATATACTACTGACTTCGTAAGAGCCATTGATAAAGTGAGGGACTCCATTGGAACTCTGCACTCGGAACTGCTGGAGAACGCTCAGATGTGCAGAAGTGCACCTAGCATGGACACACTAGAGCAGATCGCTGTGGAAGTGTGAGATATTATAATCTCTCATGCACGTGACAGATTTCAATTCACGAAACATCTAGAGCGCGCAACTTTGGTTCAGGGGACTTTGTTTCAAAGGCACAGTGAACGCTTTCCCATCCAAGCATTTAATGCAGCAACGCAAGCCTACCCAATGCTGGAGCGAGACCGACTGAGGAGTGAGCTTGGCACTTTGTATGACAGGTCAGAATTCTATTCTGCCAAAGATGCCTCTGCGCTACTTGCTGTGTTGACCGAGGACAAATCTTTCTCAGAAGTAGTTAAACTGCTGAAGATTGTCATGACAACGCCTCTCACAACTGTTGAAGTGGAACAAAGCTTCTCAGCTCTAAAAAGAATTAAAACCTTTCTGAGAAGTAGCATGACACAGGACCATCTGAATGCTCTCGCAATGCTGTCTATTGAGCAAGCCATGGTCAGGGGCATTCCAGACTTCAACAACAAAACAACAGATCTGTTTGCACAACACAAGGAACGGTGAGCAAATTTCCAGTACAGGCGCTGAACAGACCTGAAGATGATCTATTCTGGATAGTGACCCGCACAATCAGAAGACCAGCGTTGCATCCATCACGCTCCAGCCTGCATGGTCTTTGTCCTGATTAGGGAGACCCGTGCCAACGTGGACGCTGCACCCAAGTAAAGAGGTGATGATCTGGATTCTCCATTGCA
>QEPC01002862.1:1289910-1348124 GCA_003113815.1 Sphenodon punctatus
TTTTTGCTGGGGCAGTTTTTTTACATTGCAGCCATTTTTAAATGGCTGCAATGCAAGAAAAATCCGGTACCCCGGAATCCGGTACCCGGTCCGGATTACCGGGTCGAATCCGATAATGCCGGTACGCCCGGTACCGGCATTATCAGATACCGGATTCTACCGGTTTCCCACCCCTACTTTTTAGTGCATGATTGAATTTGCAAGAGCCTTAACTCTTCTTGTAAAATGGAGGTTTTTTGACTATGGAATATCCAAGTTTTTTGTTAAATACAAAGCGCTCCCCTAACCTTGCTTCCTTGCCCCCCCCACTCAAAGTGCCCCCCCTGCCATTGCTCCCCACACCCAAAGCACCCCATGCCCTTGCTCCCTTGTCCCCCCTGCCCTCAGTCCCCGGTGCTCCGAAACCCCCAGTCACAATTGTCCCAAGCCCTGCTCAGGGAAGGGAAGGGAAGGAAAAGACAGGAGAAGAGGTGGCAAGCAGCGCTCCTCTTCAAAGCAGCTTCGCAACTCTCCATAGGCTAACATGGGTTTTTTTCACAACCCCATAACTTTAAAACTACTAATTAGATTTACAAATAAAACCCCAAAAGGCACCCCCTGGCAGCCTCCTTTAATTTTTCTAAAAGATTAATTCCTCCTCCCCACCAACACTCAACCCCTCTACTCTGTCCAGATTGAGACTGTCTGACCAAATGAAAAATCAGGCTTGGAAGTGCAGTTTTCAAACTGTGATCTCCGCTTTTAACCAACTGATTCAGCATGAACCGTTAACCCCAGTGATACTCCACAACAATTTTCAAAATCCTAACTTTATAGAGCCCCAACATTCTATTTGTCCTAAAATTGGCATGATAAATGTAGCGCACAACACACTAACTATTTAGAGTACTCCCACGCTCTAATAACGTTGCTGTAGGAGCCTTACAAGCACCTCTGTAGCTGCTGAGCAATATGCAAAATCCTTCTCTAATGACCAAATTAAGAAGAGCAGACAGCTAGAGCTGAAGTAGCAGAGTCTGAAAAAGTAATCTGAAGGTCTGGGGTTCAAGGTTGAATTATGCAAAAGATAATATATGTGGGATTGATTCCATGCTTCCTACAACAGAGTGTTTTTGTTTTGTTAAATGGGGGAGGGCTTCCAGGTTGGGGGCTTTTGGAGGTTCAAAGAAATGGGAGTTTGGACCTTTGTAACTTGGATGTTGCTAATTCTACACCGTTTTCAAGATCTCTCACCACCAGCCCTGCAAACTGACTGCAGGATGACTGAACACCCCCATTCCACTTCTTGGAGCACAGATAACACCCCCCACCCCCGTAAAGCCTCCTACCTCCCGCTAGGCCTGACTGTACCGCCTGCAGCCAGTAGCCGAACACCCCCCCAGGCAATTGCCGAGCGGGTGGGTGGCCCAGCACAGAGCTGGTGAACCCGCTGATGCGAACCCACCCTGACCCCGACACCAACCCCCACCGCACTAATCCTGGCAGGTGAGCACTGCCCACTGCCAAGTCAGAGGGTCACGTGCAGAGGAACCTCAGGCCTGCTCACCACCACTCCACACCAATGCTCCTCTGAGCTGCCCGCACCCGCGTGCCGGCTCCGCTCTGCTCCTCCAGCCTTGGTGGTCCCTCTGTGCTCCCAGCCCAGTCCCGCACCCCCTAAGCTATTGCAGGGCAGGCTGGGGCCTGGGCCCTCCAATTTCCTCTGCCGCAGCACTCGCTTCGGCCAACTCCATTTGGTAGCCTGGCCGTTCCAGCCTCGAGGCGCTCCCCTCCACTGCTCAACTGCTGCAGGGCATGAGGCTGGGGGGCAGCGAGGCCCTCTTGTTCTTTTAGTCTGCCCGACCTCAGTGGCTCGCTCAGCCACTCTGGTCCTCCTCTGGTCCAGGGCCTTGAGTCGCTTGTGCTTCACTGGCTGTGTCCGCGCATACAGAAGACCGGGACCCAACCACACCAGCGCCATGTGCTCCCACCGCTCCAGGCTACTGCACTGCTGCTGCCTCGCTGCAAAACACTGACGCATGTGCAGTCCTGCACAGGTTTCTGCCCCCCCCACACACTGTGCAGCAGGGGGCAGGACCTGGGGCTGTGGCACAGGCACCAAATGGGAGGGGCTGCAGGCCACCCACAAGTCTGCTTCGGGGGGTGGGCACGCGGCAGCCGGCAGATTAGAAAAAAAACAACCATCCCAATACCTCGGTGGCTTAGCTACTATAGGGATGGGCCTGTCCCTATGGTAGCTATGCCCCTGTCCTTGCACCATCGTCTCATCCACGCATTAAGACTCTGGAGCCTGCTTTTAAGCCCTTGCATGTAGACCAGGAAGTATTTCAGAGAATGTTACCCTGGAGGTCCTGAACTTCCACCTCCTTCCTAGAAGCCTAAACTTAGCCTCCAAAGAGTTAAAGACCTGTGTAAACGTGTGAAGGTGTAGAGTTCTGAAGAGCAGAACATATTGGCCAAAGGGGCAGGGCTTGTCAGTCATTGACTGCTGGAAGTGCTGGGAGGTATGTTGTACTCAGCAGATGGAAATATTAACGTAAATGGGAAAACGATTTTCCGATATCATTGACATATGACAGGTGGAAGCGTCTGTGGACCTTTCCATAGCAAAGGTGTGACGGATGAGAATGCCCTCCTCATAGTCGAGACCCAGCAAAAAATGGTATCTCCAGGAAGATGCTCCCAGCCAACTGAGAGGCCATGACTGGTCGCAGGAGTCAGGCGATCCCTCAAATAGATGGGGCCTAGGCTGTTTAGGGTTTTAAAGGTCATCACCAGCACCTTGAATTGGGCCTGGAAGACTATCGGCAGCCAGTGCAGCGAATGGAGCACCGGTGTTGTGTGCTCATGGCGACGAGTCCCTGTAAGGAGGTGGGCCACCACGTTCTGCACCACCTGCAGCCTCCGAACAGTCACCAGGGGCAGCCCTACATAGAGTACGTTATAGTAGTCCCGTCTCGAGGTGATGAAAGCATGGATGACAACGCCCAGATCCAAGTGTGAAAGAAAGTGCCGTAGCCTCCTCAACAGATTGAGTTGGTGAAAAGCGCTCCTGACCAATCACTGCGACCTGGCAATACAGGTGCAGCAAAGGATCCAGGAGCACGCCGAGGCGGCGAACCTGATCAACCATAAGAGGCCAGAGCCCATCGATAAGTGGAGTCCCAATCCTCTCCAGGGCAGAAGACCGACGGATTACCAAGACCGACGGATTACCACCACCTCAGTCTTGTCAGGATTCCGTTTCAGTCAACTCACCCTCATCCACTCCCCTACCACAGCCAGGCAACAGGTAAGCACTGAGACTGCTGGATCTGATGAACAAGGAGGCAGTGCTGGGTGTCATCAGTATACCGATGGCACCACACCCCAAGCCTCCGAATGACCTTGCCGAGCAGCTGCATGTACAGAACCCTGTGGGACCTCACAAGGGAGGTCCCAAGGAGAGGATAAGCAATCACCGACCACCACCTGCTGAGACCTCCTGGCTAAGAAAGAGTGGAACCACTCAAGAGCAGTCCCACCTGCTCCAGGCAGGTCCCACAGGTGAGTCAACACTACCTCATGATCAACAATATTAAAAGATGCTGAAAGTTCTAATAAATCAACAGGGTAGAATTTTCCCGGTCTATCTCCAGGCAAAGGTATTGACCAAGGCCAAAAGCGCAGTCTCTGTGCCATGCCCAGGATGGAAACGAGACTGCGAAGGATCCAAGAATCTGATAACATCCAGATGTGCCTGAAGCTGTCGTGCCATTGCCCATTCAATAACATTTCCTAAAAAGGGAAGGTTCGACAGGCCGACAGCTGGCAGGGGAATCAACATCCAGCGATGGCTTATTAAGCAGTGGCTGAACAATCACTGGCTTAAGGCAACTCAGCACTCTGCCCTCCTGAAGGGAGGTGTTGATCACCCCAGCCAGCAATGGTCTCAACGTCTCCCAACTGGCTTTCCCCAGCCAGGATGGGCATGGGTCCAATTCATAGCTACAGGCTCGCACAGCCCCCAGCACTTCCTCTGCATTGGTGGGTGATGACTAAAACTGCCCCCCGCCCCTGCAAAAAAGAACAAGGCTGGGCTTCCATAACCCCCAGCTCCGACTCTGCGCCAGAAACAGTCACACCAAGATCGTGGTGAATACGAGTGATTTGCGAAGTAATAAAAAAATGTCACAGTGGGCACTGGACCCCTCTAGTTCCCGATGAAGACAGGCTGGCCTGACCAAACTCTTCACCACCAGGAAAAGCTACGCGGGACGTGACTTTGCAGACCCTATGACTGCAGCGAGGAAAACCTTCTTCACTGCCCTCACAGCCACGGCATCGTCTTTCAAAAACTATCTATGCCGCAATCGGTCGGATTCAGCTCGAGTTTGGCACCACCTGCACTCTAACCGCCTCCCCTCCCACTTCTGCTGTCTCAGGCCCTCCTGTTAAATAATTGTGTTAATTTGTTATACGTGAAGCGCTCTGAGTGCCATGGCAGGGGGACGCCATATAAAACTAAAGTTTATTACTAACATTGTTAAGCACCGTGAACACCATTTGACAGGAGAAGTGTGGTGCTCTATAAATAAAGTTTACTTTTACATTCCTATTATTCCTTATGCTGCAGCCTAGGCCAGGGGTTGAATAGCCCCAGAATGAAGGAATTGCCAAAAGCTATTTTTGCCTCACACAGCCCTAAACTGTGCAGAGTAGGACTCACTTCAGGATCTGGTCCTGAATGAAAATTAACAGCAACAGAATCACGTTAGCGTGACGCACTGCAAACAAGAAAATATTTATCCATTATGACAAAAGAACTCATGTGCACTGATTTTGTTTACATATTAGGAAGGTGTGGGTTTGAACTTTTCCTCATTGCAAAAGGAGGAAAATATATCCCTTCCTAGTTCAGGTGTGCCTAAGCTAACATAGCTTAATTTTAGGAACAACAGATAATGACATTACCCTTTAACATATGATTTTACCCAGGAAATCTTGTTCGTTAATGACTCAGTCACTTTGGTATCTGGACACATTTCACACATTAACAGACCAGAGTTCAACTCATTTCAAGATTTAAGCAGCAAGTCAGCTGGAACACCCTTCCGCTTGAAAAGACAAATCCACTAAGTTGCCAGAACTTCGAAGCTCAGAGTTAGTCGACAACCTGGGAAGGTGTACCACGCTGCATCGTTGTCTGGAAGTACCCAGTCCTCAGCCTTAAATGGTTGCTGAAGATTATCTTTTCAAATTTATTTACTTTAGTTCAACTGATAGCCCCTCTCCACAAAGGTTCAGGTAAGATAACAAAGTATACATAAACCATGCATAAGATAAAGCCTATTAAAAGAACAATTAATACACCAAACTGTATACAGATATAAAAATTCCCCTATTAGAAACAGCATCCCAAACCCTATCCCTACTTACCAAATGAATAGGTCTTACACAGTCTTTTAAAAATGTCAAGGCTCAAGCTTTGGCGAACTCCAGGGGAAGGGTATTCCAAAACTGTGGAGCAACCACCGAGAACTCCTGTCTATGTGCCCATTATTATTATTATTATTAACAAACATTTATATAGCGCCAGCAGTGTACCTGGCACTTTACAAAGTAATAAAATAGACAGGGTCCCTGCCCCTAGGGCTTACAATCTGAGAGACAGGAGCTGGGGGAGAGACTTAGGAAGGGGAACAGAGGGAGAGACAAGGGGTCTAACATTCATGAAGATGCGAGGTCTCAAGTGCACGTACTTGGCTTAGTTACGATGAGAATGACAGCAGGCAGGTCCATGTTGCAAGGATAAGGGTAAACTGATCGTAGGTATAGGAATAGTGGCTCAGCAGGATAAAGAGTCAGACAGAGCAGAGCGAAAGAGGTGAGTTTTAAGGAGAGATTTGAAGGTATGAAGGGAGGGGGCAAGGCGGATGTGGACAGGGAGGGAGTTCCAGGCATGGGGGGCAGCAACTGAGAAGGGACGAAGGCGCTAAGGGGAGCAGGGAAGGCGTGGAAGTGCCCATGTTGGCACATACTGAGCTGGTGCATGATGGAACTTGCAAGAGGGCACCCCCCAGCTGATGTTATGGATTGCAATGAAACATAGGGGAGGAGGTGGTTTTTAAGATACGTAGGGTCCAAGCTGTTTACAGCTTTATCAGTCAAAACTAGCACCCTGAATTGTGCCCAGAACGCTATTAGGAGCCAATACAGGTTTTTGAGCTCTGGGATAACGTACTCCCATCTATGTGTGAATGCCTCTGAAATTTTCTATTGCACTACTCCTGCCTCATCACTGCCTAAAGTCAATTATATTAAAACAGCAAACTCATCAATTAGGCCTTGCAAGGACCATCCCTAATGGTTGAATGATGAATCTTGCATCCTTTACTTTGCTCACTTCCCCCCCACCCCCTTTAAGCTTAGCTTTCGAATTCATCATTCCTCTCCCAGCAAGTCAGTATGGAGTCTCCCACACACATTTTCTCTTCCCAACTATAACAAAGATTTTATTGCTACCATTAATTTTATTGCCATCTGATATTTGTAGAACCCATTTCTATATTCTCCACGAGTCACAATATTCTACATTTAAAAGGGGACTCCTCGTAGTCATCAGACCTAGAACCACTCTTCACAGATAGTTATGCTTTTCAGTGCAGGATAAACAGAGAGCTTAGTAAAAATATGGTGCTATTGATTTCTCTCAGCATAATAAGACTTTCTACCAGAAATAGAGAAGAACTACTCTTATAGTGCAGTCTAGACATGGAACCAAGTATCTCCAGTGTTCATCAGTGGTCAAATTCCAAGCCCTAGAATTCCAGAGCTACTTTTCCATTGTTTACAAGTTCTGGTGGAGCCCCTTCTAAGTTACAGACATCTCTTCATTCCTGCTGGAGAAAGCAACTGGATATTGGTTATGAAATGAAGGCAGTTGCTTGCTCTTTGGGATTAATTTGAAGACAGTATTTCGGGAAAACAAAGGAGAGGAAGTAATTTAAATAGACATTAGGATGAACACGCCCCACCCCACCCCAATAAAAAACACTCTCCTGAAGTCCCGATATAATAGGCTAGTGCACTACCATTTGTTAAGCAGGCCTTGTTGACACATTAGTGATTTAACTAGTGATGGGGTTGGGCAGAAATTTAAATAAGTTAGTATGCCTTGCGATCTTGTACTGAGTGAAATGCTATTTCAGTGTGGCCTGAATCTAAATAGGTTTGCCTGCAAAGTCTTTGACGGAAGTAAAAGCTTGTACATTGATATTTTCCCTTTAAAAAGGGACACCAACACACTTAAGTTCATATACCTACAAAATAAAGAGGAAACCAACCATTAACAAGTTATTGTAAAATTACAGAGCAAAAACTTAAGCGTTCTGTATTTTCCTTTTACTGCACTATTAGGCCCAGATTTTATAAAATATTTATACCCCGCCTCTTCTGCTCACAGTAGCTCAAGGCAGCTGATCTTGAAGACACTTGCACACAAACAAATCCATTGACTGCAACGGGACTGTTTACACAGTTATGTTTTCAAGATCAAGGCTGTAGGGTGTTCATGAATGGCATACTAGCCACGAATGAGAGCACATTTTCCGGACCGCCTATTTGGAGGTCACCCATGTGTGGGTGGTCACAAGGTATGGCAGCGTAGAAGATGTGGGGAATGTTGTGTGGTCGAATGCATGCCCACTTGTGGGTAGCTATGTGTATAGGTGTCCAGGCCTCCAGTGGTATAGAGTGTAGCACAGGGCATTCCACAGAATGTCCACTTCCTGTACATCTCTCTGGTTGTGCCACTGACACAACCACCACCTTAAAGCAATGCAACATTTTCAAACAAGCATGCTCTGTGCTTGGTGTGGTTAAGGATGGGCCATCACCACTTGCTATTTCCTAACTGCTGCATCTTATAGAGCGACTTTCAGAGGCTCACTGCGACAGATAGGCAACCACGATTACTGCTACCACCAATGCTCCACCCCAGCACTCCAGACTCATCTTGCCATCATGGCATGATGTGGAGTGATGAGACCAAGATTTTCATGTCTCTGGAAAGATGGGAGGGTACAGACAGAACTGGTAAGCTGCTACAAGAATGTTCAATTGCATGAAGGAATAGAGGATAAGATGGCACAACTGGGCCAGCAGAGGGCCAAAGATGTGTGGCATGGCTACAAAGAAGTTTGTGATCAGAACTTCAGTTGGGATGTAGAAGTCAAACCTGACCCTACTTCAAGTTATTGGACATGTTCCTATGTGTGAATAGGGCCACTGCAGAATTCAGGTTCTATGGTACCATCTTTGAACTGGGCCATAAGCATGTGGTTACTATGGCATCTCTGCCATCAATTCCTTGGAGGCAGTTGTTCCACCCACTGCCAGAAACCTGGAGAACAAGTCCCCCATTAATGAAAATCTAATTTTGACACCATAGCTCGTGTGCCTGGTGCAAACCTGCAAACAGGCATAACTGAGGGGATGGTCACCCTGACAACCTACCCCCTACAGACCCATAGTCAGCTGAGGTTTTGGTGGCTTGCACTGAGGATCTGGAGGTCACCATGATCAACGGGGATGAAGACACTGCCCATGGTAAGTTACGTTAGCTCCAATGGTGGTTGCCGTTGATGGAGTTTGTGTGCTACAGATTAGATGGTGCACTTGAGGGATTGCAAAACATGGACAACAGTGTTTGTTTGTATCTGCTTTTGTTTGTCTTTTTTCCATAGGAGCGACTGAAGAACAAACACCTGGTGCTATGTAGCAGGAACAGCAAGCCAGGAAGCCCACTGTGCACGTGACCATGGCAGGTATGGACCTTTTGGGGCTTTCCTGGGTTCGAAAGGGGGGAGGGGGGAGGGGTAGGAGGCAACTGTAGGGAAATTCACAGGTTTTCCAAAATCAGGCAATGCAAGAAGAACCTTGGATTAATGACTGCTGTTTTTAAATTTCTTCAGGTTCCAATCAGCATGCATGTCACGAAGCCTCAGCTTCAAATACTGAATAGTAGCAGGACATCTGGGCATGTAATTGCAGGTGCTGGGAGGATTTGGCCTGGGAGCTGGTGATCAAGATGACCCATACCTCCAGGAGAGCTGTGAGAGACCATCAAATAACTTGATAGTGGACGATAGTAACTTCTTCTCAGGATATGATGGAGTGAAAAAAGAGGATGCCGAGATGAGGTTGCGGTGGCAGGAGTGACGCAACCAGGAACAGTTGGGGAGAGAGATTAAGGAACTGGATGAGATTCTCTCTGGGGGAGTAATAGCAACATCTGCTACGGCAATAGCAACATCTGCTACGGCCGTTGCTGGCTGGGGTGGTTAGTGCCTCCCTTCGGGAGGGCAGGGTGCGTGACTGCCTAAAGGAAGCTGTGGTTAGACCCCTGCTCAAGAAACTCTCTCTTGACTTCCAGTTATCGGCCGGTCTCGTAACCTTCCCTTTTTAGGGAAGGTTACTGAACGGGCTGTGGCACGGCAGCTCCAGAAACATCTGGACCGCACCGGTTTCCTTGATCCCTCCCAGTCTGGGTTTCGGCCTGGGTATGGTACGGAGATGGCATTANCAGGACTGTTTTTAATTTTAATATAGTGCCCTCCTGCCATTGCACTCGGAGCACTTCACATAGAACTAAATGATACAACTTTTAATCCTCACAACAACCCTGTGAGGTAGGTTAGGCTGAGAGAATATTGTGACTGGCTCAAGGTCACCCAATGAGTTTCTGGCTAAGGAGAGACTTGAACGAGGGCCTTCCGCCACCGCCCTCGACCAAGTAATTCACGTTTAGCCACTATAGCTTCCAGCATTTGCTGCCCCTGCTGGGGGAGCAGAGCCTGACCTGAGCCTGCTTACTCCAGCTGAATTCCACCTGGAGATGCCACCGCTGATATCACTGAGACCATGCCAGGGCAGGGGCCTCTTCTACACGGTGAAGCCTCCAGGCATTAGTTGCTGCAGTAAGTGGAGCAGGGTCAAATTGGGGTGGGGAATTGATTAATTATGTCAATTTCCATTGAACTGAATTGCAAAGAGGAGACTGAACTTATGCAAATTATGCAGTTTTCCCAAGTAGTCACTTACATCACTGCAGAGCTTGTCACTGGAAAAAAGGTTGAGAACCCTTGCACTAAGGCATTCCCCATGATTTCAGGTCACATCCCTCACCAATGGGTTGGAAGTACTTGGACTGATTGACCTTCATGGCTCACTGCAAGGCCCCTCAGGCTTGTGATGGATGTGCAGGAAGAGGTGTGCGGGGGCCGGGCACATGGCAGTGAGGGTGTGTGTATGTATACTGGTGCTGGACTGAGTAGGAGTGGAGAGGAGGGTTGGTGCAGAGCAGCAAGGGGCGTGTTGGAAAGAGGAGTGTATTGACGGGAGCTGGGCACATAGCAATTAGGAAGGTTCTGTCCTCTGCCTGCTTCTCTTCTCTCTGTACACTCTGTCCCTGGGCAACCTCATTGAATTGCATGGCTTCCAATATCATCTCTATGCTGATAACATTCAACTCTCTCTCTATCACCCCCTTCCTCTATCCAATCTTGTATCACAAACGGTCTCTCTAATATCTCTGTCTGGATGTCTCACTGTCAACTCAAACTTCATACAGCCAAAACCGAATTCCTTGAATTAGGAGTTCCCCCTGAAGCCTTCCTCTCCCATCTCGATTTCCATTAATGGGGTCACCATTCAGCCTGTCCCTCAGGCACGTAGCCTGGGGTTTATCTTTGCCTCCTCCTTCTCTTTTAAACTACAGATTGGATCTGTTGCTAAATCCTGTAGCTTCTCCCTACACAAAATAACTAAGATCTCACTGCATCCAAAACCCTATTCCATGCTTTGGTTATCTCTCACCTTGACATTGCAACCTTCTTCTCACTGACCTTCCCTGCTCTCACCTTGCCCCCCTCTCATCTATTCAGAACTCTGTTTTGTACTAGCCTGGATACAGGGGTTCCGATTATCGAGAGTGTTACAACACTGTTGTTGTGGTCGGATCATTACCTTCTGAAAGCCAATATCCCGGCCCTCCTATGCCCTCGTCAGGGTGGTGGACCAGTTAGGTTGGTCCTCCCCCAGAGGCTAATGGATCCAATTGGCTTCCAGAATTCTCTGGGGGATTTACCAACTGACCTTAATGGCTACTCTGTCGATGACCTGGTTACCTTGTGGAATGACATCTTCACCATGACCATCGACACTGTCGCACCCAGGTGTCCACTCCAACTGCTGTAGCAGCACAGGTCCCCCTGGTATACAGAGAAACTGAGGAAGCAGGGTGATTAGGGCGCAGGTGTCACTCAACTTGACTGATTGCCGCATACACGGTTTTAAAATGGTTATGCTGTGGCAGTGATGGTGGCAAAGAAAGCTTTCTTCTCTGCTACATAACATCTGCAAAGTCTCGTGCAGCAGAGCTGTTCCGGGTGGTGAAGGGCCTGGTTAATGTGGTCTGCCTCTGCCTGGGAACGGATTCATCTAACGTCTGCTGTGACATTTTTATTAATTATTCTGCAGGAAAAAAAACACCTCATTCACCATGACTTGGGTGCTGGCACTTTATCTGCAGATAATCAGTTTGGGGTTATGGAAGCCCAGTCTTGTCCTGTTTATTTGGATCAGTTTCAATCGGTTTTGCCAGCCGATGTTGGGGAGGTGCTTGGGAAATGAGGAAAACCAATTGTGAACTAGACCCTTGCCTCTCCTGGCTGGTGAGTCAGCTGGGAGACACTGGGGCTGTTGCTGGCTGGGGTTGTTGACGTTTCCCTTTGGGAGGGGAGGGGTGATGGATGCTCTTAAAACTGCAGTTCTCTGGCGCCTGCTTAAGAATCTATCTTTTGACACTGACTCCCCAGCCAGCTATCAGCCTGTCTCTAACCCTCCCTTCTTAGAGAAGGTTACTGAACGAGTGGAAGCCCAACAGCTCCAGGCTCATATTGATATTGTCGGATTCCTGAACCCGGTTGTCGGGCTTCCATCCTGGGTATGGAATGGAGACGGAGCTTGCAGCCTTGGTCGATGATCTGTGCCTGGAGATGGACAAGGAGAATTCTACCCTGGTTGATTCTGTTAGATCTTCCAGTGGACTTTGCTACAGTTGACCACAAGTTGTTGTTGACACAACTATGGGATCTATGGGTGAGGTGGGGTCACTTGAGTGGTTTTGGTACTTCCTGCTCTTGATGAGTGTTTGGAAGCTGCAGCTGGTGCAGAATGTTGTGGTTCACCTCGTTATGGGGACAAATTGCCAGGAGCATATTACACCGGTGCTCCGAAGTCTGCACTGGCTGCCTACAGTTTTCCAGGCACAGTTCAAGCTGCTGGTTTTGACCTTTAAAGCCTTAAAGAGTCTGGCCCCCACATATCTGAAAGATCACCTGTCCTTGCTTACATGTCCTGTTGTGGCCCCGGCGATCGGCCAGGAGTGCCTCCCTGTGGGTACCATCCGTTAGCTGTGTTCATATGACGGGCTGACAGGGGTATTCTTGGTTCCCACCCCAGTGCTTTTGAACTCCCTTCTCCCGGAGGTTCGTGTGATCCGGAGCATCTTCTGGAGATAGTGTAGGGCTTTTACATTTTTTTTTTTAAAAAAAAGTCATTTGGTGGGTGGAAATATGGGGTTGGGGTGTGATTTGATGGGGGTTTGGGTGGGTAGGTGGTTTTGTGAGATTTTTAGGTTTTTTTAATTGGTATAAAATGTTTTTATGGATTGTAAGCCGCCCTGAGCCTCGGGAAAGGGCGGCACATAAACTGAACTAACTAAATAAGTAGTATTCATTACTTTGTCTCCCCTCTTTCTCTGCACTCATCTCCCACTACGCTCCTGTCTGAAAGCTCTGCTCCTCCTCTACCACCCTCGTCCGCGTACGACTCCTAACTTATGGTAACTTTTATTTCTCTCTTGCTGCCTCCCCATGCCTGGAACTCCCTTCCCCAAAACACTTTGCTCTTCTCCCTTCCAACCTCCAATTCTCTTAGTCCCCCTTCTTGATTTTCCCATCATCTTTCCCTATGTAACTAAGCTCTATGTACCTGTAACCTCACCCCTTCATGAATGTATCCTCATCTCTCCCTCTGTTGTCCCTACCCCTCATCAGCCTTAGATTGTAAACTCCCCCTCCCCATAGGGACGCTGTCTACTTTCAACAGTTTGTAAAGCATCACGTACATTGTCGATGCTATAAGTACTTATTAATTATTATTATTATTAATAATAACGTTCACAGACGAAGGTAGCAGGTTTCAAAGTGGGTGTTGGCTTTAAAGAAGGCAGGTGAGCTGAGGGGGGGCAGCGAAGGGGTGTCTGAAGATAATGGCTTGTGCAAGGGGGAAAGGAAAAGGGGCCGCTGGCGACACGCTCACCAGGCCTCCTCCCCCCGTTGTGTTGATGGGGGACGTTATTCAAGGCTGGAGCGACACTTGGCATCCAGTGCCCCTGATTATTCTCCACCAGAGCCGGGAGTCAAGGGGGCAGTGATCACCAAGGTGCTGCCAGGAGCTAAGGAACCCCAACCTTCTGGTTCGACTTCCCCAGGGGTCCAGCCGCCCCGCCTTCCCCTCTCACCATAGGCAACGCGTGGAGCCTCCAACCGGCCGGGAGAGAGGAAAGCTCCTCACTTGACACCTCATCGCCGGGGCAAAGAGTTACTCCCACCACTCGCATCCATTCCAGCACCTCGCATTGCTAACGCCTGACGTAAACCCAGCAGGGACCAAGGCGTAAATCGACGTCGTCTTGTTCGACTGATGTAGCGCCAAGACCCGCCCCTCAGGCGCAGTGTTTAGCATGCGGGTAAAGAAAGGGATGGTGGGCGGGGTATACGCTCACGCGCACCGGGGCTGGGAGCGGAAGCCGCTGTGAAGGCCTAGGCCAACAGCCAGTAGGGGAGGCCCGGGAATGGTACGTTGCGTTCACTTGAGGGTGTGGTCAGCTCTGGAGGTGGGGGCGTGTTGTTTCGGTTCGATGGGGGAGGGGCTGTCTCAGGGGAGGGCGAGGGGCGCGGTTGGGGTTGGGAGGAGGTGAGTCTCTGTGGCTGGGACGCGCGCAACTCGAGCGGGTGCGGGTGTGTGTATGTGGAGGCGGGAGTTGGCGTAGCCGTTCCCACTTCCACGGAAGCTACTGGCGCTGAGAGGAGGTACCCGCTTGGCCTGCGGAATGAACCGCGGCCCCGACCCCAGGTGAGATCGTACGCAGAGGAGAGCCCCTCCCTTCCTCCCGGGGATCACTCCGCCCTATAACCTCTCCCACCCTCCTTTTCCAGGGCCCGTCACAATCTCCTTCTTACCCGTCTTGAGAGGCTTGTCCCCCTCGCTCTCCTGCATCTTTTCCCTTACGGGCGGTGAGTGTATCTGTACAGGGCTGCGTCTAATCTCCCCCGCCCCGCGCGCGCGCGCGCACACACACAGGGTGAGGCTCTGTGTTTCCCCCCGTTGTCCGGGAGGGGTGCGTGTTCTGGCCTCGGCACCCCGATCATGTGCAGATTTCCTTAGGAGGAATGTGGTGCTGGTTTGGACCATTTTCAAATCTGCCACCTCAGCTTATCGCCTAAACTAGTGGCTGACCTTTCTTTTCTTTGCGCTATACATCTTTAGCTCCATCGACTTTAGGTGCTATCTCATCCAAGACAATGAGAGTTGTAGATGCCCCACGCCTCTAGCATCTGTGATTAACTAGATACAAACTGGGTGCCTAAAGTTAGACAAAATGTTGGCTTCCGTTCTGTGTGTGTTTAGCTAAGGGGTTCTTGCTGCTGTCTCAGATGGCTGCAGTGTGTGATTTTTTTTTTAAAAAATTGTTTTATTTTTTAGCATTAGTGCTCCGGTCACTATGCGGCAGCTCTTTCGTCTTAAATATGTTTCGCCTTGAGTGAAGGTTTTTTTGGTTGCATCTTCATTCAGGTGCTTTTACAAGGTCATAGCATTATATTTTGGAATCTTGTATCTACTGTAAAATCAATCATGTTTTGGAACGTGCTACAGCATTCTGATTTTCCAGCATTATTAAAACAAGGATTGGTCTTACAGCATAGTGAGTCTTGAAGCATGCCATAACTGTGTGCCCAAATTGTGCTATAGCTCCTCAGCTGTTACTCGGATGACAAGAGTGAAATTAAAAAGCAAAACAGGCTGTCAGCTGACATAACATTTATCTATAGGTTTTGCAATTTTAGATGTCTTTTAAAAGATTATAATAGATAATTCTACACTAAGGGCTTTCCCAGTGAAAATATTTGACTTGTTTTGTTGCCATTTTGTGCTGGGTATGAAATAGGGAAGACATTTTTGATGTGCCAAAATTGTGTTGGCATTTGTTGCAATGCCTAAGCCCCTATGATTCATGGTCTGCTGTTTGGCAATGCATTTGTTTGTGCTGATGCCTTATTCTCTCTGTACTGCTTAGAGGAGAAAGTGCAGAGCACTGCAGTGTAGAAAAAATATCAACAAATTATCAACGTTATTCCTATTGCTCAAGGCTAGGAAATGGCTCCAGGCAGATTTACAGATGGCTATTACAGGTTATAGTACCTGTTCATGGTGATTACAGGTTAAAATATACAAATATTTCAAGTGTATGGAACATTATGTGGATATAGATACAGAATATTATCTTTTACCTTTTCAAATAATAAATTACTTCAAAATCAATTTGCAGTTTTAAATGTGAAGAACCAAGTGATGTAACCATCACTAGGTTATTCACATTTAAAACTTCAAGTTGATTTTGAAGAAATTTATGATTTGAAAAGGTAAAATATATTCTGATTAGTATATCTGAATCTTTTTCTTTAATCCTTGAAAACACTGTAGTCTTCTCAGTCATACCTATGAGTGACTGATGAGGAGGTGGGAATTCAATATTTTTGGCAAGCTAAGGCCATTGTCCTGTAAAGACTTCACATCTTTATGATCTGCAAGTAGTGTCATTGACTTTTAGTAGGCCTGGTGCATACTGTTTCCAGGATTCAGCCCGAAATGGTAGTATTTACTCAACCTGTTTTCCTTGGGGTGTGGCTCACTCGCTGAGCATTTTAAACTTGTTTAAATATGTATGTAGTGACATGTAGCTTGTGGACAGAATGTTTTCTCTGTAAAAGACAGGCTAAAGCATTTTCTACACCACGGAAAAGTCCTCACCATTGTGAATACTGATGATTGGTACTGGTAGGAAAGCTGCTGTAGACAGAATGCCACGTTGCTGCTTGTATTTTTAATACCTTATCATTTAGATGTAGCGTGGGCACGGTTGGATTACATCATTTAAAAAAATGCTAGTGCCCATGGGAAACCTGCATGTTGGTAGCAAAGTTGTCATAAATAGCTGCAGTGGTAGAAATGTTTGCACACGTCTTATTCTGGGCCCCTTACTTGCAAGAAGTCCCATTAAATTAAATAAGCGGACAACCCGTGAATAACGAGTTTCAGAATTGTGGCCACAGTGTGTAGACATTGGTATCCAAGCCTCCCTGTTATAACCTGAGTTGTATTGTACACTTTTTACAGTAGCTTGCTGTCCCTTTTGCTTTTGAAACAATTTCGCTATCTGATATGAGCTCTGATAAAATATTTTAGACTACTACTAATTATCATTTCTATAGTGCTACTAGGCATATGCAGCACTTTACAGTCACAGATTTTTGGAGACAGGTCTCTGCCCAGTGGGTTTACAATCTAAGATGGACAACAAGGATAAGGGGAACACGCAAGGAAAGACGGACACACGCATATTCCTATATTACATATGTGGGGATTGAGGCTGAGAGGTTGTGACTTGCCCAAGTCCACCCAGTGAGTTCATTGGCTAGGGTGAGATTTGAACTCTGGTCTCTCAGGTTAGTATATTCAAAATATATTAATAAAACGACTGAAAAATATTTAGTAGTTTGGTAATGGTCATTTAGTGATATGGTCTGTTTAACTTTTGTAAAAGGAAAAAAGAGCTTCACCCTGAACCTAAAGCTTTATAATACTATTGGGTGGGCTACCTTGAACAGAAATTCATCTTCTGGATCTGGGAATTTTGTTAAACAATTAAATATATGTATCTATTTAGCAATCAAAAGGAATTAGACAATCAACGAAGTCAAGGCCACTGCAGAAATGCTAATTGAATTATTTGCATCAGTCTTCACTTCTCCATATGAGGAGAGGCTCAATAGGTTAGGACTCTAGTTTAGAGAAGAGGTAACTAAGGTGGGGTGGGAATGGATAGGATACAAGTTTACAAAATCGTGAGTGGTATGGAACAAGTAAATTGGAAGCTGTTATTTCCCCTTTCTAATAAGAACATAAGAAATGGCATACTGGATCAGACCGATGGTTCATTAAGCACAGTATCTTATCTCCAATAGTGGCCCTTTTCTGGTGTTTTGGAAGAGTACCCACAGGTCATAATGGAGTTATTCATTCATGCTCCCAGCTCCAGACAGTCAGAAGTTATGTTCCCCAATCTACTTGACTAATAGGTACTAATGGACATATCCTTCAAGAACTTATCCAGTCCTTTTTTAAACCCAGCTATGCTACTGGCCTTGACCACATCTTCTGGCAACAAGTTCCACAAGTTAATTGTGCGTCGAATGAAAACTTTTATTTGTTTTAAATTTGTTGCCAGTTAGTTTTATAGTGTCCCTAGTTCTAGTAATATTTGAGTAGGTAAATAACTCCCTGTTTACTCATTCCATCCACTCATGATTTTATACATTTCTGCTATCATCTCTTCTCCAAGCTGAAGAGCCCTAACCTATCAAGCCTCTCCTTGTGCAGAAGCCATTCTATATCCTTTATAATTTTTGTTGCACCTTTTCAGTTCTACTCTTTTTTGAGGTCTGAACTGCACATAATATTCAAGATAGGTTGCATCATAGATTTATATAGGAACATTATATTTTCTCTTCTATTATCTATCCTTTTCTGAATAATTCCTAACATTCTATTTGTATTTTTGATCACTGCTGCATACTGAACTGAGGATTTCAATGTATTGTCCACAATGACACCAAGTTCCTTTTCCTGAGTTGTAATCCCCAATTTAGAACCTAGCATTGTATGGGTATAAGTTAGGATTCCCTCCACCCCCCCTCCACCCCACCCCCCAATATGCATCACTTTGCACCTGTCAGCATTGATTTCATCTGCCATTTAGTTGCTCAATCACCCAATCTTGCAAGATCCTCCTGTAATTCCTCTCAGTCCGCCCTGGTCTTAACTAAACTTTGTGTCATCTGCAAATTTGATCATCTCACTCTATTCCCTTTTCCAGGTCATTAATGAATATATACAGGGTGGACTGATTTAAATCAAGGCAATTCAAATCATTGATTTAAATCAAGAGAAAAAACAAATTTAAATCATTGATTTATATCAAATTTCCCCATGGATACTACTTCACAGATATGTCCTAAATAATGATACAAATCTGATCACTAAATCATGTTAATTTACAACTCAATAGAGCATTTATACCATCTAGGAGGGTATACTTTGCATAACTTGATTTTCATTTTTCACTAATTTTAGGAAATAGTACATAATACATGGTTTATTTAATGGATACGTTTTCTCATCTCTGTCAAACTGCACAGACACAGTGGGTGAAAACAGACATGACGCTAACCACCCTTTAACTGCCCTTGGATTTATGCATGTTGCAGGGCTGTATTGGTGCCCTATGAAGCCCCGAAACATGCATAAATGACCACCAAGGGTGGTTAAAGGGTGGTTAGCGTCATGNTCCGTGGGAGCCTTTTTGGAGGTTCCCCGAGCGAGGCGGGTGGCCACCGATGTTAGTTCTTTTTCGGTGGCCGCCCGTGCTGTGTAATTCGCTCCTAGAGGAGGCTCGGTTGTGTCCCACTCTCCTGCTGTTTCGGCATGTATGTAAGACCTGGCTGTTCCGTCAGGCTTTTGGCAACGGGTAGGGGTGGGGTGGGGTTTTTCCCCATACTGTAATTTTAAGTTGTTTAAAAATTTGTTATATTTTTATTGAATGTTGTTCGCTGCCCTGAGGATAGTGGCGGGATATAAATTTTAAATAAATAAATAAAAATAAATAAATCTGCCAGGTCGTCAATGCCAAGGCACCATTCAATAGGCACTGTGTTAGCATATTCCTCAAGTACAGCATAGCCAAACCACCAATCTGGTCTGCCCTCCAACGTGGCAGTCTCCCAGCACTTATCCAGGTGCTCAGTTCGAGTGGTTGGGCTGTTCCCTGCTTGTCACCCCATGCCTCACTGCAGCCCTCAGCCCAACCTATTCTTCGTAAGAGAACATTCCCTGTCATCCCAAAACAGCACTCCAAGTCACCGTTGGCAAAAAGGCTGATTTAGACAGCAGTAGCTACCCGTCTTCACCCAGTACCTTTTGCAATAAAGTTTTGCACGCACTTTTATTCCATTGTTCTAATAGAGTTTTGTTTGATTGCAACCACTGTTTGGTTATTGTGGTGCTCAATGTAGGAATGGGAAGGTCTCAGTCTAGAACAGGCCATGGAGTGGTGGTGGGTGGTCCTTGGGGGGAGGGGGGGGGGGACGACATTTATTTATTTAATCAAGTGTATATGCTGCCTTTCCCACTATGGCTCAGGGAGGCTTACAACAAATAAAAACATCTACCCCCACCTCCAACTCTATCCTTGCCTGCCAAATGCCTGGCCAAATAGAAAGGTCTTACATTGTTTCTGGAAGATGAGCAGGCTTGGGTTTAGATGAAATTCCATAATCATGGGGCAACCACTGAGAGCAGATGGTACCTGCAAAAGGGTGCTCCTGGCTGACCTCAGAGGCTGCAATGGGACAGGAGTGAAGAGGTCGTCTTTCAGATATTTGGGGCCCAGCTGTTTAAGGCCTTTATAGGTTGAGACCAGCACCTTGAGTAGCCCAGAAAGTTACTGGCAGCCAGTGCAGACTCTGGAGCACTGATGTAATGCGCTTCCAGTGATCCACTCCCGACAGAAGACTGGTTGGAAGCTACAGTGTGTGCAGAATGCGACAAACAGTCACCAAGGGCAGTCCTATGCAGAGCACATTGCAGTAGTCTAGCCTTGACGTTACGAAGGCACTGATGACAGTGGCCAAACCTGAATTTGATAAAAAAAAAAAGATTGCAGCCTTCTCACCAGATGCGATTAGTGAAAAGTACTCCTGGCCACCATTGCAGCCTGGCAGTCCAGGCACAGAAATGGATTCAAGAGCACACCAAAGCGGTGAACCTGAATGACCAAAGAAAGTTGGACCCAATCAATAACTGCAGGGGACCTTGCTAGGGCTGCAGATCGAATATTTTCTGTTCATTTCCTGGCTCTGGGCCCTGTAGGGATGGTGTCTGAATAAGAGGTGTGGTCTCTTGCATACTGGAAGTCAACTGGATCTTCTGAATTGGACCCATTCAACAGTATAAGTCCTACACCTTATCCTCTAGGCTGCACTGACTCTCATAATTGGAACTGGTAAATGGAACCTTACTGTAGCACTTTGGGATTTTTGAGGATGAAAATTGTAGCTGAGGTTAGGAAGGAACTGCTTTACGTGTTTATAGAAGTGTTTATTATTCAAAAGACACTGTCAATGGGACCACTATACTTTTTGCCTGAGGGTCTCAGTTTCCCTTGTGCTGATCACAAACACTACATGATTGTCATTTCAAGGGAAAATATTTCATTAAGAGGTCTGGTTTAATAATAAACTTCAACAAAATTATTAATTCTTTATACTATCTGATCTTCCCAAATCCTTTCCAGCACTTGCTCCAAACCTTTTAAAGCAATTGAATTCCAAGCTTTGTAGGGTTTTTTTTCCTGCATATTCCTAGTATAATGCCCTGCTAATCTTGCCCCATAAGCATCAGCTTCAGTGTCAGTTGCATCAGGAACTCTGTCCAGACATCCTGCCTGTTCAACACTGAGTTTTTCCACAGCTCTTTCCCCAAGTCTAAACATTCTATAGAAAACAAGAACTTTGGTTTCTATTATAACTGAAATGAACATTCAGAAAAACAAGCAAATCCATCAAATTAGATTAATTTGAACTGAAAAACAGTGTAGATAATAACCACTATCCATTTCCACTTTGACATCCACTTCAATGATTTCATGTTGGTTTTTTTGGTCATTTCAGTAATATCATTTTGTAAAATACCAAAAATGACATAACTGATATCAAAATGACCAAGCCCCCTCCCTCAATAAGATAACTGAGGTGGAGCACCCAAAAAGTAGATATGCGATACACACTTCACTCATGGATATCACCTGGAGGGCTATGTGAAAATATGAATACCACCTGCAAATAGTAGATCCACTACCCATTTCAGAGGCAGTCAAAAGATCTCACTGCTTGAGATCTACCACCTCCCCAGTCACATCATCTGGCTCAAACTATTCCACTGGTGTAATTTCCATTGAAGTAAATGGGCCCTACATCTACAGCAGGGGTGGGCAAACCGTGGTTCATACAGCTCTTGAGCAGTTCAAGTGCAGTCTCAGTCAGGGCTGGTCCCGGCCCCGGCCCCACGCAGCCTTAACAGTCCCGTCTTTTACTGAATTGCACCCGAGTCTCTGCAGCTGAATCATAGCTGCTCCTCAGAATCTCAGCATCAGCTCCATCAGTCAACCACAAATAAGGAGTTTCTGTGTGTGCATATGGCCAAGAACCACAGGGCATACATGTATATGAAGATTCTGTTATGTGGCCTTTGTGGTGGGCAGTTTGCAACCCCTGGTCCACAGTGCTGTGCCTCACTGGAACTGAATTCCTCAAACTTAAGTCTTAAAGATGCTATGCCCGTCACAAGTATATCAAACTGTTCATGTGATGAATGGGCTGCTGTAACAGAGGCAACCCCTAGTAGGCACTGCATTGGTCAACAAAGGGCTCAGAATCCTGGGCACCCAGCACTACAAGGTAAAGGTGTTCTTGTAACTTTGGAGTCAATCCTCAGCTCGCATGTTCTGCTTCTTGACCCTAAACCTCCATGGGCCTAATTATTTTCCTTGGTGTCATAGTACAAGAATGCGAGTCACTGTATCTTGGAACATAATCCATCAAAGCCAACAGAACTAGTCAAGATTGTGAAGTTAAGAGAACATGTGTACGCTTGCAGGATCAGGGCCTTCTTCGCAGCAAAGGGGCATTCCTGCTCATGGCACTGTGGGATGGTAAGCAAAAATGCATCCCATCTGCTGCCGTATCTATCCCATTCTCCTCCATACACCACAGTTCTTCAGTGGGTGAGGTGTCCACTAGGGCAGGTATTCTCAACCTGATGCTCAGGAAATGTGTGAAAGTGCTCCCCAAGACACTTTGAAACAGTCCTTCACCCATTAAAATTAATGTGAGCTGGGCTACTGATTTCAATGGGCAGAGGATTATCCTTAATGTCCTGTTAGCAGTGATGTGGGGTAGAAAGTTTTCCGCTATATTTTTACAGTTCTAAAAATGCACTGTTTTATACAATTAGTAACAATGAATGGATACCAATACCTAATTCCAATAAAAATAATTTCCAAGTAAAGCTTTGGATTTGTTTGAACATTTAAACCACATTATGTGCGCTTTGTTGAATTTCCCCCCCTAATTTATTTCAGTTCAACTACTGTTGGCTAATGTAAAAACTTTTGAGATATTTATCCAGCACATAAAACTCAAAATACACTATGTTAATTTTGTTTACTAAGTACAAGTTAAATAAACATGCTAAACAAAATCCCGATTTAGGACATTGGAAAATTTTCCAGAAAATTTGCATTGGAAAATTTCAAACTTTTCTGGAAAACACATGTCCCTGGTTGTTAGCAAGGGAAATTTTCCCTTCTGTTTTTCAACAGGAGGAGATGCCTAGATCTACCTTGAAGGTATTCCCACCTCTTTTCTAAAGTACCAATGAAACAGCATCTCCTCACTCAAAAACCTTTTGTATTGCAAATTAAATCATTCAATTAGAATGGTCTCTTTCCCCGCCTCACAAAAAAAACCCTTCACCCACAGCCCAGTCTCATCACCGACACCTAGGTGAAGGCATTGACTATGTCCAGGGCCCCAATACTCCCACGGAATAAAAAAATTAAAAAAAATCCACAGGAGACTTCTGTTGCCCCCTGTCCTCCACCCCCACCATGCTGGGCCGGACTGCGTTGGGGGGGGGAGGGAAACTGCCAGGGCTTGCCTCCCCTCCCAAGCCTGGCAAATCAACTCACCTGGCAGTGGCATCAGCAGTTCCTCTCAGCAGTCTCCAGCCAGCTCTTTCTGGCTGCTTCTTGACCTGGCCCACGTGGCCTCTCAGGGCGATGCAGTCAGATGACATTATCTGGCTGCACTGCTCTGGGAGGCCCTGGCCAGGAAGTGGCTAGAATGAGCCAGCTGAAGAGTGCTGAGAGGAGTTGCTGATGCTGCCACTGCTGGGTGAGTTGATCTGCCATGGTGGGAGGGGAGGCAGGCTCTGGCAGCCCCATGACACAATGCAGCCCAAACATTTTTGCCATCCCCTCCTCCCCCCGTGGAATCTCCCGCTCCTCCCCTGCACAGGCTGGAAATTCCACGCTGGGGGAAACGGCGCAGGAGATTCCACGTGTGGGAGGGGGATTCTGCAGGAAATCCATGAATTGTGGACCTGCATTTGGCTTGGGGCCCCGACTATGTCCTGAAAACTCTATTTCTGATGCTCAGGCAGGCTCAGCTCCCTCAGCAGGGGCAAGGGGGGATTTGGGCATTAATATTCCCACTGCTCTGAAAGTTCAGGGTGATGTATTCCCTCTATTTCCACTATAATTATGTCCCTGCCAGGTTATGAATTTATGGCAGCTCTCAGCTCGGCTGCATTAGGCAATTGCTACAGGCTCAGTGGCTCTCTGTGGGGAAAACAAGCTCCAACCCCTCGCTTTGTCTCTTTGCCACTTCAAGCAGCCCAGTTCCTTCATAATGTCCCTTTGCATCTTTCCCACCCGAAGAGCCACCTCTGGAAGTCACCAGGGAGCAAGAGCCACCGGTGCTGTGCTCCTACAGAGCTTGGACCCCAGGAGCCACAACACTGCCTGCCACCACTGCAGTCTCTGCTGCTCCACCTGATCCATGATGTGCTGGGGAAGCAGAGCGTGGAAGCTGTCCTGAACCCGTTTGCCGCAGCTGAATCCCGACGTGTGCCCCTGATACAGCACTGCTATTGCTGTTCTCGCTTCCCCATTGATGGAGGAGCAGAGCCTGTAGCCTGTTCTGAGCCTGCCTCAGCTGGAGCCCATTCACCACCATACCTGCCCTGGCACTGGGCTTCGTGCCCACACAGGACTGTTTTTAATTTTAATATAGTGCCCTCCTGCCATTGCACTCGGAGCACTTCACATAGAACTAAATGATACAACTTTTAATCCTCACAACAACCCTGTGAGGTAGGTTAGGCTGAGAGAATATTGTGACTGGCTCAAGGTCACCCAATGAGTTTCTGGCTAAGGAGAGACTTGAACGAGGGCCTTCCGCCACCGCCCTCGACCAAGTAATTCACGTTTAGCCACTATAGCTTCCAGCATTTGCTGCCCCTGCTGGGGGAGCAGAGCCTGACCTGAGCCTGCTTACTCCAGCTGAATTCCACCTGGAGATGCCACCGCTGATATCACTGAGACCATGCCAGGGCAGGGGCCTCTTCTACACGGTGAAGCCTCCAGGCATTAGTTGCTGCAGTAAGTGGAGCAGGGTCAAATTGGGGTGGGGAATTGATTAATTATGTCAATTTCCATTGAACTGAATTGCAAAGAGGAGACTGAACTTATGCAAATTATGCAGTTTTCCCAAGTAGTCACTTACATCACTGCAGAGCTTGTCACTGGAAAAAAGGTTGAGAACCCTTGCACTAAGGCATTCCCCATGATTTCAGGTCACATCCCTCACCAATGGGTTGGAAGTACTTGGACTGATTGACCTTCATGGCTCACTGCAAGGCCCCTCAGGCTTGTGATGGATGTGCAGGAAGAGGTGTGCGGGGGCCGGGCACATGGCAGTGAGGGTGTGTGTATGTATACTGGTGCTGGACTGAGTAGGAGTGGAGAGGAGGGTTGGTGCAGAGCAGCAAGGGGCGTGTTGGAAAGAGGAGTGTATTGACGGGAGCTGGGCACATAGCAATTAGGAAGGTTCTGTCCTCTGCCTGCTTCTCTTCTCTCTGTACACTCTGTCCCTGGGCAACCTCATTGAATTGCATGGCTTCCAATATCATCTCTATGCTGATAACATTCAACTCTCTCTCTATCACCCCCTTCCTCTATCCAATCTTGTATCACAAACGGTCTCTCTAATATCTCTGTCTGGATGTCTCACTGTCAACTCAAACTTCATACAGCCAAAACCGAATTCCTTGAATTAGGAGTTCCCCCTGAAGCCTTCCTCTCCCATCTCGATTTCCATTAATGGGGTCACCATTCAGCCTGTCCCTCAGGCACGTAGCCTGGGGTTTATCTTTGCCTCCTCCTTCTCTTTTAAACTACAGATTGGATCTGTTGCTAAATCCTGTAGCTTCTCCCTACACAAAATAACTAAGATCTCACTGCATCCAAAACCCTATTCCATGCTTTGGTTATCTCTCACCTTGACATTGCAACCTTCTTCTCACTGACCTTCCCTGCTCTCACCTTGCCCCCCTCTCATCTATTCAGAACTCTGTTTTGTACTAGCCTGGATACAGGGGTTCCGATTATCGAGAGTGTTACAACACTGTTGTTGTGGTCGGATCATTACCTTCTGAAAGCCAATATCCCGGCCCTCCTATGCCCTCGTCAGGGTGGTGGACCAGTTAGGTTGGTCCTCCCCCAGAGGCTAATGGATCCAATTGGCTTCCAGAATTCTCTGGGGGATTTACCAACTGACCTTAATGGCTACTCTGTCGATGACCTGGTTACCTTGTGGAATGACATCTTCACCATGACCATCGACACTGTCGCACCCAGGTGTCCACTCCAACTGCTGTAGCAGCACAGGTCCCCCTGGTATACAGAGAAACTGAGGAAGCAGGGTGATTAGGGCGCAGGTGTCACTCAACTTGACTGATTGCCGCATACACGGTTTTAAAATGGTTATGCTGTGGCAGTGATGGTGGCAAAGAAAGCTTTCTTCTCTGCTACATAACATCTGCAAAGTCTCGTGCAGCAGAGCTGTTCCGGGTGGTGAAGGGCCTGGTTAATGTGGTCTGCCTCTGCCTGGGAACGGATTCATCTAACGTCTGCTGTGACATTTTTATTAATTATTCTGCAGGAAAAAAAACACCTCATTCACCATGACTTGGGTGCTGGCACTTTATCTGCAGATAATCAGTTTGGGGTTATGGAAGCCCAGTCTTGTCCTGTTTATTTGGATCAGTTTCAATCGGTTTTGCCAGCCGATGTTGGGGAGGTGCTTGGGAAATGAGGAAAACCAATTGTGAACTAGACCCTTGCCTCTCCTGGCTGGTGAGTCAGCTGGGAGACACTGGGGCTGTTGCTGGCTGGGGTTGTTGACGTTTCCCTTTGGGAGGGGAGGGGTGATGGATGCTCTTAAAACTGCAGTTCTCTGGCGCCTGCTTAAGAATCTATCTTTTGACACTGACTCCCCAGCCAGCTATCAGCCTGTCTCTAACCCTCCCTTCTTAGAGAAGGTTACTGAACGAGTGGAAGCCCAACAGCTCCAGGCTCATATTGATATTGTCGGATTCCTGAACCCGGTTGTCGGGCTTCCATCCTGGGTATGGAATGGAGACGGAGCTTGCAGCCTTGGTCGATGATCTGTGCCTGGAGATGGACAAGGAGAATTCTACCCTGGTTGATTCTGTTAGATCTTCCAGTGGACTTTGCTACAGTTGACCACAAGTTGTTGTTGACACAACTATGGGATCTATGGGTGAGGTGGGGTCACTTGAGTGGTTTTGGTACTTCCTGCTCTTGATGAGTGTTTGGAAGCTGCAGCTGGTGCAGAATGTTGTGGTTCACCTCGTTATGGGGACAAATTGCCAGGAGCATATTACACCGGTGCTCCGAAGTCTGCACTGGCTGCCTACAGTTTTCCAGGCACAGTTCAAGCTGCTGGTTTTGACCTTTAAAGCCTTAAAGAGTCTGGCCCCCACATATCTGAAAGATCACCTGTCCTTGCTTACATGTCCTGTTGTGGCCCCGGCGATCGGCCAGGAGTGCCTCCCTGTGGGTACCATCCGTTAGCTGTGTTCATATGACGGGCTGACAGGGGTATTCTTGGTTCCCACCCCAGTGCTTTTGAACTCCCTTCTCCCGGAGGTTCGTGTGATCCGGAGCATCTTCTGGAGATAGTGTAGGGCTTTTACATTTTTTTTTTTAAAAAAAAGTCATTTGGTGGGTGGAAATATGGGGTTGGGGTGTGATTTGATGGGGGTTTGGGTGGGTAGGTGGTTTTGTGAGATTTTTAGGTTTTTTTAATTGGTATAAAATGTTTTTATGGATTGTAAGCCGCCCTGAGCCTCGGGAAAGGGCGGCACATAAACTGAACTAACTAAATAAGTAGTATTCATTACTTTGTCTCCCCTCTTTCTCTGCACTCATCTCCCACTACGCTCCTGTCTGAAAGCTCTGCTCCTCCTCTACCACCCTCGTCCGCGTACGACTCCTAACTTATGGTAACTTTTATTTCTCTCTTGCTGCCTCCCCATGCCTGGAACTCCCTTCCCCAAAACACTTTGCTCTTCTCCCTTCCAACCTCCAATTCTCTTAGTCCCCCTTCTTGATTTTCCCATCATCTTTCCCTATGTAACTAAGCTCTATGTACCTGTAACCTCACCCCTTCATGAATGTATCCTCATCTCTCCCTCTGTTGTCCCTACCCCTCATCAGCCTTAGATTGTAAACTCCCCCTCCCCATAGGGACGCTGTCTACTTTCAACAGTTTGTAAAGCATCACGTACATTGTCGATGCTATAAGTACTTATTAATTATTATTATTATTAATAATAACGTTCACAGACGAAGGTAGCAGGTTTCAAAGTGGGTGTTGGCTTTAAAGAAGGCAGGTGAGCTGAGGGGGGGCAGCGAAGGGGTGTCTGAAGATAATGGCTTGTGCAAGGGGGAAAGGAAAAGGGGCCGCTGGCGACACGCTCACCAGGCCTCCTCCCCCCGTTGTGTTGATGGGGGACGTTATTCAAGGCTGGAGCGACACTTGGCATCCAGTGCCCCTGATTATTCTCCACCAGAGCCGGGAGTCAAGGGGGCAGTGATCACCAAGGTGCTGCCAGGAGCTAAGGAACCCCAACCTTCTGGTTCGACTTCCCCAGGGGTCCAGCCGCCCCGCCTTCCCCTCTCACCATAGGCAACGCGTGGAGCCTCCAACCGGCCGGGAGAGAGGAAAGCTCCTCACTTGACACCTCATCGCCGGGGCAAAGAGTTACTCCCACCACTCGCATCCATTCCAGCACCTCGCATTGCTAACGCCTGACGTAAACCCAGCAGGGACCAAGGCGTAAATCGACGTCGTCTTGTTCGACTGATGTAGCGCCAAGACCCGCCCCTCAGGCGCAGTGTTTAGCATGCGGGTAAAGAAAGGGATGGTGGGCGGGGTATACGCTCACGCGCACCGGGGCTGGGAGCGGAAGCCGCTGTGAAGGCCTAGGCCAACAGCCAGTAGGGGAGGCCCGGGAATGGTACGTTGCGTTCACTTGAGGGTGTGGTCAGCTCTGGAGGTGGGGGCGTGTTGTTTCGGTTCGATGGGGGAGGGGCTGTCTCAGGGGAGGGCGAGGGGCGCGGTTGGGGTTGGGAGGAGGTGAGTCTCTGTGGCTGGGACGCGCGCAACTCGAGCGGGTGCGGGTGTGTGTATGTGGAGGCGGGAGTTGGCGTAGCCGTTCCCACTTCCACGGAAGCTACTGGCGCTGAGAGGAGGTACCCGCTTGGCCTGCGGAATGAACCGCGGCCCCGACCCCAGGTGAGATCGTACGCAGAGGAGAGCCCCTCCCTTCCTCCCGGGGATCACTCCGCCCTATAACCTCTCCCACCCTCCTTTTCCAGGGCCCGTCACAATCTCCTTCTTACCCGTCTTGAGAGGCTTGTCCCCCTCGCTCTCCTGCATCTTTTCCCTTACGGGCGGTGAGTGTATCTGTACAGGGCTGCGTCTAATCTCCCCCGCCCCGCGCGCGCGCGCGCACACACACACACACACACACACAGGGTGAGGCTCTGTGTTTCCCCCCGTTGTCCGGGAGGGGTGCGTGTTCTGGCCTCGGCACCCCGATCATGTGCAGATTTCCTTAGGAGGAATGTGGTGCTGGTTTGGACCATTTTCAAATCTGCCACCTCAGCTTATCGCCTAAACTAGTGGCTGACCTTTCTTTTCTTTGCGCTATACATCTTTAGCTCCATCGACTTTAGGTGCTATCTCATCCAAGACAATGAGAGTTGTAGATGCCCCACGCCTCTAGCATCTGTGATTAACTAGATACAAACTGGGTGCCTAAAGTTAGACAAAATGTTGGCTTCCGTTCTGTGTGTGTTTAGCTAAGGGGTTCTTGCTGCTGTCTCAGATGGCTGCAGTGTGTGATTTTTTAAAAAAAAAATTGTTTTATTTTTTAGCATTAGTGCTCCGGTCACTATGCGGCAGCTCTTTCGTCTTAAATATGTTTCGCCTTGAGTGAAGGTTTTTTTGGTTGCATCTTCATTCAGGTGCTTTTACAAGGTCATAGCATTATATTTTGGCATCTTGTATCTACTGTAAAATCAATCATGTTTTGGAACGTGCTACAGCATTCTGATTTTCCAGCATTATTAAAACAAGGATTGGTTTACAGCATAGTGAGTCTTGAAGCATGCCATAACTGTGTGCCCAAATTGTGCTATAGCTCCTCAGCTGTTACTCCGATGACAAGAGTGAAATTAAAAAGCAAAACAGGCTGTCAGCTGACATAACATTTATCTATAGGTTTTGCAATTTTAGATGTCTTTTAAAAGATTATAATAGATAATTCTACACTAAGGGCTTTCCCAGTGAAAATATTTGACTTGTTTTGTTGCCATTTTGTGCTGGGTATGAAATAGGGAAGACATTTTTGATGTGCCAAAATTGTGGTGGCATTTGTTGCAATGCCTAAGCCCCTATGATTCATGGTCTGCTGTTTGGCAATGCATTTGTTTGTGCTGATGCCTTATTCTCTCTGTACTGCTTAGAGGAGAAAGTGCAGAGCACTGCAGTGTAGAAAAAATATCAACAAATTATCAACGTTATTCCTATTGCTCAAGGCTAGGAAATGGCTCCAGGCAGATTTACAGATGGCTATTACAGGTTATAGTACCTGTTCATGGTGATTACAGGTTAAAATATACAAATATTTCAAGTGTATGGCACATTATGTGGATATAGATACAGAATATTATCTTTTACCTTTTCAAATCATAAATTACTTCAAAATCAATTTGCAGTTTTAAATGTGAAGAACCAAGTGATGTAACCATCACTAGGTTATTCACATTTAAAACTTCAAGTTGATTTTGAAGAAATTTATGATTTGAAAAGGTAAAATATATTCTGATTAGTATATCTGAATCTTTGTCTTTAATCCTTGAAAACACTGTAGTCTTCTCAGTCATACCTATGAGTGACTGATGAGGAGGTGGAAATTCAATATTTTTGGCAAGCTAAGGCCATTGTCCTGTAAAGACTTCACATCTTTATGATCTGCAAGTAGTGTCATTGACTTTTAGTAGGCCTGGTGCATACTGTTTCCAGGATTCAGCCCGAAATGGTAGTATTTACTCAACCTGTTTTCCTTGGGGTGTGGCTCACTCGCTGAGCATTTTAAACTTGTTTAAATATGTATGTAGTGACATGTAGCTTGTGGACAGAATGTTTTCTCTGTAAAAGACAGGCTAAAGCATTTTCTACACCACGGAAAAGTCCTCACCATTGTGAATACTGATGATTGGTACTGGTAGGAAAGCTGCTGTAGACAGAATGCCACGTTGCTGCTTGTATTTTTAATACCTTATCATTTAGATGTAGCGTGGGCACGGTTGGATTACATCATTTAAAAAAATGCTAGTGCCCATGGGAAACCTGCATGTTGGTAGCAAAGTTGTCATAAATAGCTGCAGTGGTAGAAATGTTTGCACACGTCTTATTCTGGGCCCCTTACTTGCAAGAAGTCCCATTAAATTAAATAAGCGGACAACCCGTGAATAACGAGTTTCAGAATTGTGGCCACAGTGTGTAGACATTGGTATCCAAGCCTCCCTGTTATAACCTGAGTTGTATTGTACACTTTTTACAGTAGCTTGCTGTCCCTTTTGCTTTTGAAACAATTTCGCTATCTGATATGAGCTCTGATAAAATATTTTAGACTACTACTAATTATCATTTCTATAGTGCTACTAGGCATATGCAGCACTTTACAGTCACAGATTTTTGGAGACAGGTCTCTGCCCAGTGGGTTTACAATCTAAGATGGACAACAAGGATAAGGGGAACACGCAAGGAAAGACGGACACACGCATATTCCTATATTACATATGTGGGGATTGAGGCTGAGAGGTTGTGACTTGCCCAAGTCCACCCAGTGAGTTCATTGGCTAGGGTGAGATTTGAACTCTGGTCTCTCAGGTTAGTATATTCAAAATATATTAATAAAACGACTGAAAAATATTTAGTAGTTTGGTAATGGTCATTTAGTGATATGGTCTGTTTAACTTTTGTAAAAGGAAAAAAGAGCTTCACCCTGAACCTAAAGCTTTATAATACTATTGGGTGGGCTACCTTGAACAGAAATTCATCTTCTGGATCTGGGAATTTTGTTAAACAATTAAATATATGTATCTATTTAGCAATCAAAAGGAATTAGACAATCAACGAAGTCAAGGCCACTGCAGAAATGCTAATTGAATTATTTGCATCAGTCTTCACTTCTCCATATGAGGAGAGGCTCAATAGGTTAGGACTCTAGTTTAGAGAAGAGGTAACTAAGGTGGGGTGGGAATGGATAGGATACAAGTTTACAAAATCGTGAGTGGTATGGAACAAGTAAATTGGAAGCTGTTATTTCCCCTTTCTAATAAGAACATAAGAAATGGCATACTGGATCAGACCGATGGTTCATTAAGCACAGTATCTTATCTCCAATAGTGGCCCTTTTCTGGTGTTTTGGAAGAGTACCCACAGGTCATAATGGAGTTATTCATTCATGCTCCCAGCTCCAGACAGTCAGAAGTTATGTTCCCCAATCTACTTGACTAATAGGTACTAATGGACATATCCTTCAAGAACTTATCCAGTCCTTTTTTAAACCCAGCTATGCTACTGGCCTTGACCACATCTTCTGGCAACAAGTTCCACAAGTTAATTGTGCGTCGAATGAAAACTTTTATTTGTTTTAAATTTGTTGCCAGTTAGTTTTATAGTGTCCCTAGTTCTAGTAATATTTGAGTAGGTAAATAACTCCCTGTTTACTCATTCCATCCACTCATGATTTTATACATTTCTGCTATCATCTCTTCTCCAAGCTGAAGAGCCCTAACCTATCAAGCCTCTCCTTGTGCAGAAGCCATTCTATATCCTTTATAATTTTTGTTGCACCTTTTCAGTTCTACTCTTTTTTGAGGTCTGAACTGCACATAATATTCAAGATAGGTTGCATCATAGATTTATATAGGAACATTATATTTTCTCTTCTATTATCTATCCTTTTCTGAATAATTCCTAACATTCTATTTGTATTTTTGATCACTGCTGCATACTGAACTGAGGATTTCAATGTATTGTCCACAATGACACCAAGTTCCTTTTCCTGAGTTGTAATCCCCAATTTAGAACCTAGCATTGTATGGGTATAAGTTAGGATTCCCTCCACCCCCCCTCCACCCCACCCCCCAATATGCATCACTTTGCACCTGTCAGCATTGATTTCATCTGCCATTTAGTTGCTCAATCACCCAATCTTGCAAGATCCTCCTGTAATTCCTCTCAGTCCGCCCTGGTCTTAACTAAACTTTGTGTCATCTGCAAATTTGATCATCTCACTCTATTCCCTTTTCCAGGTCATTAATGAATATATACAGGGTGGACTGATTTAAATCAAGGCAATTCAAATCATTGATTTAAATCAAGAGAAAAAACAAATTTAAATCATTGATTTATATCAAATTTCCCCATGGATACTACTTCACAGATATGTCCTAAATAATGATACAAATCTGATCACTAAATCATGTTAATTTACAACTCAATAGAGCATTTATACCATCTAGGAGGGTATACTTTGCATAACTTGATTTTCATTTTTCACTAATTTTAGGAAATAGTACATAATACATGGTTTATTTAATGGATACGTTTTCTCATCTCTGTCAAACTGCACAGACACAGTGGGTGAAAACAGACATGACGCTAACCACCCTTTAACTGCCCTTGGATTTATGCATGTTGCAGGGCTGTATTGGTGCCCTATGAAGCCCCGAAACATGCATAAATGACCACCAAGGGTGGTTAAAGGGTGGTTAGCGTCATGTCTGTTTTCACCCAGTGAGTACATTAGGCATGTTAAGAAGTAAATTGCACAAAAATTAGCACGTATAACATATTTTATTAAACTAAACAATCTTAAATGTTACATAAATGTTTCACATTTGCAGCAGTCTCCTGAGTTCCCTAGGCTGTCCTTAAAACTTTAATTTTTTTATTTTCAAATTTTGCTAACTAGAGACAAGTCATTACAATAATAAAGGTTGTCCTTAAATCTTCTGAAACCAAATCTCATCCTCCTCTCCCATCGCGCTGTCATTTTTATTCATAGAGTGAAACAGAACTACAAGTTTTCCTGCTTTTTCAACTCCCAGTTGATTTCTTAGCTTCGAGTGAATAATACCAAATGAAGAAAATATTTTCTCTGTGCCTGCAGAGGAAGCTACTACTGTGAAAAGTTGGCCTAGCAGCTGAAGAAACTCTGGTTCAAGGTGCTTGGCTAATGACTTCCACCAGTTCAGGGGAATGACTTTGTTTAAAACAGCATCAGTAAACATGTACTGTTTAAATGGTTCCCCTCCAGCCCTGAAATTTATTATGGCTGGCATAACTGAGGAGTGATTATCAGATGCCCATGTCATGGCAGCAGCATTTTCTTCAGAAGTTAGATATCTAACCTTATATCTCAGGTTGAGAATGTTAGCAAGAAAATGAGGTGGAGTTAGTGCTTGATCCATTCGCGTCTTTATTGCCTGCAGTTTTAACTTTGTTGTTAGTTATTTCTTTCTTCAGTGTCTCTTGAAGTGTCTTCCAAATTTCAACAGTATCAGCAATGCAGCAGCAATTTTTCTGAAGTTTTTCCAAGGCTATGGATATAGGCTTCAGTATACTGAGCATATCTTCTACGTTCCTCTTTAAACCAATGTTGGATAATTTGGGTGAAAGAGTTCCATCCATTTTGTCTCGATTTTCTTCACAAACGTTTATGAGAATAGACCAGTTCTTAATAAATTTTTCAAAACAATCAGCCACAGAATTCCATCACACATCTTGAGGGAGAATTAGTTTGGATCCTCCTGCTCTCTTCAGCAAAGCTGAAGCAAAATGGTTGTTGCGGAAGTAGTCCACATGCTTTCTCACACCCTCAGAAAATTCTAATAGATTAGTGAGGCATGACTTCCCTTTGTTAAAATCATGTTGGCTCTTCCCCATTATGTCGTGTTTATCAATATACCCAATAATTCACTACCATTTCCACCAGTTTCCCTGGCACCAATGTCAACCTTGCCAGTCTTAGTTTCCAGGGTTGTCTCTGGAGCCTTTTAAAAAAAATTGACATTATGTTCACTACCCTATGTTTCTTAGGTATAGAAACAGATTTTAGCAATAGATTACAAATTACCAATAGTAGATCTGCAATTTCATATTTGAGTTCCTTCAGAACTCTTGGGTGAATACCATCAGGTTCTGGTGATTAGTTACTATTTGTCAATTAACTCTAGAACCTCTTCTAGAGTTGCATTGAATTGTGACAGTCCTTCATAGTCATTACCTCAAAAAATAGTTCTGGTGTGACATCTTTTGCAACATCTTCTGCATTGAAGACCAAAGCAAAGAATTCATTTAGCTTCTCTGCATTGGCCTTATCCACCATGTCATCTAGTCACCTTGACTCTTTAGTAGACTTCCTGCTTCTGATGTACTACAACTAGGGGCTATTTTATAAAACTAGCTGGCAACAGTTTTAAAACAAATACAAGTAGGATTGGGAAGGCAGTCAACTGGTCAAATATTGTCAATTGACCAGCGAGTTAACTGCTTATTATTTGACCATGATCAAATATTGATGTAGTCAAATACGCCACAAAGCCAAGAATGGCCTTATGTAGGTGGTGGCCTGCTTTTGTATTGCTTCACGTTTACTGTACCAAAAAAAATCTAAATACTGCAACTGAGGAAGCCAAATTCTGCAAGTTCCCTACAAGCAAGACAGATTTGTAGAATTATGCATTTTACATACATACGTTTGCTTTCTAGCACACAATGGCCCAGGCCAAAGAACCTCCCATTCACACCCAAGCAAAACACAAACAAAAAACCCAAAACCCAGGCAGCAAAAATCTCCCCTCCCCACAAACCCACCTCAATCCTTAGTATCAAACATGCACCAAACCAACAAATTACAAAGCCCCCCAAAACTAATAAAAGCCAACAGCCACTCTTCCCAATAACTAATTCCACACCAACAGCAAGCAAAAGGTAAGGGGGAAAAACCAAGGAGGAAACCTGTTTGGTCTTGAATATCATCTACTTCCATACTATCTTAACATTGCTAAAGTTATGATAATGGATTAGTTTTTTAGAGTTTAATTTAGTTTCACAATAAGTTAACTAACTTTTTAATAATTAGAATAGTATCTAACCTATAGAAGATTAAAGTCTGGTGGTGGTGGTTCTGACAAATTAATGCTTTAGAATACTTGACAATTATTTGACAACTTTTGACAATATTTGACCAGTCAATTGACAAAATATCTTTTGACTGGTCAAATATCCAACCCTAAATAAAAGGAAGTACTTTTCCACTCAATGTACAATTAACTTGTGGAACTTTTTGCCAGCGAATGTTGTCAAGGCCAGTAGTTTTAAATGGGTTTAAACAAATGTTGGATATGTTCTGAGAGGGTAGGTCCGTAAATGGCTATTAGTGTAGGACAGAAGACACAACTTCTGACTGTCAAGAGTTGGGAGTAAATGGGGAATGCACCACTCCATTATGACCCATTGTGCATTTCTGTGAAGTGACCAAAAATGACCACAGTCAGAGGCAGGCTACTAGACCATTGGTCTGACCCTGTATGGCACTTATGCTCTTCTGGTTGTCTAATGCTTCAAGCCTGGAGGTCTGCATTGTTGTTTTTCAGATAATCTAATTTTTGACGTTTGTTTTATATAAGGTATTCTAGTTTTTATTATATAACTTGCTTCAAACAATTGCCAAAATGAAATGGACATGGCATTCAAAGGTTTAGTATTAAATGAGTTAAATTTTGTATTTGTATTTATCCACTGCCTTAGGTAATCACAATTTGAAATATCTTAAGGGCTGCCACCAAGAAGATGGCAAGGAATTGTTGTTCATTTGTCCAGAGGGTAGGACTAGAAACAGTGGGCTCAAATTTTACAGGAAGGTAGAATTCGGTTAGATATCAAGAAAAAATTCCTAACAGTAAGAGTTCGGTAATGGCACAAGTTGCCTATGAAGGTTGCCTCACTAATCTGTTGGAATTAATTGGAATTTTTTGAGGGTATAAATGAGCTTGTGTATAAAGGTGAGCCGGTTAGCATAGTGTATCTGGATTTTCAGAAAGTGTTTGATAAGGTCCCTCAGAAGAGACTCTTGAGGAAATTAAATAGTAATAGAATAGGAGCCATCTGGAAGAACTAAGTTACGGTAAGTAAACTTTATTTTAAAGGATAGGAAACAAAGGGTAGGGCTAAATGGTCACTCTTCACAATGGAAGGAAGTAAATAGTGGAGTGCCCCAGGGATCTGTACTGGGACTGGTGGTGTTATGATATTTATTAATCATATGCAAAGGGAGCGATGAAATTTACAAATGACACAAAGTTATTCAAGGTAGTTAAAACCCAAGCAGACTGAAGAATTGCAGGAGGATCATCCAAGACTGGATGACTGGGCATCTCAATGGCAGATGAATGTTAATGTTGATAAGTGCAGGGTCATGCACATAGGGAAAAATAATCCAAATATATGTACATAATGCTGGGTTCTAAATTAGGATATACAGAGGATGGACTGAGCATGCGTGAAAATTAGAAGTGTCCAAGGAGCTCTCTCTCTCCCTTCTGATAAATATTGCCGGTTTTAACAAAAAAAACCTGAGCTTAAATGGAGAGACCCATGCGTATGAAGACCTCAGGATGAACAAGTTATAAAAGGAAAAATAAAAGAGGTTTGGAAAGTTTCTGTGAGCCACATACTCCGGTGGCCATTTTGCAGGAAGGAATTGCTGTGCAAAAAAAATGGCAGAGACAGAGGCAGAACCTGAATTGGAGGCGGACGACACTTCCCCACATTTTATAAACATCTTGAAAGAGATCAGAGAGGAATTGTAAACTGCTCATGCAGAAAGAGGCCATTTGCTAACAGAGGTAAATCAGTTGTTTCTGGTAAACAAAAAGAAACCATGTCGAAGCGGATGGATGCCATGGAGGAGTGTATTAGTGCTGTGGAGGATAAGTGCTTGGAATCAGACAGTCACCTAGTAGGCTGAACTAAGACTCTGAGATCCTTACAAGATAAATGTGAGGATCTTGAAAAAAGATCCTATTACGCAGGTCTAATTTGAGGTTTCTCTCGATAGAAGACAGTCTTGAGCTCCTGAATCCAGGGGAATTTATAAAGACTCTTCTTAAACACTTGTTCCCTGAAGAAGAAAATTTTCAGGATGCCCAGATTGATAGAGCACATTGGGCATTAAGAGCCAAGCCCAGAGATGGAGATTACCCTAGAACATTAACAGTAAAATTCCGGAACTTTACACAGAAAGAAGAAATCTTGCATCGGGTCAGGGCAAGCCGTAACCTACAGTACTTAAATTGCAACTTCAGGATTGTGCCAGACTTTTCTGCTGAGACAGTAGTTAAGTGTTAAGGGTCAAAATGGTACAAATATATGGGTACCTTGACTGAGATGGGCTTTATACCCCAAATCTGGTTCCCTGCCAAATATACTTTTGTGTGTAAAGGGGGAAAAAGATATTATTCTGATCCGGCTTTCCTTGAAAGGGTTCTTCAAACCCTGCCGTCTGAGGAATGTGAACCCAATGGATAATGCAGACAAAGACTAGAATTAGGATGTTATTGCCCAAATTTCTTTTCCTTGGAAACCCTTATGTTTTGACTTAACCCTTATGGAGACTGTGCCTGGATGAGGAACTAACGATAAGGTTATTATTATTATAAGCATTTGTATAGCACCACCTGTGTACCTGGCGCTTTACAGAACAATAAGATAGACGCAGTCCCTGCCTATGGCTTACAATCTAATAGGAGGCTCTCTTTGGTTTTTACTTGGATGAAAGGTGCCTCTGGGTGCATTGACTATTATGGGAAGTAAGCAATTTCCCACCTCTTTCAGAAAGCTAGGGCGGAAAAGGGGAGGAAAGGGGAAAAGACTTAAGAAGAGATGGGGATGAAAATAGAATCAAAGTGTCACTGTAGGTAATATGGGGTTATAGACAAGATGAAGGTGTTAAGGTGTAGAACCTGGTGATGGGTTATTATAGGTGAATGTTTGAAGGAGAAAAAAAATAAACAATATATATGCATTAACAATAGTGGAGTTAAGAATTTAAGGGGATTAAATTTAAGACGATAGTACTTACTGTACATTATAAGTGAGACATAAAAAGTTGTATGATTTGTAGCTTAGGGCTTGACTAGGCGTTAAAACTGGTTAATGTTGTTGTCAGGCGCCTCGCCCCGGGACCTGTCTCTTATACACATCTAGATGTGTATAAGAGACAGCTCCTGCTCTCTGCACGTTATATATACATTTATATAATGTTATGTGTATATATATATAATGTAAGGAGGGGGAAAGTGGGCTTTTTGGCTCGTATTTAAAACTATAAGGGTGGCAAGAGACATAGATGTGTATAGGTAGCACAGGGAGGTCAGTATCGAAAATGACAGACTAGAAGCTTCTCTGAGCAATTTAGGAAGGCATTATCTTTAGTTGTCAGTGGTGACTGGTGGGTTCTGAGCCTGGTGGGGCAGTGGGAGGGGCCAGCCCAGAGGTAGGCAGAGCCAACCCCAAAATTGCACACTTACATGATCATGATCAGTGGAACAGAACATGCACACAAGGAATAGAACATGCATGCAAGGATAGCAGTTTTTAGCAAACAGAGCCTCAGCCAAGTGAATCCAGAATGCATGGGAGCAAACAAGGCTTGTCCTTCTTAGATTGTAAGCCCACTGGACAGGGACCTGAATCCAATAACCAGAATGTGTTCAATGGCAGGAGTACAAAACAGAGAAAACAGAAGTGCCATAACAGCTAGGCCAGATTACAAAAAATTCTAATACCTTGCTTAAGGTGCAATACAACATGACAATATCTGAAATGCACAACCAGCATAGGTCACAACTACAAAGCACAGAAAATGCTGTGAAATCCTAAATGGCACACCATAAATGCTGCATAGCGTTTTGCAAAGGGAGAAGAGGCATGCACAGTTCAGGAGAGGACAGGAAGCACTCACTACGTGACATTCAACGAAAGATGCATGAAAAGCACTTTTGTTCAAAGAATATTAACCTAGACCTGAAGATAATGGATGAGAAATTTCAGCCTAAAAAAGGGTATGACTAGAAGTATCTTTGCAGTCATTAACACAACACAAAAGTGTAATAAAAACTTAAGAATAAAGAGAGAAATTTCATAAGAAATTAATAGTTAATATACCAAAGCAATACAGGGTATATCACCAGAGTGTTCAGCATTATTGGGGGTTTAAACAAATATAGTTTTTAAAATCTCTCATTTAATACACGTTTGAAAGCTTAAACTAGCATGGTAGATTTGTAAAGAACTTTATACTTGTTATAAAATACAAAACATGTAACTGTTACCCAGCCAGTTCAAATATGTTACATATAGCTTTTGATTTTGAACCAATACAATGCACTTATTTTACATTGTATACCTAGCAATTCACTGCTTCATCTATAGATAACAAGCCTAGCAATTCACTACTTCATCCATAAGATAATAAGCCTAGCAATCATGATACCTTGTATCATCTTGAACATTACTTACTTGGTGTCAGTGATTGAAAAGCAAAGCTCAGTACTGTGCCCTTGTCTGCAGCAATTTTAAAACACTAAACCCAGGTTCTCAACCTTTTTCCAGTCATGAGCACTGGGGTGACATAAGTGACTACTTGTGAGCACTGCATAATTTGTATGAATGATTTACATAAATATGCATAGATTGCTTCCCCTGTGCAATTCAATTTATTTCAATCCAAAGAAGGACTGTTTCAAAGTGCTCCTGAGCACTACGGACAGCTGGCTTGGGGAACACTTTCACTCATTGCCCCGAGCACTCTGGTGCTCCCGAGCACCATGTTGAGAATCTCCGCAATAAACAAAAAATGAACTGTTGGCATATGAATGTATCTAGCATCTGAACTGCAAATAAGCTAAGCACAGAAGTCAATGAAGAAGTAATGGGCTGCATTCTTTGTAAAGACCACCAGCTTAAATCTGCTATATGAAAAACCTTACTACTTTGGGGTTCTGGAAGAAACTGAGCTTTTTAACATGGTTTTGAATGTTCACATGATGTACAGTATATAAAAGTATTTTTGCCTTTATATTCTGTATACTTAACTGTAGTGTTTCAGTATTCCTACAAAGCTTTTCATTTTCTCCTTCAATTGTAGTGTCCAATCCCACCCCGTTCTACCTCCACTCCCCCACCAAATCCCATCCTCCAAGACCCCCAATGTGCCTGGGAGGGTGGGGAAGGGGAGGCAAAAGGATCAAGAGGCCCCAAAGACTTACTGGCCCCCACTGTCCAGAGGAGTCAGGAGAAGGCAGCAAGGAAGAAAGGAGGCAGGCCACAGACAGGAGGAGCCAGCTCGAGGCACAGGCCCTGCCTTGTGACTACTGGCAGCATTGCTGCCGTGTAACTCCTAGGCTCCACCTCCCTGTCTGTGGGGAGGGGTTGGGGAGGGAGCCTCCCTCCCTCTCCCCATCCCCTATCCACAGTGAGTCCCCTGGCCTGGGTGCCTACCTGTGCCACCCAGGCATGAATTTAACCACTGGTGCATCCCCACAATGAAATAGTGCCCCAAGTGGCAGTATTTAAATGTTTCTTTTTTAAAATTTATTTTATTTATCAAATTTCTATCGCGCCCCTCCTAAAACAGCTCGGGGTGGCCTTTTCCCTTTATGTGGTGTGGACGGTGCTCCTAGCCACACATACCACATATTGGGTGGGATGTCTCATTTTTGTCCCTGAGGCTTCCTTAGGGTTTTGGGGGTGGCTGGCTCCTGTTGACCCTGCTGACTGGGCGAACAGGAGGAGCCAGCCACCCCACCCCTCTAAGGAAGCCTTAGCCCAGTCTAGCCACGGTGGTTTTAGATTTCTTGTGGTGAGCAACGCACCTGCCCCCTTCTTCTTTTTCTGGTGTGTGCGCACAAATAAGCGGACCCGGAAGTGCGGTGCTGTCAGCAAAGCTACTGAAGTGCCGGCAGAGCTGCAGAGCTGTGTGACTGTTGTCCTGGCTGCCACCACGGCGCCACCACTGGGCTGGGAGTCTGAGCCTGGGAGGTCCCAGGGAACTGGCTTGGTGGGGCACTGCCCCCACCACCCAAGGTGGTGCACCGCGCCTGAGTTATATGTTCTCCTTGTTAGTTCATAATTGCATTTTATTACATAATTTAAATGCAAAGGAGAAATTTCACTGGAGGGGGAAGCTCCACTTCATCTGCTGTGATTGAATAACTTGGTAGTTCCTTGAATAACTTGGTAGAATAACTTGAATAACTTGGTAGCCTCCCTGTCCTCCTCCTCCTCCTTCCCTTTCTGCTCAGGATCTTGTCTATCTTGGAGGTGAAGAAGGAGGCAAGTTCCGCCTCGACATCGCTTCCCATTCCTCTCCTCTTCCCACTCCCACCCCTCTCCCTCCTCCCCCTCCTTCTCTCCTGTGCTCCTTCTCCCCTGCCTCCCTTGAGGAAATCTCCTCTCTGCTCTCCTCCTCCAACCCTTCCACTTGCCCCATTGATCCCATTCCTTCCTGCCTCCTCACCTCCATTACTCCCACTGTCGCCCCCTCCTTCCTGCACATCATCAACCTCTCCCTCTCTACTGGATCTTTCCCTTCTGCCTTCAAACATGCCACAGTCTCTCCTATTCTCAAAAAGTCCACTCTTGACCCCTCTGACCCTTTTAACTATTGTTCTTTCTCACTCCTTCCTTTTGCTTCCAAGCTGCTTGAACGTGTTGTCTCTCCTGCTGCCTTGACTTCCTATCCTCCAACTCCTCCCTCGACCCCCTCTAATCTGGCTTCCGCCTCCTTCATTCTACTGAAACCGCTCTCGCTAAGATCACCAACGATCTTCTGGTGGCTAAATCTAAACGTCTCTATTCCATTCTTGTCCTCCTTGATCTCTCTGCTGCCTTCGATACTGTTGACCACTCACTCTTGCTGGATTCCCTTCACTCCCTTGGCTTTTGTGGCTCTGTCCATAACTGGTTCTCCTCCTACCTCTCTGACCGCTCCTTTAATGTGTCTCTCTCCAACTCCACCTCCTCCTCCTTCCCCCTCTCAGTTGGTGTTCCTCAAGGCTCTGTTCTTGGCCCTCTCCTCTTCTCGATCTATACCTCATCCTTAGGCAAACTCATTGCCTCCCATGGCTTCCAATACCACCTCTATGCTGATGACACTCAACTCTATCTCTCTACTCCCTCTCTCTCTCCCTCTGTTCAAGCTCGTCTCATCAACTGTCTCTCTGACATCTCTACCTGGATGTCTCAACGTCAACTCAAACTCAACATGGCTAAAACTGAACTCCTTATCTTCCCCCCTCATCCTTCCTCTCCTTCCTCACTGTCAATAACTATTGATGGAGTCACCATCCTGCCTGTCCCCCAAGCCCGTAGCCTAGGCTTCATCTTTGACTCAGCCCTTTCTTTTAAACCCTACATTGACTCTGTTGCTAAATCCTGTCGCTTCTCCCTCCATAACATTGCTAAGATTCGCCCTTTTCTCTCTGTCTCGTCTGCCAAAACTCTTGTTCATGCTCTGGTCATCTCTCGCCTCGATTACTGTAACCTCCTTCTCACTGGCCTTCCCCGGTCTCACCTTTCTCCCCTCATCTCTGTCCAAAACTCTGCTGCCAGGGTCATCTACCTCGCCAGTCGCTTCGACCATGTGCAGCCCCTCCTCTCTTCGCTTCACTGGCTTCCCCTTCCTGAACGAATCCTGCACAAGCTCCTAGTCTTCACCTATAAAGCTCTTCACAACCTTGCTCCCCCCTACCTCTCTGCACTTATCGCCCTCCATACTCCAGCCCGTGCACTTCGCTCCTCCTCTGTCCCTTCTCTCACCCTTCCACGCCTTCCCTGCTCCCCTAAGCGCCTTCGTCCCTTCTCACTTGCTGCCCCCCATGCCTGGAACTCCCTCCCTGTCCACATCCGCCTTGCCCCCTCCCTTCATACCTTCAAATCTCTCCTTAAAACTCACCTCTTTCGCTCTGCTCTGTCTGACTCTTTATCCTGCTGAGCCACTATTCCTATACCTACGATCGGTTTACCCTTATCCTTGCAACATGGACCTGCCTGCTGTCATTCTCATCGTAACCAAGCCAAGTACGTGCACTTGAGACCTCGCATCTTCATGAATGTTAGACCCCTTGTCTCTCCCTCTGTTCCCCTTCCTAAGTCTCTCCCCCAGCTCCTGTCTCTCACATTGTAAGCCCTAGGGGCAGGGACCGTGTCTATTTTATTACTTTGTAAAGTGCCAGTTAAACTGCTGGTGCTATATAAATGTTTGTTAATAATAATAATAATAATAGTTCAGACTAAAGAAACATGGATTACATGAAATATGTAACTCCATATAAGTGTTTGGTTCATTTGGTTATTGTTTTGTTATTTCCAATAGAAGGTACCACGAGGTTTTTATGTCTGTTAATTGTAATGCAAAATTATACTTGACTTCCAGAATATGATTCTCCTCGGAAGGCATGACAGGGAACATACGAACTCTGTCGTGGAATGTACAGGGAACTAAGGAGATTATATAAATTTTTGAAGGAGCAGAAAATGTTTTCTTTTTGCAGGAGACCCATTTGTTAGAAAGTGATTCCTGGAGAATTAAAAATAAAGGATGGGATAAACAATTTTTTTTCCTTTTCATGTTTGGATAAAAAGAAGGCACAGGAGTAGTAATCTGTTGATCTGTTTAAATTACAAGTTCAAATTACAAAAGTAAAGCAAGAGAAAGAAGTGTTCAAATATAGATATTGTCAACCATGTCAAGACCTGTATTTGTACACGTGTCCCGCTCTGTACCCAAGGACTCCTAGTGTTCTATCAGTGCTTAGTTCTTTGTACTTGACTTGTGCAACTCAATAAAGCTTTCCCGGAAAAAAGAGAAGAAAAAAAAGACAGAGAAAGAAGGACGCTTTTTATTATTTTGTGGCTCCTTAGGAGGAGAGAGGTTTATGTTGGTTAAGGACCAATGAGAGGGGACACATCTTTTTTTCAAAAGTACTTGCCAATTATTTGAGAGAACTTGTGGATCAGATATTAAAGTTGGGCAATACTTGACTCCCCACTGAAGCACAGAGAAAGTAACAACATTTTGTGTTAATGAGCTGTTCATAGTCATTGTTACTTGCTGCCTGCTAGACACAGGAACAACTAAAGAATTGCTTGACCTTTCCCTGCTCTCTCCTATTCTTCCGTTCCCACTGCTGTCACAGTACCAGTACAAGCGCAACCAGGAGTCCCTAGTACATAATAGCACTGTGTGCTTGACTCCACTACTGTCGCCACTTTTCTGGGCTTTACAAACAACAGAGGGGATGAGCATGTGCATGCTTTGCTGTGAAGCATTTTGCCTTATGGCAGGTTGGTTGTTACAGAGCAGATAGCTTTGTAGTAAATGCCCTGTGGATAGGGTGTTGGACTTCGGACCTGGGAAACGAGGAGTCAAATCCTGTCTTAACCATCAACTTCCGATTGGCCTTGGGGAAGTCCCCATTTCTCGGCCTCTGATCCCCATCTGTAAAATAGGAATGATTATGACCTCCTTCACAGGGTTGTTAGGGTGGGGGATGCTGTGAAAGAGACAGAGGCTGCAGCTGAGCAGGGAGCTGCAAAGGAGCAGCTAGGAGCCTCCGAGACAGTAGAGTGAGGAGGAGCGGGAGCTGAACACGGGTCCTCTCCTTGGAGCGGGCGGAGCAGAAAGTCTGAAGCTGGACCACCATGAACCCTGCCACTTTGTATCCAAGCCCTTGGATTGTCCCAGAAAAACAGCTGCAATTCTGAAACTATGTTCTTGCAAGTAGTCCCATTGAAGTCAATGATTCCAGCTGAAGTCATGATGGCAGGAGCGTACTGAGTCCCCGACCTGCAATCAGGCAGCTGTGACATGCCCCTCCTAAAAGAGACCGCTGATTGGACCATCGAGGACTGAGGTGTTAGGTACGGGACACTTAAAGGTGAGCCGTGGCCTGCGGCAGTGAGTGGGTCAGTGTACGAACAGAGCTTGGGGAGAACATTGCTATCTGACGTAGGGCTGGCGGGCTGCTGCCCCGGGAGCGCTACTGCTGACTGTCTCCCAAAGTTCCGGGCAAGGGCGTCCTAGCTATCTACAGTGACCAGGAGTCCTCGACCTGCAATCAGGCAGCTGTGACACACCCTTCCAAACAGAGACTGCTGATTGGACCATCGATGACTGAGGTGTTAGTGCACACTTAAAGGTGTGTGGCCGCGCAAAAGCGCACACCCTTGTGCGCGTGGTCTTAGGCGCTGGACGAGTGTGGGGTGGTCCATTCTTTTGCCTTCTGTTTAAGTATTGCAAGTTAGTGGATCCGCTTACGTTCTGAAATTCAGGAATTGTGAATCTTAGTGTTCTGTTTGGGGATACTCGCCATGGAGCTGAGGTCTCGAACATTAAGAAACCATCTTAATTGGGCTGAAGAAATGGCCTTGGCTGACAGGACCCCAGAATTGACCAAATCTTCCCCACTGATCCAGTCCAAACATCCCTCTCTTTATTCTTTAGTCAATAGACCAGGAGAGTCAGAAAATCTAGTCTCGACCCCCCCCTTNCCCCCCCCCCAGGCCCTGCCCTGTAGCCTCCTCTTTGAATATAATGCATTTTGAGGTGGGCCGTAAGTGGCATGCCAAACTAGGGAATAATGAGGCCCTGTGTATTTCGTTATTCCAGAAATTTGAGGACTTTGGTATAAGATATGACTTAGATCTTGACACCAAATTTAAGGAAATGGAGGAGAAGCTAGATCATTTTTATAAGATTTTATTTTCTATGAAAGTCTTAGTTGGTGGGCTTTGGCTTGAATTCAGTAAGGTGTTTACCAAATTTCAGGAGGGTGGATTTTCCACTGTTCTTAAATCTGAGGTAGCTGCACAAACACATAAGAGGTCAGTCGGTGGGAGTCAGCATCCAAGCACAGAGGCCTTGACTGCTGGCGATGTACAGCAATCAACAGACCAATATCCTATGAGGAACCATGTAGAGTACCTAAAAATGTGCGAGCATCTACTGAAGTTAATAAGATAAGAGTTACACATATGATCCACCATGATGAACCTCGGGCTGTTATAACCTCTAAGGTATGACCCCAGGAAACAGGCAAGCGCTGGGCGACAGCCATATCTTGTTGTTTCAATAAGAAAAGGAAATTTTCTTTTCTTAAAAGGAATGTATTGGATGAAATCAGTCTTGGTAAGTTTCTCCATCAACGAATGGGAGTGAATTTTCTTCCTTTGGACTTAGTGAACTGTAAGCTGCTTATTGACGGGCTGTTTCCAGAGGTGGGAGTTAGAATTTAATCATACTGTGATCGTTTCTGATTTGTGGGATGCACGGAAAAAGCTTAAGAGCACGGATATTTTTATTCAGAGAATAGAAAACACTTTGGCCAGGGCCATTTGTGGTAGCCTATTTAATCAAGATTGTGTTAACCCACCCTTGGCATCACGACTGGCCACTCCTTGTCAGGCCCCCATCGCCGCCTCCTCTTTCTGATAGGTGCTGGGAAGTAGTTGACACCACAGGTGTTATTGATTCATCCTTTTTTGATGGACATGATAATCTGGTCATTGAGGTCTTACCAAACTCTAATCAAACTTTAAGGGAAGAGTGCGAATGTATTGAACAATCTCCAGGTGCTGATGATAATTACCTGAATTATTCCTCTCTGGACCAAACTTATTTTTAGGGAAATTCCCACTGTGGGAACTGATCTCTAGGTATTGAGTAACATTCCTCCAGAGAGGCCCCAGCCTTTGTTTGCTGCTATGGTAACACCTTAATCAGTCCCAATAATAGCTCCTTCATTGTATTGACTATTCCAAGCACAAGCTCTTAGTTGCCTATCTTGGAATTTGGAGAGACTTAAGTCCAAATTAGCAGACACAGGCTGGTTGGAATTTCTTCAGGGCTTTGATATAGTCTGTCTCCAGGAGACGTGGCTAGCCAAAGCTGAAAGTGATCTGCAAATTCTAAATTTCCAGACTTTTTCAGTGTCAGGAACAAAGGAGGGGAGGAAAAGACGGCTTTCAGACGGTTTGGCAACGCTCGTCTCAACTAAATCCAAAATTGATTGTAAATTAATTTTGGCTAACTTACCAAACTGCCTTGTGGTAGAGTTAAAAGGACTTGGTTTGGGGACTTCCTTTTAATTAATATCTATATCCCCCCTGATTCCTCGCCTTACTATTCAGCCACTATTTGGGACGAGCTCGAAACTTTGATTGAGAGGCTTTACCAGGCCCATGGCAAGAATACGTTTCCCCTGGTAGGAGATTTTAATGCTGTGGTGGGAAGTCAAGATCAAGTTATTGTGAACGACCACCTACAATCATCCCTAAAAATTCACCTACGAGTTTCTAAAGATCAGATTATTAATAAGAACGGTGGTAGACTTTTACAACTACTAGCAAATACAGGGCTAATAGTTGTTAATTGAAGGAAAGCTTTGGAGTTTTTTTGGTGAATTTACTTATGAAACACTTCAAGGAGCTAGTGTTATTGATTACATCCTAATATCCCCAGCAAATTTTGACTGTGTATTAGACCTTAAAGTCTTGCAGAGACCTGAGCGTGACCATCTCCCTTTATATATCAAGTTAATGCAAGCTATGCCTCCTTTACATTCTCGGCTTCGTACTCAGGCAACATCCTGTATGATGCGGCCTGTTAAATGGGACTCTCAAGTCTCATTCAAAGTGTCCCAGTTGCTGAATACAAGTGTTTTTTTTAGTTTTCGTGATGCAATTCCCAAAGCAACTAATCCCCACGAGGTTCTCACTACATTTGCCTCTTTAATAGATGTTTTAACACCTCATATTACTAGGCAAGCTCCTCCCCATATTTCTACAGGGAAAAAGCACAATAGCAAATGGTATGACCATGATTGCAGACAGGCCAAAAGGCAATTGATTAAACTTAGGAAAATTTGGACTAGGTTCCATCTAAGGAAAGACTGGGAATTGTTCATTCTAAAAAGGAGGGAATACCAGAAAATGTTAAGGGTTAAGAGAGCCGCCAAAATGTCCCAGTTATGGGCAGATCTCCAAATTGCAGCCAGATTGCGGGACTCTGCCCGTTTTTGGAGGCTCATTCAAAACTGGCACTGCAAGGGTGGATATGTGGGTCCTTCTCTTATTGAGAATGACCAGTGGACATCCTTTTATTCCGAATTGTTTTTGTGACCCTAATAACAAAGATCTTACCCCCATTGACAGCGTAGCTCTCTGTGACTCTACTGATGCCCACGTCTTTCAATTTTCCCCAACCGTTGAGGTTGGGGAACTATATGAAAGTATCGGCAGACTCAAATTAGGCAAGGCTGCTGGCACGGGTGGGATCCCCCCAGAATTAAAGAAAATGCTTATTGGTGGTCCCCAGTCCTTGCATGTCTTTTCACCGCCAGTAATCAGACTAGAAGTATTCCCCAGTTGTGGATGCTGGCTGTGATAATCCCTATATTTAAGAGAGGTAATCCGAGAGATCCAGCCTGTTATAGGCCTATTCGTTTGCTTTCGATTACCAGTAAGCTATATACTTGCAGTCTTCTGGTAGCTCGAGAAAGATGGGTTCATGCATAAACTCTGATAGCAGAAGAGCAGTCAGACTTTTGTAAGGGCAGATCGGCACTGGATAATGGCTTCGTCCTATCCCACATTATAGACAAATATGTCAACGTAAGAAGGGGGGAAATCTACCTTGCGTTTATTGATTTGTCAACAGCATTTGACTCTGTCCCCAGAAAGATCTTGTGGGGTAAGTTAGCAAATATGGGTATTGACCCTCATTTACTTGAGCTACTAGTTAAATTGCGTGAAAATGCCAAAACAGCTGCTAAACCGGACCAAGTGGAAGTATTACCAACTTCTTCCCTTTGCAACAAGGTGTTAGACAAGGCTGCTTACTGGCCCCAATTCTGTTTAGCATTTTATCAATGATCTGGTTTGGTGGGTCAATGTTGCTAATCATACGTCGCCTGTTGTTAAGGATAGAGCATTATCTATTCTCTTATATGTGGACGATGTTATATTCATGTCCCAAACGAAGCAAGGTCTCCAAAAATGTTTGGATGCAGTGAATCGGTTTTGTTTGGAAAACTCACTCTCAGTTAATCTTAGCAAATCTGGCATATTGTGTTATGGAACCACCCGCCTAAATTTTGTCTGGAAGATGGGATCCCGGGAGATAATGCTGTCATCACGTTACACCTATCTTGGTCTCGTATATGCCTCTTCCCAATCTTGGAGGGCCAACAGCGAAATGTTAAGAACAAAAGCCATGCAGGCATTGGGTAGTATTTTGCGTCTGTATCGTTCTTCCCCATTTGCATCTGTTGACCAAATTATTGCTATTTACACAGCTAAGTTCTCTCCCAGCTGTTGTATGGCGCTGAAATTACGGATATGGGTTTCTCTAATAGTATGAAGTTCTCACAAAATTATTTTTTACTGGCCATCCTCAATTCCCCTAGGGCAACACCCTTGCCAATGCTCCGTGCCGAAGTTGGTCTCTTTGAGGTAGCAGTTCAATCCAATCTAAGATCACTTTTTTGGGGGGCAGAAATTGGTGAGGGGGAACTGCCCATGTTTAGCAGTTCAATGTTACCATGAGCAAAGATCTCACGCAGGTAGTATTCAATATAGATGGGTGGCATGGATCAGGAAACTACTGATAGAGTTTGCCTTACTAAAAGGAGATAATTACTCTTTGGAGGTTCTCTTAATAAGGCAGAGATTAAGTTACAAGTCAAATGTTGTGCAGCTGAAAGAGAAATTGCTGCTATTGCTTCTAATAGGGTAGCTCCGTTATACCCTTTAATCAAGCAACAGATCTCCTTGGGACTCTACCTGTTGCAGATTAATGATCTGAGATTGAGGAGACAAGTCACTCTTCTGCGCTTTAATTTGATTGACACGGCTGTAGTTAGAGGCAGAAGGAACAGTATCCCATATTTTGCTAGGACCTGTGCTAATGGTGCAGTGGAGACATTGGCTCATGTTATCTGTATTTGCCCGTTATATGGGAACCTTAGGGGGATCTGGATTGATTTGTTATATGTTAATTCTACCTTTACTATTGAGGAAAAAATGGTAACCGTGATGAGAGCCTCCGATCTAGAGCTGACCAAAGCTGTCGCTTTTTTCCTTTTGTTAGTGGAAAGAAGGAGGAGATCCAACTAGGTAATCAGTATGTCATTTAGACTCGTGCCTCTTTAGGCATTGCTGATCTCCAATAGCAGAAGGATTTTCCTATCTGGGGCCCTTTTAGCCTCATCCCTGTTATGGAGGTGTGATCTCCAGACACTACATGGACCAATGTACCCTGGCAGATCTGGTTGGTTTGTCTCAGTAGCTTTTGAACGGCAGTACGCATGGATGTGCCTCATTTTATCATTTTATGACCCATGCCCTTATGGGCTTTTAGTAATGTATGTTGTCTGTGTACAATTATTTTGTTATAGTGTAACCCCTGGATATTTTTGTTGATATGGATTATTTAACTTGTTATAGCACAACTGCTGGATACAATAAACTACTACTACTACTGTTAGGGTGAACTAGATAAGGATTGTCAAGTACTTTGATCACTAAAAGTGCTATATAAATGATTTTTTAAAAAGTGCTTAAGTAGTTGTGCCCTAAAATACAGGTCACACAGAAAATGTATGGGAGAGGCAGAAATAGAACCTGGGTCTACAGAGTCCCAGTTCAGCCTTTCCTTTTCATTTTCACAAATTTTGTTTCCATAATTCTGTTTGGTTGTGATTTTCAGAAACCAAATGTCAGTTTTTTCCAGAGATCTTTAATTATTTTATGTTTCTAGGTACATTAAATTGTTGCTAATAACATATATTTCAATGATAAATGTAGCTTTTAAAATATTGAGAAGAGTTTTCTAACCTTATGGATAGTAAAGGCAATAGCATACAACTCTATGGTAAAGTGTGAAGTCCCCATCATTGGAATGTCTTGAAAATAGGCTGTTAGGAATGGTTTGGGACGGGTAGAACTGATTCTGGTTTAAGGTGGGGTGTGTGATAAGGTGATCTGCTCAGGCCATACTTCCTTGAGGGAGCCACCCCGAAATCACTTGCACGTCCTCTCTTTATTTACACTAAGATCACCACCACTGAACAGTGGTATTTACACCTGCAATTTCTGTATGAGGCAAGCCCCTGTGAGGACTCCACCTTTGTTGGTGAGCACTTGTTGGGCTCCCAACCAGCTTTAGGCTTCTTGCTTTCTCCAGGACCTTCTGGCCTGGCCTGCTCCCAGACTGCCAGTTCCCAGGGCAGCCCTGTGTGATGTACAGACAGACCTTGGGGCAGGCTCCCAAGCCTCTTTTTATGTGCCTTCTATGCAGCAGCTCTCAGCCCAGAGGCAGGGCTTATTGGCTCTGCTTGTCTTGCCTTGGTGGTCCTCCCTTATGAGCTACAGCTCAGCCTTTTATCTCGGGTGCTGCTAAACTGGTCTGCGGTTTCCTGCCACACCCAGGAGCACTCAAGCCACACTAATTGGCCCAGTTCACCCTTTCTGGGCTTGATTCCCATACCTGCTGCAGGGGGTAGGCACCTCACAAGATTCTGCCCCCTTGCTCTGGGAATGATCCTGCATGGACTGGGTGGTCCTGGGTGGTCCTGTTACAGAAGAGGACAGACTAGATGACTTTTAAAATTATTATTTTCATCATCAAGCATTTATATAGTGCCAGCAATATACCTGGCACTTTACAAAGGAATAGTCACGGTCCCTGCCCTAGGGCTTACAATCTGAGAGATGGGGGGTGGGTGGGAGGTGAAGGAAGGGGAACAGAGGGAGAGACGAGTGTAAGTGTCATGAAGATGCGAGGTCCCAGGTGCACGCGCTTGGCTTGGTTACATTGAGAATGATGGCTAGCTGGTCCTTGTGGTGAGCATATGAGTACACAGACCTCTGGCAACAGATTGTACTGAATGGAGGGTATCAGTAAGAGTTAGGTGAGGGGAGCGAGGAGTCGGAGAGGGTACAGCGGGAGAGGTGGGTCTTGAGGGATTTGAAGGTACAAAGGGAGGGGGCGAGGCGGATGTGGGCAGGGAGGGAGTTTCAGGCATGGGGGGCAGCTAGGGAGAAGGAATGAAGGCGGTTAGGGGAGCAAGGGAGGCATGGGAGGGCGAGAGAAGAGACAGAGGAGGAGTGGAGTTCACGGACTGGAGTACGGAGGGAAATTAGCGCAGAGAAGTAGGGGGGAGATGCCTTACAACTCTACAGTTAAATGATTCATAAGTAGTAATTTGCAGTCTGTTTCATTTCACTGTTGCAGTGGTTTATATTTATTGTGTGAATACCAGTTGACTTCTGCTGTGAGGACTAGTAGGTGATTTAATTAAGAAAAAATGCAGTCCCCTTACTGTTGAAAAAAGTGCTAGTTAAATATGCAACAGTCATTTCAATTTCAATACTCCATTAAATTGATATCACCTAGGAGTTCCAACTCCAAAATTATTGCTTTAAAGCAAGGGTGAAAATACAGTAGTAGTAGTAGTAGTAGTAGTAGTACTAATCAATTTATTTGGCAAATGCAAAGTTATAGCCATGATTTAAAAAACACAATAATACAATACAATACAAAACACAACAAAAAAAGGAGGGGAAAACATAGAAACCAGCTGTCCACAGTTTTGTCCGTACAGTGCTCTGCTTCACAAAGTAATATTAATCTAAAGGAACAAACTCCAAAAAGTGATTACGCCTAGTAAAAGCATCGATCAGGAAACATTTGAATCACTTCCTGATTTGTATCACGGAGCAAATTATTTCTTGCAAAATCGTCAGACCAACTTGGGTGAAGGTTGAATATATTCAACACGGGGTTTATCATATAAATGGCACCTAACCATTAAATGTTCAGTGGATTCTGCCTCTTGCTGTTCGAAGGGACACAGCCTCGATTGGGATTTGACTGTATCGGCCATCCAAAAGGCATGTTGGTAGGGCACTGAAACGTGCTGCCATAAAAAGCCATTTCCCCCTTGGTGAATAATCAGATAACAGGTAATGAGCCATGGTATCCTTGGCTGGGGTCAAGCTTGGATAATAACTCATATGAGCTGATAGCCCCACCTTTTCCCATTCAGACTGCAGGTCTATGTCCCACCATCTAGTCTGCATCTCTGCCCCCGCAATCCTTGTGTCCTTGGATAGCAGGTAGACCTTTGATTAACCCAAGGAGGTCAGGTGAGACTCAACCTCCTGCTGCCAAGAGCTCCTATAAGGGTCCGCTATAAGAAAAGGGAACAAGTCTCTTGGGTCCGGGCTACTAATTCTTAACCACAATTTATGGGCCATGGCCCAAGCCCTAAAAGACCACTTCCTCTGGCCCCATTCCAGGTGAATAGCGGCGCCAGGAGTACCCCCTGGCGCCCTCAGCAAGGCTCTCAAGAATTGTGATTGAATAATATCGACATTAGATAGATTGAAGGGTGCCCAAAATTCAGCCCCAAAAAGAAATTGGGCAGAAGATTTACCAGGGCCATTTTAAAGGCTACTTTCCCTGATTGTAGAAAAAGTTTTGTTAGGGCAAAGGCAGAACTCCTAACTTTGGCACCCGCTCCCTCAACATGGGGCTTCCATTTTCCTGAATAATGGAAAAGGACGCCCAAGTATCTAAATTCCTTAACCTGGTCTATCGGAGTTCCCCTACAAGCTTTAGCACACACCATGACTTTAGATTTGGAATGATGCAAGGTCGTTCTCCTTGCAATATGTGGCCACTGCCTCTAACTGTCTTATTAGCCCAATTCGAGTCTGGGACATAAGGACCAAATCGTCTGCGAAGAGCAGACATCCAGTGTGGCATGAATCGAGACGGGGGGGAAAGAATTGCAATTGGGCCATGCACGGTATAATATCATTAAAAAAGATATTAAAAAGAGCGGGGACAAGTACGCAGCCCTGCCTCACCTCCCAGTTTACTTCTACCTCATCAGAAACATGACCACAGGGGCCCAATTTAACAGCTAGTGTAGAGTTGGCATAAAGGCCTTGAATTAAGGAGAGTAATCTCTGGTCAATTGAAGGTTGTTTAAGCTTCTGCCACAAAAAAGCCCTATTGACCAAATCGAAGACCATCCTAAGGTCCAAAAAAGCCACAAAAAATTGCTTATTCAATTTCTTTTATTTCTCAATCAGATGTGTTAGCACTAGACAGCGACCTCTAACTGATTTCGCCTCTTGAAACCCTGCCTGTTCGGGATGGATAAATTTGCTAGTCTCTAGCCAGATATTAAGTCTACTAAGTAAGTACTTGGCGTAGATTTTGCCTATCACACACAGAAGGCTGATTGGCCTGTAATTAGCTGGTTCTGAAAAAGCACCCTCCTTATGAATATATTCAACACGGAATATATTATGAATATAATATTATATTCCTTATGAATATATTCATAAGAACCCTCCTTATGAATATATTCCGCCTCGAGTCCTACGGGAGAGAGGCGGGGTATAAATTAAATTTGAATTGAATTGAATTGAATTATGGATTGGGACCACCAAGGCTTGGCGCCAGGTGGCTGGAATGTCCCCTGAATGATTTATCAAGGTAAAGAGGGCCGATAACATGGGGACCCACCATTCCCTGTACGTTTTAAGCAACTCCACGGCTATCAGATCTCTTCCAGGAGCTTTATTGTTATTGCATGAATCTATTAAATCACTTCTAAGTCACACACAGGGAGGGGGCCAGTCTGCTAGGACAGGTACATTATTAGAAATAGGCTCTTGCCAGCCAGCTGTTATAGGAAGTGCGTATAAATCACTAAAATACTTGACCCAAACCTGGGCAGGAATAGGAAATGGGTCTCTCTTTATGGGAATTTTAGAACTTAAGGGTGAAAATACAGTGAACACAGGTTCCTGCTTTTAAGGGTTGGATAATATAGTACTGTGATGAACATCAATCCCAGATGTGGTGCATTCTTGCACTATCGGGCCCAGACACCTCCTCCAAGCCAGATGTGAGTCAACTGACACTTTATTTCAATCATAGACTGAATATACAATGGGCACGGACCTCTTCCTTAGGCTCCTAGTGTTGCCCACATACCTCCTCCCCAAGATCATGGGCCTTTAGGACCAGGATCTCTGTGCAGCCTGCTCTCCTCTGAGCTCCTTTGCTTTCAGAAGCTCATTGCAGACTGACTCTGCAGCCTTTGCCTTTGCCTTTTATACCCCTCAAATGGGATGGGGTCAAAGGGATGAACAGGCCAGCCTGAAAGTGGCTGTGGCTGAGTCATCACAAACACAAAGTTTTGTCTTTGGAGTTTCTTCTGAAGTTGTATACTGTGGTGTTGAATAATTAACAAAAAAGACAAAGCCTTGCAAAGAACTAAACATAGGTTCAACACAAATCAAGTTTAAATAAAATTAGGCTCTTTTATTATATGCAATTTATTATTAAATACAAAATTTAGACCTAGGCCATTTGACAAAGCACTTCTCAAAATGTTACTTTTTCATCTGTACATATTGGTAGTAAGTTTGTACAGATTTAACTAAATTAAAATACTGACTGAATTGCTGAATAGCTTGGGAGACTTCTAATGATGTACAGATTCTTTTGCCTTTACTTCATTGAACTAGGTAGATTTTACACTAGTATTGAATTTAGTTCTATATCTGTTGTTGTCTGGTGATCTCGGTGGTCTCAAATGTCAGATAACCATAGTAGACACTGTGTCACTAATGAAAAGTTGCACTTCTTTCTTGGATGCAACTGAAAACACTTTTTTAAAACCAAAGGTACTATCTGAACATCTGAGATCATCTGAGAATCTAAAATGTACAAATTTGAGTAAAACTCCCAGTGGTACATTTCTTTTGATCATGGTGATCATTACTGCTATTTCTTCTTCTTGTTTTCTCCAACTTGCTGGTGTTACCTCAGTTCCATTGGATCCTTAGCCAGCTAGTTGTCATTCAGACTAGAACCTTCAGGCTTTGTTCAGATGTGATGCTTGAGGCTATATTCAGGCATGACGTTGTCAGTAAGGGCTGAGCTGTTATGTCATCTATAGTACTTAGTAGCTTACCCCTCACTTGCAGAAATGACACTGCTGTTTAGAATAATTGAAGCTCACTCAGTGACGTGTCACTGCAGCAGGGTATGGTGTATGGCAGCCCATGCTTTATCCCTGTCATCTCTTCAGAGCATGGAAGCAAGAGAAGGTAAACAACAGAGGATTGCAGAATGACTGGAGAAGAATGGGTGAATGGAATTTTTTTCCACATAGTATTCACTATTATGTACAGTGGAATTCAATTAAGCGGAACTTGCATAACTTTGGATAAGTTCATTTAATTATTTTTCCCTGCCCAGGTCTATGGGAATGTATTGCTTTTTTGAACTGGGTAAGTAGAATTCTGAACCCTGATAGCTTGAATTTTTCAGGTTTGTAGAGTATGCCCACCCAGCTAAAAATATCAGACTTTCTTTGAGTGTAGCAATGGTTTTTTTTGTCAGCATGCAGTTAAAATATATTCCAGGGTTAGGCAAAGTTTCCTAATCCCAAGAGCCACATCTATTTACCACAAGGGGCCAAAGAGCCTCATATGGCTCTAAAACCACAGTTGACTGACTTTTGATATATCCTGTCAGGGTAAGTCTTCATGTCAGAAAGGCTGGAAATGGATGGTAGGAAACATCAGTTTTCTCTGTCTGCAGCTCTCCAGATATGCAGACTGCCACAAAGGAACATAGGGTCACACACGTGTGATACTGGCCTACTTGTAGGCTACAAGCATTCTACATATGTAAAGCAAAAAGTTCAACATGTATGTAATGTTACAGTTGAAAACTGTAAAACTCAAATCAGGACTGTGACACTGACAAAACTCCAGGAAATGGAGACAGTTAAAAGAATATGTATTGGAAACCCTCGCCAGACAGAACCCTATGGAGATACAAATGGATCTTCCAGGTTACTTTCTGTGTACGTGACAGACCTCAGGTTCCTCCAAGGCGAGAACAAGAAACAAAGGACTCAGAATTGTTATTTAAGGAGGCCATTAAGCCATCTTCAGACTTGCTTGGTCAGAGTCATCTTGAGCAACTGCATCTGCAGCCTGAATCTTGCCAGCCAGCAAGGCTGGAAGCTATGGACTGAGACCAGGACTTTGCTTTTTAGCAACTCTAAGACTGAAGACTAGAGGTGGGACCCCGGGGCAATTACCGGATACCGAATTTATTGGTTTTCCGGTTCTCAAAGAACCGGATTCTCAGATTAAATCCAGTATCCGGTACCGGTTTTATTCCATTGATTTCAATGGGGCACTGTGTCCCCATTGAAATCAATGGAATACAATTCCTCCCCCCTCCCCCTCCCAGGCTGCGTGGGTGGAAGGGTTAATGCGTACCGGCATTACCCGAAATCCGGTCCCGTTACCGGATTCCCGGTACCGGATTTTTTTACATTGCAGCCATTTAAATGAATGGCTGCAATGTAAAAAGTC
>QEPC01002862.1:1354660-1368117 GCA_003113815.1 Sphenodon punctatus
TTTCTTTTTTTACATTGCGGCCATTCATTTGAATGGCTGCAATGTAAAAAAATCCGGCACGGGGATCCGGTACCCCCAAATACCGGAGTAATCCGATACTGCCGGTACAGCAAAATACCGGCAGTATCGGATACCGGATGTACCAAACTTCCCACCCCTACAAATTCACTATGCAAAATAAATCTAACAGATTTTTGGATTGCATTGGTGAGAACTACCTCTTGAAGAAGGAACCAGGGGGTCAGTTGTCACATGACCTTAAGAAAAGGCAAGGGGGAGGGCAGCTGAATAAAGATCTTGGAATTCAAAAAAGCTAATTTGAATGAACTCTGAGAGATACTGGGCGGTATCCCGTGGTTAGATCATCTAAAGAGAATAGGTGTCCAGGAAGGTTTTTTTTAAAAAAGTGAAATGTTGAAGACACAGTTACAAACAATCCCAATGGAAAAAAAAAAGAGACCTTGAAAGAAGCCAATGTGCTGCACAAGGATTACCAATGAACTAAGAATCAAAAGGGAAGCCTATAAGAAATGCTAGGAGGGATAGGTTACTAAAGATGTGTACAAATGTGTAGACAGTGTTTAGAGATGGTGTCATGATGGAGAAGGCATAGAATATGCTGAGGCTAGTGGGGGATGCTAAAAGCAACAACAACATTTTTTTTTAAGAAGTGTCAGATATAAGAGGAAGAACAAGGGAATGGTGGGTCCACTGCTCAGTGAAGATGGTAAAATGTTAGTAGGAGACAAAGAAAAGGAAGAGCTTATCAACTCCTATTTTGCCTCAGACTTTACAGAAAAAGGAAACCGTGCCCTGAAGACTTGAATTTATTCAAAGTAGCCAGGTATTTCTTGACCACCACTATCTATTCTGGCCTGCAAACTTTCCCCCTCATTATTCATACACTTGTTGCTAGGGTCCACCCCAGTACCTAGGTGTATGAATAATGAGGGGAAAAGATTGCAGGCCAGGATAGAGGTGGTTGAGAAATACCTGGCTACTTTGAATAAATTCAAGTCCTCAGGGCTGGATGAATTTCACCCTAGCGTACTGAAAGAACTCATTGAAGTATTCTCAGAACCTCTGTCACTTATCTTTGCGAACTCTTGGAAAACAGGTGAGGTGCCAGAAGACTGGAGATGGGAAAACGTTGCCCCCGAAGGTCTGGGAAATTACAGACCAGTCAGCCTAACTTCAATACCAGGGAGAATACAAGAACAGATTATAAATTTGTCAGTATGTAAGTACCTTGATGACAATCCAGTGGTTGCTCCTAGCCAGCATGGATTTGTAAGGAAAAGGACATGCCAGACTCATCATCGCTTTTGATAGAGTAACTAGTTTAGTGGATGAGGGGGATGCTGTATATTTAATATATCTTGATTTTAGCAAAGTGTTTGACAGAGTTCCACGCGAGATCCTCATTGACAAGCTTGCACAGTGTGGGCTGGAAGATATGACAAGAAGGTGGATTCAGGCTGGTTGAAGAACCGTACTCAGAGTGATCATCGATGGCTCATTATCAATTTGGAGGGAGGTATTGAGTGGGGTCCCTCAGTGGTCTCGCCTGGCTCTGGTGCAGTTCAGCATCTTTATTAATAACTTGGATGAAGGGGTGGAGGGATACTTATCAAGGTTCCAGATGAGGCAAAACTGGGAGGGGTAGATAAAAACTTAGAAGAGAGAATTGGAATAAAAAAACTCACAGTTTTGAAATTTGGGCTGAAATTAACAAAAATAATTCATCTGAGAATTGTAAAGTTTTGTATTTGGGGGAAAAAACCCAAATGGACAAGTATAAGATAGGGAACACCTGGCTTGGCAGCAGCACATATGAAAAGGATTGTGGTTGGTCACAAGCTGAAAAAGTCAACAATGTGATGCAGCTTCAAAAAAGGCTAATGCAGTTTCAGGCTGCATTAACAGAAGGAGTGTCCAAGTTGGTGGAGGTGGTAATTCCACTCTTTTCAGCACTGGTTAGACCTCACCTGGAGTATTGTATGCACTTTTGGGTGCCTCATTTTAAGAACATTTTGGCAAAAGCCGTAAATAAACATTAAGAAGGACATTGACAAATTTGAGTGGGTTTAAAGGAGGGTGACAAAGATGATAGGGTTTGGAAAACAAGTCGTGTGAGGAAAGTTTGAAATTCTCCTTTTTAATAGTAAGCCTGTTTAAAACAAAATTTGGACTGAATGTAGCATAATCTAAGGTATAAACTTATTATAAGCTATTAAAATAATTTAAATATAATGTGTGGAGTCCAGTTTCCAACCTCTACTAAAACCTTTGAGTTAGACAGCTTTTCTTCTATACATAAATCAGGGGGGAAAGAGACATTTTTTTAAAAGGTCAAGCTTTATAAACATGGGGCATATGGTACAACGTGTCATGTATTAAGGGCTTGGTCTTGTAAGGATATAAGGTCTGTTCTACTGGGTACATGGGATTAGAAAAGCCATCATATGTGTTAGAACCTGTTAGAACCTGCCATGTGCTGGTTTTGTGTGTTTAAATTCCAGTTACCATCTTAATGCAGGTTGATATATATGAGCCAAAAGTCACCTAGTGAGTACAAAATCTATAAATCACCTGTATAACAGATTAAAAATGTATGTTTAAAGTTATAACAATCCAAATATATTCAGTTATTGAATTTTGGAAATACATGTAAATTGTGATAGTGTGCCCTCTAAATAGCAAAAAGATGTACCAGATCTAATATTGAGGCAATATGTAGATGAAAATAGACATGTATTAACCAATGGAAGTGCATCTTTTTTTAGAAAGTAACTAAAATACAAATGGGAAAATTGATTTAAGCTGGGGTTTTCTACTTGCTGATTTAAATCAGTGATTTAGTTGGGTTTGATTTAAATATTAAAATCTGACTGCACTTTTACAAGGAGGAACTGGAAATGCTCGCCTATCAGAGATTCTTTGCTTAATTAAACTATTGCATGCTGAGAAGGCTCAGGGCATGAAATTTCAGATTGAACTCTGGGAGCTGAACATTTCTTGGGATGACAGTCCCAAATGGATTGAGTAGACTCTAAAGATGTAATCCATGGGTACTGTTGTCCTGCTTGTTGATGAGCTGGTGGGAAGAATCCCAGCTAGGGACCGGGACCTGACTTTGAGTGGTAGACCAGTCTAGGTTGATGTCTAGACACAGTAGATCAGTTTGCAATCTCTGACAGTTTACTGTCATCAGCAAATTAAAATAAAGATGCCAAGGAAATTTAAATATAGCAATGTGCACAACATAGTGCAATGTGCACAACATAGCGCAATGTGCGTAGGAATTTCCTACTTCCTTTAGAACCAATATAAAGGATGATGTGCTTTTTAAAATTACATCTAGCTTTTAAACCTGTGAAGGCTTAGCTGTAAATATATATTCAAATGCGAAGTCTTAATTTACTTCTCTTACTGTTTTTTAAAAATAACATCATTCTGTTACAGAATTTTCTTATTAGGGTCACCATATATTAATATCATTTATTATTTCTTTTAGTGTTCAAAGTGCTTCACAATTCTTATCTAGTTCATCCTCACAACAACCATGTAAAGTCATTATTATTCCCATTTTAAAGATGAACAGCTGAGGCAGAGAGATAGTGACTTGCCCAATGCTATGCAGTGAGTGTTTATGGCTTATGATGGGATTTGAACCCTGGTATCCCTAGTTCAAGTCCAACACCTTATCCACTAGGCTACACTGGTTGTCATTTAGCGTGTTTTCTGTTTAACTAATACTATTAAAATTAATCTTGGGGTGGTATCCCGAGAGAAGAAAGGCGTTGCCAGTTATGTAATCTCCCCGAAATGGATTAATGTAATCATGTGTTGTTCCATTACCCTGCTCTCCTGGGTCCGAGATAAGTGCTTTTGGGTGATTGCTCACATGGCTTTATGGACCCAGGATTACTGTTAAGGAGGTGCCTTAGCAGCTTGGACACGGCAATGTCTAGAGCGGCCGCAAGATTGTGTCAAATTTTTATTAGGTTGAGGGCAGCCCACCGGGGGAAGTTTTTGGACGTGTATTTTGAGGGGTAGGGTTGCCGCGGATTTAGTTTTAAATCTATTTCTATTGAAAGGATATTGTATTATTATTATTATGTGTTTGATATGGTATTTTTGTTATAGCTACGGCTTAAACAATAAACTATTTTACTTTTACTATTAAAATTACTTGAAATGCATATCACTGCCTTTAAAGTTAAGAGTAAGCAATACAGAATGAGTCCTCTCTGTGCATCCTGCCAGTTAAGTTTTAACTTGACTTGCCATGTTAAGGTTAAATATTACTTGTTCCTCTCTGTGCATCCTGCCAGTTTGGTTTTAACTTGACTTGCCATGTTAAAGTTAAATATTACTTGTGCCTTGTTCCACTGGAATTTTATTTCCTTTTTTCTGTCTTTATGTTTAAACATACTTTCCCCTGGTGTAGACAAATTTCCTGGATAATTCCAGTACATTTTCTAGAGAGATTTGCACAAGTATAGGTTACTGGTATACATGCAACAGATATGCAATACAATGTTCTTAATGTTGATAAGTTTTAAATTAATTCTGTCATTATGCTTGCATCTATTTGCATCATTCAAGTAATGTGCAATAATTTCAGGTTTCTAGATAAATTATAGCTTACTTCATTGAGATTCATTACTTCATTTTATGAAATAGTGGCATTTGTTTTATAGTTCCTCAGATTTTCTGTCATGGAAGGGTTAAATCTGAAGTATATCATAATGTGAGGAAACAATGAGTCAGTTGCGGTGGTCGGTAGGGTGTGGTTCAAAAATGGTCTGTTTCTGCTGTTTGCTGGGTTGAGCTAGAAGGGGCTAATTATAGACATAAAATGAGGAAGGAAGAGAACGTGGGCAACTAGAGCATCCAATCCTGTTTCCTTTAAATTAGTAGTTAAGATGAATACAAAAAATAATAAAGAAGCTGTGAGATTTGATTTTTTTTTTTTAAAAATCACACTAAAATAAGTGTCAAAAATGGGAGACAATCATTACAGTGTATGATTCTTTAAAGTAAATATATCTAATTTGTAGTTTTATTTTTGAGATCAGGCAAACTTAGCTGCAGGGAAGCAAGCAAGAACATGACTGTGTCTTCTTTACTTGGGATTCTTTTTGCTAAGTGCTGTCTGTTCAATATTAATAGGCCATGGAGCACCGGGTGGCAGTGAAGAAAACAAAAGTACATCCAAATACCAGGGCATGAAATGACAGATCAAACTCTGGGAGCTAAGCATTTTTTAAAAAATTCAGTTGCCAGACGTTATCCTGATATTAAATAGTTCTTGCCCCACTACACCCCTGAACCAGTCGCCACCCTCAGTTTCCTGGGCACCAATGACTCTCAGGTGCCTGCAGTTTTTGTGCCCTGCTAATACTTTGTTTGACTGAATGAATCTGACTTGAAAGGTCAGGAAAAAGGATTAACAGCTTAAAGACTCCAGTATTATAAAGCCACTTATTCTGAGTGGTAGTCCAGCTTGTATTAACATTTCTCCTTAAAGTGGGGAAAGACTTGCATGTCTTGTAATGGAGGCAAAGTGTCAAAACAAATGTGATGCGGGCCCGCTATGGCCCAGGACTCACTGCACATGTGGTCCTGCGCTGCCAGATGTTGGCCTGAGACTGCCCTGTGGTGGGTAGGTGGCTGGCCTTGGATGTACCCTGGGCCTGATCCCGGGTTCCCATTCTGGGTCAAGGACCACCCTCGTGGGCTAGCAAATCTGTTAGGCCTTGCCATCCTCGCTGTGGGGCGAGGGCTGCCATGGCTGCCCGTCATGGGGGGGAGGGGCAGGGTGTTGGGAGCATGGTGGGGTCGGCTACCTGCATGTCTGTTGTGGCGCCACCCCTGCCTGGGTCATGCAAGTGGTGCGATGACTCTGATGGTGGCAGGCACATTTGTTCAGTGCTGCCCACTGACCAACGCGGTTTTTCACCCTGGGCTGCGGCGGCTGGGGAGCTGCCCTGCTGCCTGTATATTTGTTTTCACCCAAAAATTGTTCAGATGCTTGATATTGGAACAACTTGTGTTGGCAAGTGTATGCAAACTCTCAGGCCCCCAATAACATCTGAACTACTTTGTTTCCATTTCTTATATTTGAGACCAAAACAGCAATCACACACTCTAGACCTGGAAATTCTCAAAGGTGGGAACAAATTAAAATTGCATTGGAAAGTGCAAAGAGAACTTTAGTCTCTGGTTGGTTTTAAAAAGTCTGGGGGTGACGTGGGGTGGAAAGGGGAGCGGTGGGGCCAGTGAGAAGGGCTCTACTGAGCCACACTGATGGTGCTACATTTCTAATCCCTCACCCCAGACCAGTCCCTCCCATTACTGCTCACTTCCCTTATGCCTATTTCCACTATGAACACAGAACATTACCTCAATTTCCCCTCTCTTTACATAACCTGTTCCCAAATGGCACCTAAAGGTTTAGCCTAGGGGGATGCTTGCCTGCAAGGGCGTGGTTGATTGGCAACTCTGCAGCAGGCTGAATAAATGGCCCTAGATGCAGCAGCGTGCGTCAATCCCAAAAGCCAGCAGTGTGGTCAATCCCCAAAGCCAGTGTGGGTCAATCCCCAAATGCGGCGGCCCGTCTGCTTTCGGGAACGGGTTGTCGGGAGCACATAATACCTGTGCTCTGCACTGGTTGCTGATAGTGTGCCGAGCCAGGTTCAAGGTATTGATTTATAAAGCCCTTCACGGTCTCAGCCCCTCATACCTCAGGGACTGTCTCACCCTCCGCGCCCCGGAGTGGACCCTTCGGTCTGCTGGGGGTGCCTTCTTGGAGGTCCCCCGTGTTAAGCGGGGGCCACAATGGAGAGGGCATTCTCAGTGGCCGGGCCGCGTCTTTGGAACTCCCTACCGGAGGAAGCTCACCTGGCCCCAAGTCTCTTGATATTCCGATGGAAGTGTAAAACCTGGCTGTTCGCCCAGGCCTTTGGGGAGGGTTTAGTGGGTTTTGTCTTCCCTCCTCTATTGATTTTTGTATCCCGGGCCCTGCTCTTAATATTTTAATATTTGATATTGTATTTTTGTATGTTTTATACTGTTTTTATTGTTGGAAGCTGCCACAAGCTGTAATCAGGAGAGGCGGGGTATAAATTCAATAAATAAATAAATAAACTCCAAGCAGAGGGGGAGTATCAATTCAAGCAGATGTTTTGTATCTGCAAACTACAGGCAATTACAGGCAAGAATCCTGGGACATACTAAAGTGACATGGAATGTCCAGCTGAAACAATAGAGGAAACATAAATAATTTGCAATAATAGAGATGTGTAATTTAACAATATGCTTTAATGATCTGTAAAGCAACGTAATGGAGCTGCATCTCTGATAGGGAAGGGGAGGAAGAGTGTGTGTGTGGAATAACAAAAGGACCAGAGAGGGGGTGGAATAACAGGAAGGAGGCTACAGGGAGTGGGTGGAATGACAGGGATGGAGGTCATGGAGTAGTGGGCAGAATGAGGAGAGCCTGGGTAGAATGATGGGGAGAAGGCTATGGACATGGGATGAAATGGCAAGGAACTGGGTTAAATGTTAGGAATGCTCCCCATAGCTTCTGTATAATTCTTCCAAAGCATGTTATTTCACCCAGAACCTTCTCATTCTAACTGCTTTTCATGGCTTTCTCCCCATCATTCCAACCCAAACCTTGTCTTTCCACTTACTCATCATGGCTTCTTCCTTGTCATTCCATCACGTCTTCTGTCATTTCACCTACCTGTGCCAGTCATCTTGTGATTCCACTCCCCCTTTTCCCCATGGCCGCCATTATTTATGGTTTTCACAATTTTTTTTTACAAAACGAAGATTATCATTAGTTAATATAAATGTGACAATGAAATATACAAATAAAACATGCATAAAAACGAATCAAATAAATAATTGAAAACAGAATACAAAAATACATATTACAATACAAACCACCATAAAACCAAATAAGGAAAAGGTATTCTATTTACTTTTGTCTCTTACTTTGTTTGCCAACAATGCAGAGATTCCTAGAACATAAAGGACGGCAGAGGATTCATTAGAAATAACCAAATTGTTTTTTCTGTTAGATCAATATTTAAAGTTTCCCACTAGTGGGGAAATCCACCTTCCTCATATGTTTAAAAATAAAATACAGGACCATAAATGATGATTTTATCATCAACTCCATTTTCCCCACAACAACATTTTTGTCAGCAAATGGAATTCGCAACCATTTACCCCTAGCAATTGCAGAATTAATTACATTTAGGCATAATCTTCTGATGGACTCCCTTTGTTTATAATTTTTTTACCACTAACAAATACATTTCTAAACTGAAAGAATGCTTTGCCATTTTTAAAAAAGGAGAAACCCGAGAAGCCGTCACTGCCCCCATATCTATTTGCATGCTGGCATCTTTTATTCTAACAGTAATTTCTTTTTTTAATCTGCTGTGGGACTATTAGGTCACAGTCAGACCATAAGTTCCCTAGTCCATTTACCTGAAAAGAATGAGCTAGGGTACTTAACCAAATGAATGAAAATAAAAATACAGTCTGGTGACTGACTGCTTCTATAAGGCACATTTTAGGGTATCTGTTTGGTGGAAAAGCTTTTATTTTCAACCAATAGAAAATAATTGAACTTGTGTGAAAACATTAAACTGTCCTGTCTCAGCATGTAAATCTTCTCCTGTTGTAGATTTTGGTAAGGTCAATAACCTTCTTAAAAAAGAATTGGAAACACTCTCTATTTTTGGATAAGTCGTAGAATCATTACTCCACGTTTCTGCCCCGTACATTAACATAGATTCTATCTTTGATCTAAAGACTTTCAGGGCTGGTAATACTGCCCTTTGTCCTGTTTTTCCTTAGCTTTGCCCTGTTAAGGAAAGAACTCCACCAAGAGCTTGTCTAGTTTTGATACAACTAGTTTTGATAGGCTTCGAACATCTCAGATTTTTACTAAAATAAATCTCCAAAAATTTAAGTATTGGGACAACTTCCAACTTCTATTTATTTATTAACTAAATACAGTCCTTCTTACCACTCCCAAACACCATAACTTTAGTTTTCGCTGTATTTATTTCCAGACTATTTACCTTACGATATTGTTCAAAGGCATCCAGTAGCTTCTGAAGACCTATTTGAGATTGTGACAGTGCTGCATCATCTCCATAAAGCAGTGGGATCATTCAGTATCTTAGGGGCATGAAACTGGTTCCCTATTAAATAATGACTTAAAACATTTAAAAATAAACAAGAGTGAAGGAAGAAGAAGACACCGTAGTTCTTGTTTGATTAATCTCAAGTCCAGCCATCTTACTGAGTGAATGACAAAAATCAGCCAAAATCCTTAAAATTAAAATAAATTAAAATTCTTAGATTTGGCCTGAAGACTTCTTAAGAATACCATCATAAAGTACAAGAAGGCATTCATACCTCTTAAGCAAAGACCATGTAGGAAGGCAAGAAGTAAATTCAATCTTTAAAAGTTGAAGAAGTTATTTGAGCTAAATGGGTATCCTTAAAAAAAATAAATGGGAATTCAGCCTTTAAGGAGCCACTAAAAAGGAGCATACACCTCTGGGGACGGGTTGAAGTTACAGACAAAATTCGCACTGACAGTCCCAATAATCTCATCAGACTCCCTTTTAGGGCCATGAAACTCCCTTTTTTGGGGGCAGTCTCGTACCATATGCCCTGTTTGCTTACAGTTATAGCACTGTCTTGAGTCATTATTAGAAGATTGGGAGGTGTGTGTTCTTTGGAGTCTGGGTGATCCCTGTCTCCCCCCCACCCCCATTCTCGTTTGGTTTGTTCTGGGTCGGGTTTCCCCATTCAGATTGTGGGGTTTTATACAGATTCTGTTTATGGTAAGACCCCTGCTTGTTCTTTTCCCCATTATTTGGCTTTCTTTCCCCATAAGCTGAGACAGCATTTGCAATATATTCATCTGCCCTCTTCCCAGTCTGTTTGACATTCGTAATCCCCTGATTAAGCAAGTGTGATTTGAGATTAGGGCTACAATTAGTTAGGAATTGCTTAAGGATTACAAGGTCCGTTACTTGCTCCTTCATAGCCTTCCCTTGTGCATCTAACCATTTCACCCCATACTGATTTAACATTTTCCCCATATCTGTATAAGACATACCATCTCCCCTCCTAAAGTTGCGTAGTTTCGGGCGAAAAGTTTCTGGAGTGATTCTGTACTCCTCAAGAACTGCTTTTTTGAATTCCTCAAAAGTCAGTGCTTGATTTTCCTCCAGCTTTGTGTTGTACACATCTAGTGCTTTCTCGGGGATCTTGGGTATCATCAGATTGATCCACAAGTCCTCTGGAAGCTTTTCTCATTGAAATATGTCCTGGGCAGTTGTGAAAAACTTATCCATGCATTCACTTTCTTTGTATAGGGGCAGAAGTGCTGAACAGTCTCCGATCAGCTGTCTTCTGTCTTTTTCTTGGCTGCTTCCAAAGGGTAGTGTGAGTTGGATTCCTGCCTCTGTCTGTATTTTCGGGAGTTCCAGTTGATGTTTGCGTTCTTTGTCATTTTCCCCTCTCTCTCTCTCTCTCTCTCTCTGTTTTTCTTCCTGTTTTATTTTCTCCAGTCTGAGCTCATGTTCCATTCTCAGTCTGACTGTCGCGAGTTCAGGGTTTGAGCCTTGTCCCCCTGGTTGCCGATCACTTGGAAGGGGGTTTTGAGGCACATTTGGCAGCGCATCTCCATCTCCTGGTTGCTGGTCAGATGGAGAGGGGTTTGGAGGGGGATTTGCTACCCCTGCTCCGTTCCCATCTGCTGTTCCATTTGTGCTCATTTCAAACTCCCGTATCAGCTGCTTCAGTTGCTATTTAGTTTTCCCTTCTGCTTCGAGACCTCTCTTTCGGGCTTCCCTGCTCAGCTCTGACCTTCTCAGGTGATGAAAGTGCTTTGGGAGCCCTATTTTGTCTACTGTCCCTGATCCGAAATTAAAACTAAAACAAACAACAAACTCAGCGCACTCTGTTCAAGGATCTGCTTATTCCACTCTCTCAGAACTGAGTTCCCAACTCCTGGGACTTTCAGTCTCTGCAGGTATGGGATTTACTCCCCGCAGAGGATTCCAGTCACCTGGCTATGCTCCTCTACTTTCTACACATTGGTCCACAAACTGAACTTGACCCTTCTCTTTGGGTGCCACTGTCACGGGTTGGAGGTCCGCACCCCCACTTTACCGGGTTTGAGTGACTCAGTTTCCCTCGCGTACAGCCCACTTGAATCAGTTTTCTCTCTCTGGCTGATTCAAGCCTGCCGCAGGGACAACCCCTTTGTCACTCAAGGGCCCGATCCTTCCCGTTTACAGACTCTTTAATCTCTGGGTTCGCAAGAGCTTGAGAACTCTTGTTGCTCACTTGTGTTCCAATGTTAGACACAGACACTTCTTCATAAAGATAAGAAGTAAGTTTATTGATTACATAAGCAAGATTGTTGATACAGAGTGGTTACTAGAAATCAAAGGTAAATATAACGCATTCCTGATCTATACTGGTTGAGTTCCTAAATAAGCATCTTACCCTACAAAGGTCCATAAGTTCCTCTCAGTCCTTGATGTAAGCGACTGGGTCTCAAAATCATGCCTCTCAGTCCATGTCGTCCAGCCTTGCTTGCTGGCAAGATGCAGGATGCAGGTGAGAGTGCTCAAGATGGCTCTGGCCAAGCGATAGCGAAGCTGGCTTAATGGCCCTTGCTTAAGTACCTTTCATAGTCTCTTTGTCTCGGTTTTCCCGCTCATGAGCCTGTGTCTTTCCTCACGTAGCCAACCCAGGCAAACATGAAGATCCATTTGCATCTCCATAGGGTTCCATCTGGCAAGGGTTGCCAATACACAAACTTTTAACTGTCCCTACTTCCTGGAGTTTGGTCAGTGTCACAGTCCTGATTTGGGTTTTATAGTTCTAAATTGTAACATTACATACATGTTGCACCTTTTGCTTTACATATTTACTAGGCTTGTAGTTCACATGTAGGCCAGTATCACACATGTGTGACCCTATGTTTCTCCGTGACAACCATCATAAAGTACAAGAAAGCATTCATACCTCTTAAGCAAAGACGATGTAGGAAGGCAAGAAGTAAATTCAATCTTTAAAAGTTGAAGAAGTTGTTTGAGCTAAACGGGTATCCTTAAAAAAAATGGGAATTCAGCCTTTAAGGAGCCACTAAAAAGGAGCACAGAATACAGCAGGCAGTATAAAAGAAGGACTTTGAAGAACAAATAATCAAAGATATAAAAATGGATGGGGCGGGGGGGGGAGGGGGAGTTCTTCAAGTCTGTTTGGTGTAGGAAAGCCTGCAGTAGAAGTAGCACATCCACTGGACCATCAAGAATAATAAGGCAAATAAAGAAGATAGGGACACTGCACCAAAAGAAAATTTCCTCTTTTCATCTGTCTTCACTGCTAAGAATATTAAGGAACTGTCCACTGATCATCTGTTCTCTGGTAATTAAAACTGCCAGAATAAAAATATAATTAAAAAAAATCATCAAGTGAGGAATTTGCAGTGTAATGAGCTGCATTCACATGAACCAGGAGCAGTGAAAGAGAGCACCATTAATAGAGCAGAACAGTTTGCCCATTTGCTTCTGTTGAGAGGCCACAGTCCTAGAGTTTATATGTATGTGACTCGGCTGTGTCTTCCATCAGTGTATCCCTCTTCTTTACCCTGGACTCATTTGCTCCTCTATCCTGTCACCCTCCCTATCTGTTCTATAAAACCTAGAGCCCAGGTTTGCTGTATCTCCTTTCCTGTTCTGTGCTGCTGAATGCCTGTGGACAAAAATCTCATGAACTTGCTGATTACCTTCACTGCAAGAATAATACATTTAAGTATTATTAAGTATACAAATACAGTTAATATTATTATAAACATTTATATAGCGCCAGCCATGTGCCTGGCACTGTACAGAACACAGAAATAGACGCGGTCCCTGCCTGTGGTTTACAATCTAAAAGACGAGGTGGAGACCGGGAGAGGGGACAGTGGGAGAGACGGGAGAAGACAGACAAACATTCAGGCGGATGCGAAGTCTCAGGTGCGTGTGCTTGGCTTGGTTACAGTCAGGTTGGTTGCAGCAGTCTGCAGAGGAGGGCAGACAGTAAGTATATGGGGAATGACTAGCAGGCATTGGGAAAGGCGGCGAGGAAAAAGTGGGTCTTGAGGAGGGATTTGAAGGAGTGGAGGGAGGGGGCAAGGAGGATGTGGGTAGGGAGAGTTCCAGGCATGGGGGGCAGCGAGGGAGAAGGGTCGAAGGCAGCTAGGTGAGCAGGAGAAATGAGGGAGAGTGAGGGAGGGGACAGAGGAAGAACGGAGAGCGCGTGCAGGAGTGCGTAGGGAGATTAGGTCCGAGAGGTAAGGGGGAGCTTGGTTGTGGAGTGTTTTGAATGTGAATACCAGGAGTTTAAACAGGATA
>QEPC01002862.1:1373137-1408063 GCA_003113815.1 Sphenodon punctatus
TGGGGCCAGTGCAGCATGCCCCGGCGGTACCCCTGCAAGGACATGTAGTGGGCGATCAGGTAGTAGGCCTCGAAGGGATCGGGCATGATGAGAGCCAGCTGCACGTCCATACGTGCCCACACCGCCAACAGGGACGACATCTCCACCGCGGAAGGCTCCGGCACACAGCAGGCAGCAGAAGGGGGCCACGGAAGGTGCCCCAGCTCCAGAAGGCGTTGGTACACCGCCCCACGGGTGCGCTGGTACCCACGGGCCCCGTGAACACAGGAGAAGTAGGTCACCGCCAAGGCAGGGCCACCCTCAGCCAGGCACTCCGTGTAGGTGCCCAGACCACACACCACCAGCGCAGACACGGTCTCCGAAGGGCTCCACGGCATGGACCCATGCCAGATAAATTCTATATGGGAAACCTCCACCCCCACCCAAGTCTGACGCTGCACGGAGTACCTGGCCGGCACCAGGTCAGCCAAATTCAGCCCCGACTCGTCATCCAGCCAGGTCTCCGTTATGCATACAAGGTCAGCAGCTCCATCCACGATGAGCTCCTAGATGGACACTGCTTTATTTGCCACCGACCTTGCATTCAACAGCATCTGCTTCAGTCCCGGGGCCCCAACAGCCGCAACCCCCAAAAATCACAGGTCGTGGGAAGAATTGGAGAGGGGGGACAGAGACTGTCACTCCCGCCTCCCCGGATGCTGACTCCTCCCCTCACCATACCTTCCCCCACCCCACACGACCTCAATTGCTGCCTCCTCTAGTTTTCAATTTGCTCAGGGATAGATTAGGGATCCTCTTGATGTACTGAACAACCCCACTGCATCACAGCCTTCCTAACTACTCTAGCTGAGCTGGTTTTGGAGGTGGTGTTGTGGTCGCCTAGGCTCATTGGTTTGGGGGACTTCAATATCCACACCAAGGTCAGCCTTTATGGAGCAGACCAGGAGTTCATGGCCTCCATGGCAACCATGCGCATATCCCAGGTAGTAGTGGGCCCAACACATGAGAGCCGACACGCTGGATTTTATTTTCTGCACTGGCCTGGAATTGGGGGGGTCCTATGATTGGGGATGTGGAGGTTGACAACCTTGTGATGGTTGGACCATTACCCCCTGGAGGCTCGGGTCCTGGAGCACCGATGCCCCTGTCGGGATGCTTCACGGATTAGATTGGTCGGTCCTGGACACTCATGGATCCAACTGGTTTCCAGAACTCTCTGGGGGAGTTTCCCACAGACCTCGAGGACCACTCATTGCATTATGGAATAACACATTGACTGAGGCTGTCGACACAGTGGCTCCCAAGCGTCCGCACCCAACGTTGCACCAGCACAGGTCCCCCTGGTATACAGAGAGCCTGAGGCAACAGAAGCGGGAGGATAGGTGGTTAGAGCACAGGTGGTGCTGGACTTGGGCTGAATCCGACCTATTGCGGCGTAGATCCTTTTTGAAAGACTGCCGTGGCTGTGATGGCAGCGAAGAGTTTCTTCACTGCCATCGTAGCATCTGCGAAGTTGCATCCAGTGGAACATTTCCGGGTGGTGAATCATTTCCGGGTTTGGTCAATCCAGCCTGTCTCCGCCAGGAACTGGAGGAATCCAGTGCCCTCTGTGACATATTTATTGATTACTTCGCAGATAAAATAGCTTGTATTCACCGCAACCTAAACGCAACCGTTTCTGGTGCAGAGTCAGAGTTGGGGATTATGGAAGCCCAGCCTTGTCCTTTTTGGGGGGATCGGTTTCAGTCATCGCCCACTGATGTGGAGCAGGTGCTGGGGGCTGTGCGAGCCACAACTTGTGAATTAGATCCATGCCTGTCCTGGCTGATGAAAGCCATCCGGGAGATGTTGGGGCCATTGCTGGCTGGGGTGATCAGTGCTTCCCTTTGGGAGTGCAGAGTGCTGAGCTGCCTTAACGCAGTGATTTTTCGACCTCTGCTTAAGAAACCATCATTTGACGTTGATTCCCCTGGCAGCTATTGGCTTGCCTCTAACCTTCCCTTTTTTTGGAAGGTTATTGAACGGAGTGGCTCGTCCGCTTCAGACGCATCTGGCTGCTATTGGATTCCTGGACCTTTCGTAGTCTGGAAAAGGATCTGGGGGTGGTTGTGGACAATACAATGAAATCCGCAGCGCAGTGGACAGCAGCAGTCAAAAAAACAAACAATTTTAGGAATTATTCGGAAGGGGATAGAGAATAAAACTGAGGATGCCATAATGCCTCTATACAAATCAATGGTGCGACCACATCTCGAATATTGTGTGCAGTTCTGGTCGCCCCATCTCAAAAAAGACATAGCTGAACTGGAAAAGGTACAGAGAAGGGCAACAAAAATGGTCAAAGACATGGAAGGGCTCCCATATGAGGAGAGGCTTGGTAGGTTGGGGCTCTTCAGCTTGGAGAAGAGACGACTGAGAGGAGATATGGTAGAGGTCTATAAAATCATGAGTGGTGTGGAACTAATAAACAAGGAACAGTTAACCTCTCAACTAGTACTAGAACTAGGGGACACTCCATGAAACTCATGAGTGGCAAGTTTAAAACAAATAAAATAATATTTTTTTTCCACTCAGCATATAATTGGGTTGTGGAATCTACTGCCAGAGACTGTGGTAAGGGCCGGTACTATAGCTGAGTTTAAAAGAGCTTGGTCAAGTTTCTGGAAGGTAGGTCCATTAGCAGCTATTAGCCAGACAGGATCAGGGAACATGATGGGAGCTGGGGGAAAACAACAGGGAATGGATCTCCCATTATGACCTGCTGAGTTCTTCTCCCAAGTCAGTGTGATGCTGGACTAGATGGACCATTGGTCTGACCCAGTATGGTGTTACTTATGTTCTTATGGTTTCCATCCTGGGCATGGCATGGAGACTGAGCTTGTGGCCTTGGTCGATGACCTTCACCTGGAGTTAGATTGGGGAAATTCTACCCTCTTAATTTTATTACTTCTTTCAGCAGCTTTTGATACCATCGATCATCAAGTGTTGTTGTTGTTAACTTGCCTGTGGGACCTGGCTGGAGTTGGCGGGATTGCTTTTGAATGGTGTTGGGCGATTGCTCATTATCTCCTCAGGATCTCCCTTGTGGGGTTGTGCAGGGTTCCATTTTGCCCCCCCTCTTGTTCAACGTGTATATGCAGCCAATGGGCAAGGTCATTCAGAGGTTTGGGGTGTGGTGTCATCAGTAGGCTGATGCTGATGACACCCAGCTCTACCTCTCATTTTCATCCGACCCAGGTCCGGCAGTCTCAGTGCTTATCTGTTGTCTGGCTATGGTGGGGGACTGGATGAGGGCAAGTCAACTGAAGCTGAATCCTGACAAGACTGAGCTGATCATGGTTGGCAGGTCTTGTGCCTTACAGTGGATTTGGGACTCCTCTTATTGATGGGGTTTGCAGCCTTGGAGTGCTCCTGAATCTTTTGCTGTGCCTGGTTTGCAAGGTCACAGCAGTGGCCAGGAGTGCTTTTTCACCAACTCCATCTGGTGAGAAGGCTGCAGCCTTTTCTTTCAGACTCCGATCTGGCTGCTGTCATCCATGCTTTCATCACCTCGAGGCTAGACTACTGTAATGCGCTCCACATGGGGCTGCCCTTGGTAACAGTTTGAAGGCTGCATGTGGTGGCTCGCCTCCTTATAGGGATGAGTCACTGTGAGCACATAACTTGGGTGCTCTGTTTGCTGCACTGGCTGCTGATAGTCTTCCAGGCTCAATTCAAGGTGCAGGTGATGACCTTTAAAGCCCTAAAAGACCTAGGCCCCATCTGTCCGAGAGATTGCCTGGCTCCCGAGGTCCCATTGTGACCTCTACGATCAGCTGGGGACACCCTCTTGGAGTCTCTGGTTTTTCGATGGGTCTCAACTATGGGGAAGGCGTTTAGCTGTTGCGCCTTTGCTATGGAACTCCATCCCCCAGGAGGTCTGCCTGTGTTCAAGCCTGGTGGCCTTCTGGAGGCAATGTAAGACCATTCTGTTCCGTCAGGCTTTGGGTAGTGGGGACTGAATTGTGTGTGTGTGTGGTTAATTTAAGGGGGAGGATGCGTTGGGGGTTAGGGATTAGGTGGGAGGCTATTGGAGGGTGGGAGTGGGTTGGGTCTTGAAGGGAGTTGTATCTTAAAGGTTTTTATATTGTATTTTATATTCTCTTGTAAGCTGCCCTGAGGTCTTCGGGGAAAGGCAGGATATAAATATAAATCAATCAATAAATCTCCTCATAGCAAAGTCTAAAGGCCTCTTTTCCATCCGTGTCCTGCTTGACCTCTCTGCGGGCTTTGACGCTGTCCTTCCTCGTCCTTGATTCTGTTAATTCGTTCAGCTTTCAAGGCTTGGTTCCCAGCTGGCTCTTTTTCTCTCTAACTGTTCTTTCAGTGTCTCTCTTGCTGATACCCCCTCCCTACCCCTGTTGGTCAGAAATGATAGGACCCATAGGACCCTGAGTAATAAGGGAAAACATAAATGAGCAATTTACGGGGAGGATAAGCTAGGGAAAAGCTAAGGTAGGCTTTAGGAGAGATTTGAAGGTGGGAACATAAGAACAGTGCCATATTGAGTCAAACCAATGGTCCTTTGAGCCCAGCGTTCTGTCTTCGTCAGTGGACAATTTCGGTTGCTGGGGGGAAGTACTCAATCGGGTCACAATGGGCAATCCATTCCCTGTTGTCCACTCCCAAGACTAAATCTGTATTGCTAATAGCTATTAATGGACCTACTCTCCAAGAACTTACCTAATCCTTTTTAAAACTCAGCTATACTATTGGCTTTGACCAAATCCTCTGGCAAAAAATTCCACAAGTTAATTGTGCGTTGAGTGAAAAAACACTTTTAAAAAAATCTACCGCCAGTTAGTTTCATGGAGCATCCCCTAGTTCTAATACTATTTGTGAGGGAAAATAACAGTTTCTTATTTACTCGTTCCATGCCACTCATGATTTTATAAACTTCTGTCAGTCGTGCCTTCTCCTTGCTGAAGAGCACTAACCTTTCAAGCCTCCTCTTTGTACGGGAGCCGTTCCATAACCATAATTTTTGCTGCCCTTCTCTGTACCTTTTCTAGTTCTACTGTATCTTTTTTTGAGATGGGGCAACCGGAACTGCACACAATTTCAAGGTGTGTTTGCACCATAGATTTATATAGAGGCATTATGATATTTTCAGTTTTATTCTCTATCATTTACCGAATGGTTTTGAACGTCCTGTTTTCTTTTTTGACTGCCACCACACATTGTGCTGAGGGTTTCAAAGTATAGTCTACAATGACTCCAAGATCCTTTTCCTAAGTGGTAACTCCTAATTTAGAACCCAGCATTGTGTACATATTGTTTTGATTATTTTTCCCTATGTGCATCACTTTGCACTTGTCAACATTAAATTTCATCCGTCATTTAGATGCCCAGTCACCCAGTCTCACAAAATCCTAATGCAGTTCTTCACAGTCTACTTGGATTTTGACTACCTTGAATAACGTTGTCCTCTGCCCCCTCCACAGCTGGGACCTAGCCTCCCTCCCTGTTGCACTGCAACCTCAGACAATAAAGGGATCGGCAGCAACTGCAGTTCCCTTCCAGCTGTGCCTCGGTACCTACCCAGGGATGGAGAATACCTCTATGGGGGGGACTGCGCATGCGCAGGTAGAGGATACATGCGCGCTGCAGAGCTCTGTCCCGGCCTCCCCGAACACTAAAAGGCACGCCGCAAGAGAATCACTGTAGCCCGTTTAAAAAGAAAGAATGAGCTGTGGGGTGAAAAATAGCAAGCAGCTACCTCTGAGAAACTCGCTGAAGCAGTTTGTAAGGGCTCCGGGAGCGGAGGAGCCCGCGGAGAAAATGGCGGACAAAATGGCGGCCCGCAGCACGAGGGAAATGAAGACAGAGGGAAGCAAGGAGGAACCAATGCCGCAAATGTTCAGCCTACTGGCAGGTATCAAGGAGGACATGAAGAAAGAGCTAGGTACAGCGCAGAAAGCACGTGACCGGCTGGTAAGTCAAATAAATAAGCTGCAGAGTTCAGTGGATAAAGGGAATAACAAATTGGAGGAGCTGGCAGGGAGAATAACTGCAGCTGAAGATAGAATTGCAGGGGTAGAAGAACAGCTACTGGGGTCAGAACAACAAAATAAATTCAGTAAAGAATTCTCCCTGCACTGTATGAATGAAATTGAAGACTTAGAAAATAGGTCAAGGAGGAATAACCTGAGAATTTTTGGAGTGGCTGAAGGGGAGGGCCAAGGTTCAATTAGAGACTTGGTAACTCAAATCATCAAGGAAAATTTTCCTGAAGCCCCCCACTTACATGAACTTGAGATAGAAAGAGCACACAGGGCATTAAGGGCAAAGCCCAAAGAGGGAGAACTGCCAAGACCTATTATAATAAACTTATTGAGATTTACTCAAAAGGAGGAGCTACTGTCTCAGGCGAGGAAAGCCCCACAGCTGAAATTTGAAGGGAAAAAACATCAGAATTTCCCCAGATTACGCCCCAGAGACAATGGAAAAAATAAGAAGTTGGGGCAAGTACTTTGGAACATTGAATGAAATGAAAGCAGAACCTCATCTCCCTTTCCCAGCAAAAATGGCGATTATGTGGAACAGGCGGAGAAGAACATTCCTAGACAAGGAAGAGCTGGAGTGTTTCATATTAAAACACAAAGCAGAGTCTGGATGAGAAACTGCACAAGGGTTAACCTTCAAGTTTTCTATGCACTAAGATTTAAGATTGCTAGGAACGATAACAGCGTGTCTTCAGGTTTATGATTTAGATTGTGCGTTTAAGCACACAATACAGAGAAAGGAAATTGTGTTGGGGGCGGGGGGAACTGGCGAAACAGTTTGGTGTTTATTGAAAGTTCAATTTGGAAGTAGTGTTTGCAGCTGAGTCCCTCAGGGCTATTAGAAAGGAGGAAATGGAAAGGGACTGGGGGAAAGTTGGGGCCACCTTAGTTGGGGTTGAAGGTGGCAAGCGGGGGGGAAGTAAAGTTTGGGGGGAAAGGAAAGGGAGGGGTGTATCGCAGGAAGAGTTTGATCATAGTTATCAAGTGGGTGAGAAGGAAAACAGAAGCTATGATAAATTAAACCAATGGGGGAGCTAAAATGCATAACGTTAAATGTGGAAGGTTTAAACACACCAGTAAAAAGAAAGAGGGTCAAAAACTTTCTCTTTGCGCAGAAGATAGATTTATTTGGGCTACAAGAAACACACTTGCTGTCCATGGATGCTAACAGGTTCAAATGTAAAAGGTACCCACATATATACTCTGCATGTGCAACGGCAAAGAAGAGAGGGGTCATGATTGGCTTTACAGAGGCATGCGGGCTGGTGGTGCAGTCAGTACATAAGGATAAAGAGGGCAGATTTTTGTTGTTAAATGGGAAATTACAAGGGAAATCAGTGTCTGTGATATCCATGTATGCGCTGAATGTACAAACGAAAAGGTTTATAAGAAAATGTTTGAATTTGATTCAGGAAAAGGCAAGTGGCATGGTAATAATTCTAAGTGACCTGAACACGCATCTGGGAGAAATAGATTGTTCAGGGAACAAAGGTATGGAATCATGGCAGCGGCAGATCCAACAAGATTGCAGACACCATCAGTTACACGATCTCTGGAGAGCGTTGAACCCACAGAGCAGAGAATATACATATTACTCTGCAAGACATAATATATATACTAGGATTGATTATATATTAGGTGATAGTGAGGCACTACAGAAGATCACAAGGTGTCAGATTCAGCTAGTGGTTATGTCTGATCACTATGCAGTGGTAGCCACATTTCAGGTAGTAGGACAGCAAGCAGGGCACAAACTGGGTAGATGGATATTTGATAAAGCGTTGCTCAAATTTAAGAAGGGATATGACAGAACAGGTAGAGTGTTACTTGCAGGAAAATTTAAATTCTGTGGGTTCAGTGGGAGTAGTATGGGAAAATGGTATGGAGAGGAATACTTATTGCTTTAAAGGCAAACAAAAGAAAAAGAAAAAGGGAAGAACTGGGGAAACTATATGGGAAATTACAAGGGCTGGAAGCACAGAATAAGCTGAATCCACAGGGAAAGAATGCAAGGGAACTGGTAAGATTGAGGAGGGAAATCAATGTAATTGAAACAGAAAAGCTAGTACAAATGAAGAAAATTAAATGTTTTTATTTCGAAAATAACAACAGGGCAGGGAAAACGTTAGCAAAAATGGCAAAAAATCCGAGGAAGCGGACAATAATTTCAGTACAGAGGAGGGATGGCAGGATAACAACTGAAGGAAGAGAAATTAGAGAGGCCTTCGTGGAATTTTATCAGAAACTATATTCCTCGCAGGAACAAGACCCTAAAAAAAATAGAGAAATTCATTAATTCAGTTAAAATGCCATCATTAAACACAGATCAAACTAAGCTTTTAAGTAGGTCAATTACAAATGAGGAAATAGAAGCAGTCATCAAATCTCTCCCTAACAACAAGGCGGCATGCCCAGATGGTTACCTGGTGCAATTTTACAAAATGTTTGAGCCCCAGATAGTGCCAATATTGGGACAAGTGTACAATGATATCTTGCAAACAGGGACCACGCCCAAAGATTTTTGCCAGGCCCATATATCATTAATCCTTAAACCAGGTAGGAGTCCAGAGCAACCGGCTAGCTACAGGCCAGTTTCTCTATTGAATGTGGATTACAAAATATTCACGGGAATTTTAGCCAAACGACTTAAAGATGTTACACAAAACTTAATTCACCCAGATCAAGTGGGATTCATCCCAAAAAGATATGGGGCGGACAACATTAGAAGGGCAGTGAACTTGATTCAACTAATAGACAGAAACATGGAGGCATTAATAATCTCAGCCAATGCAGAGAAGGTTTTCGATCGTGTGTCCATACCATTTATGTTGCATACTCTAGAAAGAATGGGGGTGAAAGGAGATATTTTAAGGGGTATTCAAGGTTTATATGCGGCACCAGAGTTACGGCTGATAATCAATGGTGAAATTTCAGAGTCATTTAAGCTTAGCCGGGGAACCAGAGAAGGCTGCCCCCTTTCCCCACTCCTGTTTGATATTGTATTGGAGGTACTTGCTTGTGCGCTCAGACAGGACGTGAGGATAGCGGGCATTAAAGTTAAGGAGATAGAACATAAGATCGCGCTCTAAGCAGACAATGCGCTTCTATTCGTAGAAGAGCCGGAGTTATCACTGCCACCCTTAATGCAGCTGATCGAGGAATTTAGTCAGGTGTCAGGATACAAAATTAACCTAGAAAAATCGGTGGCTATGATTTATGCAGCAAACCAGCAAAGGCAAATGGCCCTGGAGGGAATGGTTCCTTTCTTGATTATGGATAAGGGTTTTAAGTATTTGGGCATCAAGTTAACAAGGCACCCAAACAGTTTTTATAAAGAGAATTTCCTGAAAGTACTAGCACAGATACAGAAAGAGGCACAGGCCTGGAAAGGGCTGGCCTGTTCATGGATGGGTAGAAGCAACCTATTCAAAATGATAGCCCTGTCAAAAATATTATATAAAATGACCTCCCTACCAATAGATCTGCCAAAAGGTTTCTTTGTGCAAGTGGAAAGAACATTCCAAAAGCTAATTTGGAAGGACCAAAGAGCAAGAATTGCTAAAAATATGTTGTATCGCTCAAGAAAGAAGGAAGGGTTAGGAGTACCCAACATTAGACTTTATCACAGGGCAGCACAGCTCGCCCCGATAAATAAGTGGTATTTCAACCCAAAACAGGCAAATTGGGTAGAAATTGAAAAGGAAAACCTGGGGATTGGTTCCTTCTTAGATTTCATAGTGGATGAGGGTAAAATTGATAGGAAAAAATGGAGTAAACACCCATTTGCAAGGGGGGCCTTACAGGCGTGGAAACAGGTACAAAAAAGAATGAAAATTAAGTTGGCAGCCTCACCATTTTCAACAATTGATAGGGTTGAACTAAGGGAAAAGAACATAGCGGTCACACTTAGGAGACAACTTAGGGTTCATGGGATCACTCGAGCAGAACAACTATTTACCCCAGTGGGGTTTAGAAACATAGAATACTTGGAATTACTCATGAAAAAGAAGGTAGATTTTCTCCAGCATGCACAGCTGAAAAGCTATTTTACGCAGCGGAATGTTATCTTAGAATTTCAGAGGAAGCCATCTAGATTAGAAAAGACACTCTTTGATCATGAGTCCAACAAAGGAAATCTTAGCAAAATATATGGGGTGCTGCAAGAGCTTGAATATAAGGAGTCAATAGGTGTTTGGAGTAAGTGGGGAAAAAGATCTTCAAATTAAGCTAGACAAAAAGGCCAAAGAACAGGTCACATGTTATATCTTTGATAAATTCAAATCATTGAACCATTTTGAAGGTTTTTTATAGCTATTATATAACCCCAGACAGGGAAAAACATTGGAACAAAGGAAGCAAGGGAGAATTCTGGATTGGATGCGGAAACCAGGACACTTTGATCCACCATTGCTGGAGTTGCCCACAGATTCTAGGTTATTAGAGAGGGGTGTGGAAATATATACAGGAAGTAATAGGGGTAAACCTTCCATTTTCTCCTGAGGGGGCCATGCTAGGACATTCACTGGATAAGTTAGCAGATGAAAATCAATGGGTGTTAGCAAGAGAATGTCTGGAGGCAGGATTTTACATGATTGCCAAAAATTGGAAGGGGGAAATCAAGTCTTTAAAACAAGACTGGGAAGATAGAATGTGGAACAGCATAACTATGGAAAAGGTTCTGACGGAGGTAAATGGTAGTGTGGAAAACTTTGTGGGCAAATGGTCGGCAACATACAAAATATTGAGCGAAGAACGTGGGGTGCGGAAGGGAGCCCAGCAGCTGGAGCTCTAGAAAAGGAGTACAGATCCCATCATCCTAGAAAATGACCTTGCGACGTTAAGAAAATAACAATGTGCTCGGAAAATGGACTATCAGGACTAACAATGCGATACGGGAGGGGGGAGGGAGGAGCGGTGAGGATGTATTGAACAAAATGTATTGATGGATCTTTGTTCATCTTTGTTCATCTTACTGAAGAATTTAATAAAACATTTTTAAAATGAAAAAAAAAGAAAAAAAAGAAAAAAAGAGAATACCTCTATGGACCTGTACTTTTGTACTTCCCTTGAGCTACTGTAGCTGGCTGAGACAGGATGCTGGACTCGATGGGTCTGATGCAGTATCATTCTTTGAGTGATTTCCTCTACTACTTTGCTTGCTTGCTGCTGGGGAGGAAGGCAATGGTCATCCTCAGTCCTTCCAAACCCTCTTGTCCCTCCCAACCACCCTATTTCCTAGCCCCCAGTGCCCCTGCCCCCATCCATCCCAGCGCCCGATGTCCTGGGCTCCCTTCTCCCAGTACCCCTACCCCATCCATCGGTGCCAAGTACCCCAGACCTCCTCCTAATGCGCCAGGCATTAAAGCTTCTAGTGCCCCTACCCTGTCCATTCCTCCTAGCTACTAGTGCTCCCAGTGCCTCTTCTGGCCTCCAGTCCATCCATCCCAGACCGTAGTCCCCAGTGCTCCCAGCCTATAATAATGATAATAATAATTTTATTTATATAGTGCCCCCCAAGAGCAAGCAGGGTTCACAAAAGGAGTGTCTGCTGTAGATCACATATTTGTATGGGATCAAGTTATTATGAATTATGTAAGGTTAAAGAAAATGTTTCTGCATTGCTGTTTTATCGATCTCAGAGCCGCATTTAATTTAATTAGTAGAGAGCATCTTTGGAGGAAGTTGGCTTTAATGAATATTGATCCAAGGCTCGTACTTCTAATTATAACCGTGCACTGGGGGACTTCTCTTCGAGTTCGTATGAACCAAATGGGTCATTTGGCTGCCCCGATTATCATGTCCCGTGGCATACGCCAAGGTTGCCTCTTAACACTCCTTTTTAATTTATATATAATTGGGGTGGTGGCGGTTACTAGGGATCCCTCTTTCCATCCGATTAAGCTAGGCTCTACTCTTCTTTATGCCGATGATACAGTTCTCCTTTCTTATACATTAATTGGCCTTCGTTGGCTGATGAACAGATTTGTGGAGTACTGTGCTGAAGAGCTGCTGGAAATAAACTACTCCAAAACCAAAGTTTTGGTATGTGGTAGAGATAAGACAACACATAAATGGAGTATGAAGTTCAATATAATCAATATCAAGAACAGGTTAAAGCCTATAAATACCTTGGAGTCACATTTGCTCAATTAGCTTCCTGGAAATCTCAGTTTGAAGGCCCTTAAAATTAAAACTGTATTTACCTATAAGGCAAAACTTGGTTTCTTTTATTTCAGGGACAGTAAATTATTTCCCCCTGCTATAAAGCTTTTTTGAGTAAAAGTGATCCCTCAGTTGCTCTATGGTGCCACAGTATGGGGAATAGATTTGCTAACAAAACTTGAAATTATCCAAAATGGATTTATTTGTTCGCTGTTGTACTTACCCAGGAATGCCCAAGAGCTGAGATTGCTCTGTGGCTGGTATCAGCTTTGGTCAAATTTAGAATTAAGTTTTGGCTGTAGCTTTGTTTTGGGAACCAGATGGCCTTTGCTGCCCTGGCTTTAAATATGTCATCGCAGGGCTACTGGGTAGTAGGGGTACATAGATTAACCTCCCAATTAGACTGTTGTGTGGTGTTCTCTGAGTCTTTGTCTTGTGTGAAGCACCATTTGACGGTTTTGGTAAAGCAGAATCCCTTTTAATCCAGAATCAAAAGATTCCACCTTTGTATGGGAGGTTGGTAACTCCATAGGGCACATCTTATTTGGATTTTCTTTTAGTATGGAAATATTACTATGTTTTTACTTTGGCAAGAACCAGACAATTTCCCTCTGCAGTAACCCAGGAAAGGATCTCAGGTGTACCTTTTGACCAAAGGCTTTGCAAATCTTGTTTGCATGGCTCGATTGAATCTCTATCACATATCATATTTGATTGTCCGTTGTATAATTTGCAACAAGAACTGCTATTTGACATTCTGATATCTATGCCTCTGCTGTCCCATCAGGATGCTTTTATATTTTTGTTGCAGGGACTCGATTTAGTAACCACTTTAAACGTGGCCGGATTTTTGGCTGCAGTTTTAAGGAGGAGATCTGTATTTTGTATTTTAAAACCTCCTATTTAGTGCAATCATTTTCTTACTTCATTTTCTATGTTATTCTGTGTAAATTATTTTTAGGTTACCTATGTGGGCCTATTATAGGTGGTTTAATGTTGTGGTGTTTTGTTATGGCTAAACAATGTGTTGCTGGGCTGGGGGTAGGCAGCGTCTGGCAGCGCCTTCCCAACCCTGCTGGCCTAGTTGGCAGGAGCCTGAGGACTGCTGCTGCCCGCCCTTCCTCTCCCCAGCTAGGCTGGTCAGAAACACGGCCAGATGGGCTAAGGAGGGTGGGTAGCAGCAGCGCCCGGGCTCCTGCTGCTGCTGCCTAGGTCCAAGCAGCCTGTGGAGAGTTTGGGGAGCAACCTCCTCCATCCAACCCAGCCCAGCAGGGGACAGGGACCAGCAGAATCAGGCCCCGAGGGCAGCATACTGGACTCCAATTTTATTTTAGAAATTCTGCTGAAGAATCGAATCCCTGATAATAAAATATTTTAAAGTAGAGTAAGGAAAAGGGGAGGACAGAGTACATTGGGAACCAGCAGTTGATCCTAAAAGCACCTAGTGTGTGGGGAGTGATTCTAACAGGTGGCTCTCCCAGCATGGCTACCACGGCAGCTACCTTGCACTCCCTTTGCCACAGACCATGGGGAAGGGGGAAGCGCACCAGGCTGGCCTTTGAAATAGACATGTCCTGTAAGGCTGCTGTTCTTTAAGTGACTCTGTCCATTTGCTCCATTAGGAATGTGCATGTGTAGTCCGCCATTTCAGAACCTTCTTGTGAGCAGTAGGTGTTTTGTCTCAAGAATTTCTGAGATTTTCTTGCTTTTTTTTCCAGGACTTGTGTAACTTCCTTCCACTGCCAAAGCCTCTTATGGAGGAGACAGAGGGCAGGAAATCATTAGAATAGTACAGATTATTTTTGAATAAGTCAACCGAATCACAAAATCTTGGGATTTTATTAAATCCTTAATAATAGTGGTGGTCTATTTTCTAGGTGGGAACAGTATAATGCTTCTCCATATGTAGTATCTATATCTGACTGTATATGTTTAGGTTTTTTGAAATGGGTATAAGAATATGGTGGTAAAACCTCATTTTTCATTGACTTTTTGCAGCATTAACCATTATAAATTATCAAAATCTAGAAACAATACAATGCGCCTAAAAGTACTTGAGACCACAGTGTAGATAAGTTATTGATATAGTTCAGAATATTCATCTGTGCAGATGCATGCATCTGGTGTTTATTTTTAATTAGAAAACGGAAGTGTCCTATAGGTAACTTTTTGGACTGCCACATATCCCTAATATACAGTAAACTAGAATACATTGTCATAGCAGTTTGTGAGATCACTTTGTATATGCAACAGTTTTAAGTAAAACATGACTATACATCCAACAACTATTCAAATGTCCCTTGTTATCAGCAAATCTTTGCAGTACTTTTGTGAAAATGACAAATATGAAGTAGCCATGCACTAATTGAGTCGGTAGCATCTGCTCTGTGACTGATCTATTATTACTATACTGTGATGGAACAGGCTGTAAGTTGAATGGATGGTTTGTTGCTTGTGATAGCTTCGGGCAGCTGCCTTCTGGGTCAAGCTGCTGCATGGCAGGAGGGACGGGGTATAAATTTATGAAATAAATAAAATAAATAAATAATGTTTCTAATTCTGCCAGTGAAATGGAGTGCGTGTAATTTTTTTATTTAAAAAAAAATAAATAGGTTAAATTCCCCAGTGTCTTGTTTTCCCCCTTGCTGTTCCCCCTCCCTATTTTTTTATAATGAACTTGATTTGTCTGTAGGGAAACCTAGAGGTTTTTGATTTCACAATTCCTGTGACTTGTCAATTACTGGTATATGTGAGTCTTTAACAGGTAAAGATCTTTCCAGGGGCATAGCTATCATAGGGACAGGAGGGACATTTGTCCCGGGGCCCAGGCTGGGGGTGGGGGGTCATAGCGCCCAAGTTACGGGTGGGGGATAAATGCTGTCCTGTTGCAGCGCAGTTGGGTGCAGACTGAGTGGAAGCGAAAGCACCTGCAGCGTGCGGCATGCGTGGGACCCACTCAACGAGCAACACAGGACAGAGTAAGCACTGGTGGTGGCATGAGGCAGGCAGCACAGCCACAGCCTCCAGGGCTCAGGCATAGCAAGCAGGAGGGAGAGGCGTTGCTTGGAGGAAGAAGAAAGGGGTTTGACGGGAGAGCATGTCGATGGAGGCAGGAGGAAGGGAGCGGGAAGAGTTCATTTCTTCACCTGGGTCCATTCCACCCTAGCTATGTCCCTGGGTCTTTCAGTACTGAATAGAAGACTATTAGATGACCTAGTTGTGGTCTATGCCAATAAGCTGTCCCCTGGTATTTCTGCCTGAAAAATAAGCACAAGTTTTAATCCTTTCAGACTTTCTCCAAAGTTGATAGAGGCAGATTGTTTGGGATTAAAGGTAAAATCAGACATGATGGTGGCCCGTCTTGGCCCGCAAGCCACCGGCATATTTGGTTTGGTGCTGCCAGATGTTGGCCTGCTTCTGCCCTGGGCCATGTTGGCCGCTAGTCTGTGCTGTGACCTTGGAAAATCTCGTGAGGACACAGCCTGGGCTAAGGCCCACCTGACTGGGCCAAAGCGGGCTAAAACGTGTGCAGCCGCAGCATACCCACTTCTGGCTGGGGGCCCTCATTGGCTTCCATGGCTGCCCATGATGGCAGGGTGCTGGGAGCACCTGGCCACCTGCACCTTTGTGCTCCTGGCCCTACTCAGGCCATGTGGCCGGTGGGAAGGTTCCCTGGCCGTTGGCACGTCAGTTTAGTGCCACCTGTGATTTTTCACCCCAGGAGAGCTATCCTGCCAACTGCACGTCTGTTTTTACCCTAAGTGAGATAAATAACAATGCCCATGTGACTCGGGGGCAGTTGAGGACCTTGCCCTTTACTACACGATTGTGCCCTATATACACAGTGTAATGAAAGTGGTTTGTGCCCAGCTTGGACAGAAGATCTTTTACCTCCAATTTGTAAAAGATAGAAAATTTTACTGGATCCACTAAAAACTGTTAAGTTAGGAGCATTGCTAATTCTGTCATTGCTGTAGAGAAAGTTGGAAATAACTTCATATGACAATATGCCTGACCTGGCTGAATAGTGATGATTTAGATTTGGGGAATTTCAAAACTTCTTAGATAATCTATAATTAGGGCTGCAACCTGATTATTTTAGTTGATCTGTTGGCCTTTTAGTTGATTAATCGATTAATACCATTAATTTGCATACAATGGGTAAAATTGATAGATTTGACAAACTGTAGATTGAGTTAAAACAAAACAAAACACACATGCTCTCACCCCTGACACACACAAATTGATCATTGTAATAGGGTGGCTTTCCCGGCCAGGGTAGCTCCCCAACCACAAGGCTAAGGTACCAGGATGTAAGGGTAGGAGCATGCTTAGTAGGGCCAAATGGCACTGAGCATGCTCAGGGCCTGTAAAGGCCTGAAGCTCAGTTAGAGCAGGGGGAAGCTAGGGGAAGGAGCTCACTCTCAGAGCTCCCTTCCTCTCTGGACCGGACTCGCAGCGTACCCCAGGGACCCGGACTGGACCCGACCTTCCTCAGAGGATCCAGACCAAGAACAGGTCAGATAGAAGGGACTGAGCTAGGGGCCCCGCAGGGCAAGATGCCCGGCAGACAAGCTACTTGGCGGGGCAGGCCTTGGCTTTAAGGGGAGGTTGGAGGCCAAGGGTGGGAATCCAACTGAATACCCATGTAGCATAGCCTCGAGAAAGAGGGGTGAAGGTCATAACCGGGGGGCTGCTAATTCCCCTGTGAGCTCTCCCGCGCCCCGCGGGCTCTGGGAGAGACCCCCCCCAGCTACAATCATCATCACACACGCTCTCACCACACAGGCACACAAGTTGATCAGTCACAAACTCATTCACCATTCACACACACTGATCACTCATTCAAGCTGAGTGACACGCACGCACACACCCACCCACCCACGCACCAGATCCCATGCCCGTGCACCTCCTACCGTGAAAAGCCCAGCGTGGGTCCTTTGAAGCAGCCAGCGTGGTAATTCCTCCCCAACCAGGCTTTTGCTGAAGGAAACTCTCTTTTAGTTGCAACTGCCCTAGGAGGTGCATAGTAGCTGGTGAGTGTCCCCAGGCAGAGAAGGGTGTCTCAGCAGGAGACTCTGCAGAGTGCAGACCCTTTCCCTCATCCCCTGCAGATGGGGGGTCAGGGGGGACAACAACGCATTACCCAGGTGGAGGGAGGACTCCCTGGTTGCAGAGCAGCTCCCCAGGTGTGCGTTCTCTCCTCCCACCCCCACTCTGGCCAAACCCGTCTTACGCGCACCGATGTCTCAAAACCTTGTGGTCTTTGAGCAACAGGGGGCAAGGTTTGGAGGAGGCTGGAAGTCATGAGGGAGCTAGAAGGTCCTGGCAGTTTAAAAATTAATTAGGGGACAAATTGTAATCGGTTTGAGTCAATTGATTAATCCGTTCGATTAACGGTTGCAGCCCTAGATATGACTATAGAAGGATTTTCTTAAAGTACACACTCTATTGTTAAGCCTAGTTTATATGAGACATTCTTAACTATTATTCAACTTGTTTATTTTGCTGATGCACTTTGTTTTATAGAAATGTTTGTGTATGTTGTCTTTATAGCATAATGGCCTATGACTAAATTGCTGTTTAATAAATTTGATTTGAATAATTCCTAACATTGTTTACCTTTTTATCGCATGTTGAGCTGCAGTTTTTCAATGAAATTGTCCACAAGGATGCGAAGATTCTTTTCTAAGTGGTAACATTTAATTTATATCCCAACGTTCTCTATGTATAGTTAGGATTATTTTTCCCTATATGCATCACTTTGCACTTCTCAACATTGAGATCAGAGAATGAGATGCAGGAGTGCATAAGGGGTGCACTCAAGAAGAGGAGGGTCCGGATCTTGGATCCGTGCCATGAGCAGGTGGTGGGGTAGTGTCATAAGATAGCATTAAGTCAAGCAGGAATAAGTTAATTGTACTCAGGAATCTCTATGGATAGAATCTCCATGTGTAATGGGGAAGTGTATAGCAGTGGGACTATACTATCGACCACCTGATGAGGAAAGTGAGACCAACTGAAATGCTAGTGGAGATTAAACAGACAACAAAAGTGAGAAACACAATAATAATAGGTGATTTTAATTACCCTAATATTGACTGGGTAAATGTCTCCTCGGGGCATGATGTGGATGTAAAGTTTCTAGATGCCATAAATGACTGTTTCTTGGAGCAGCTAGTCATGGAACCAATGAGAGGAGGAGCTACTTTGAATCTAGTCCTTAGTGGAGTGGAGGATTTGATGCAAGGGGTAACGGTGGTGGAGCTGGTTGACAGTAGTGCTCATAATATAATCAATATGACATACTTACAGGAGGGAGAAGGACAAAACTACCTCCGTAACATTTAACATGAAAAAGGGGAATTATCTAAAAATGAGGAAACGAGTTAGAGTGAAACTAAAAGGAGCAGTTGCAAGGATTAACTATCTGTAAGCAGCATGGAGTGTGGTGTATTTAAAACTGCCATCTTGGAAACCCAGACTAAATGTATTCCACAGATTTAAAAAAAGGGAAAAAGAGGACCAAATGTGTGTGGCTAAATGGGGGAGGTGAATGTATTTATTTATTTAATTAAATTTATATGCTGCCCTTCCCAGAGGCACAGGGCAGCTCACAAACCATAAAAGCTACTACAAAAAACCCCTAACCCCCAACCCTCCGACAGTTTCCCCACAAAAACCAGCCAATACCATTCCTCCGTTCATCACACCCAACCCCTCTCAAATCCCTACCTGAAAACCACCCCATCACCACCCACGAAATGCCTTTTCAAAGAAAAAAGTCTTATTTACCACCTCTGGAAGACACTCGAGCTCAAGCGAACCTCCAGGGGAAAGGGAGTTTAATAGCATTGGAGCAACAACCAAGAGTGCCTCACTGCGAACTCTTGTCATATGAACAAGGCTAATTGACAGGGAGGTGCACCCAGCTGATCACAGGGGCTGCAAGGGGGTATGGAAGAAAGCAACTGGAGCCAAAAAGGTGTCCTTTTAAAAAAATGGAAAGCTAGTCATAATGAAGAGAATAGGAAAGAGCATAAGCATTGCCAAATTAGTTGCAAAATGTTTATTTTTAAAATTTTATTTATTAACATTTATACCCCACCCTTCCCTGAAGGCTCGGGGATAAGCACGGCTTACAGAAATAAAAACACAGGAATACAATAAAATAAACCCCCCTGAAAATCCCTACATTCAACCCACTCAACCCAACCCCTATCTCCATCTGCCAAATGCTTTGCCGAAAAAGAAAATTTTGCACTGCCTCCGGAATATGCTCAGGCTCTGGTGGACCTCTGGGAAAAAGGAATTCCATAATACTGGGACAGAACGGAGAATGCTTATTTGCGAGTCCTTGTATGGACAAGATTGGTAGGTGGTACCCACAAGAGGGTACTTCTGGCTGACCGCAGGGTTCATGGTGGCCCGTGGAAGGAGAGGCAGTCTTTCAGATATGTGGAGCAGGTTAATAAGGCAAGTCAAGAGGGAATTTGAACAGTGACTTGCCAAATATGCAAAAACTTAATAACCAAAACATTTTTCAAGCACATCAGAAGCAAGAAGCCTACTAGGACTCAGGATAAGGATATTGTAGAGAAGCTGAATTAATTTTTTACTTTGGTCTTCCCTGCAGGGATGTTGTGGAGTTCCATAGTATTGGGGCAGCAACCCATGCTGGAACTTTATGTAGGTGATGAATTGGAAGAACTGTCGCAAATCAACATGACAATGGAAGAGGTTCTAGATGAAAATGACTAAATAGTAACAAGTCACCAGGACCAAATGGTATACACCCTAGCATTCTGAAAGAACTCCAGTATAAAATTTTAGACCTACTGTTGGTAATTTATAACCTACTGCTAAAATCTGCACTTTACCCAAGAATTGGAGGGTAGTGAATGTAACACCAGTATTTAAAAAGTGCTCCATAGGCGATCCAGGAAATTACAGACAGGTGCCCCTGACATCGGTACTGCAAACTGGTGGAAATGGTTGTGAAAAACAGAATTACTGGGCATATTGATAACATAGCGTAATGGATTTAGATAAGATGGATTGATAAACATGGCATAATGAACTCAATAATAGTCAACATGGATTTAACAAAGGGAAGTTGTGCCTCACTAACCTTTTGGAATTTTTGAGGGTGTAAATAAGCATGTGGATAAGGGTGAGCCAGTCGATTACAGTGCATCTGGATTTTAAGAGGGCATTTGATAAGGTCCCTCACGAGAGACACTTGAGGAAATTGAGTCATGGGATAGGAGTCAATGTCATATTATGGATCAGTAACTGGTTAAAGGATAGAAAGCAAAGAGTAGGACTAAATGACCAGTTTTCGCAATGGAGAGAAGGAAGCAGTGATCTGTACAGGGATCTGTACTGGGACCGGTGCTGTTTAATATATTCATTTAAACGTCAGGAAAAGAGAGTAAAAAGTGAGGAGATCGAATTTGCCGATGACACAGTTATTCAAGGTAGTTGAAACCTGAGTGGACTGAGGAATTACAGGAGGATCTTGCAAGACTGTGTGGCTGGGCATCTAAATTGCAGATGAAATTTAATGTGCAAAGTGATGCACCTAGAGAAAATGATCCAAATTATATGTACACATTGGGCATTTTTAGACACACGTTAAAGTTCCGGATGTTTCAATCTTCTGGTTTTACAAGTCCACAAGTAAATTCCGGATTCATTTTTCATACACACACTGCCCTGAGGCGGTTCCTGGATGCATTCTTCACACAAACACTGCTCTGAGGCAGCCTAAAGTAGCCACAGCTGTAAATGTGACAGGCTGCCAGGGAAACCCAAGTAACCACAGCTGCCTGAAGCAAAGCAGTTTACTAGCAGAACCTTTTACACACAAAAGTTCTGGGAGAAGTTTCACGCAGAAGTTCAAAGATTCTGATGTTTACGATCTGGATGAGTGATTTAAAGACACAGAAAGTTCTGGATGTTACAGCAAACATCCAGGAGAAATGTGTGTCTAAAACACCCATTGATGCTGGGTTCTAGTTAAGGGTTACCACTTGGGAAAAGGATCTTGGAGTCATTGTGGAGAATATATTGAAATCCTCAGATCAATGTGCATCAGTGTCTAAAAAAGCAAACAGGATGTTAGGAATTATTTAGAAAGGGATAGAGAATAAAAATAAAAATATATTCAGTCTGAAAATAATACAGAGAAGGGCAACAAAAATAATAAAGCATATGGAACAGGTCCCATATGAAGAGAGGCTTGATAGGTTAGGGTTCTTTGGCTTGGAGAAGAGACAACTGAGTGGAGATATGATAGAAGTTTATAAAATAATGAGTAGTGTGGAATGAGTAAATAGGGAATGGTTATTTATCCTCTCAAATAGTACTAGAACTAGGGGACACTCCATGAAACTAAGTGATGGTAGATTTAAAACAAGAGAAAATTTTTTTTTTACTCAACGCATTTGTGGCATTTATTGCCAGATGATGTGCTAGGCCAGTAGTATAGCTGGGTTTAACAAAAGATTGGATAAGTTCTTGGATAGTAGGTCCCTTAACAGCTATTAGCAAAGTAGGTTTAGGGGATATAACTGTGGACAGGTTTAAGGCTCTTCAGGTAAGTTTGGGAGCCTCTAGGGAATTAGTTATCCCACCACATTAAATTTCTCCCTTCTCTGGCTTTTAAAAGTCTTTCTTTCTAATTTGGCCCATCTCTGTCTTTGGCCCAATTGGGTTTTGTCCCATAGTCCTTGGCCCTCTCTGGAGCCACCACTGTAATTTCAGCCTTCTCCGGCTAAGCACAGTCACAATTCCTTGAGGGATCACTAGTCAATTTGGCCCCTCTCTGGGCGCTCTGTATTTTGACTTCTATAACACCAATATAGCATTTGGTCCTTGATGGGGCACAGTCACTATTGGGCCCACTAAGGGCAAACAACAAAATACACTTTTTACTAGGCAATTTGCCTTGGGTCTCTTGCTCCCCTTTCGACCCACCTGGTCCACTGGGTAGGGGCTTCTCCCCAAAAGTGGGTCCCCAGTAAACAGTAAGCAAAATAAGCCTTCTTGGCGGTTAACATAAAGTTAGTCAGTCTATGCTTCTGGGCATTAAACACAGCCCTAGGACAGGCCTCGTGGTCTTTAAAGTGGGTCAAATTAGATCACACCTGGATGCTCCCATGCTGTCTGTCTGCAGGCATCAGCTCTGTGGGGATCCAGGTTGGTGTAGGCAGCTTGCCAGGCTGGTCCGGAGCCTTCCTTGGTAGCCTGACTTGGCGGCCAGACTTAGCTGCTCTCTTGTTCGGTCCCTTCTGGAAACGGAGTCTTCTGTCTGCCTTGCAGCTGCTTTTATGGCCTCTTAGCTCCTGCCTCTTCTCTGTTTCGCTCTCCTGGATCATGAGGGAAACTGCAGGCCCTGCCTATCGCTAACTGTTTGTTTGCAGGCTTCTCCAACTAGCAACAGCTGTGGGCATTACAGCCCTGTCTGCAGGCTCTTTTTTCCCTCTGAGGCTTCTTCATCTATTTACAGTGTGGTTTACTACCCAGTCTGTCTCAGTAACTTCTTACTGTTGGGAGCTGGAAGTGGACAACAGGGAATGGATTGCCCATTGTGACCTGATTGGGTACTTCTCCCAAGCAACCGAGATTGGCCAGTGTTGGTGACAGGATGCTGGCTCGATGGACCATTGGTCTGACCCAATATAGAACTTTCTGTGTTCTGTTTCTTACCCTTGTGTGCATGCCATTACCCTCTGCTTCCTTATTTTAAGCTCAGTCTTTCAGTGGTAGGGGGTAGGAACTATAAAGGGGCTGTAAAGAGGCCAAATAAAAATGGTCTGTAGGGTGCATTTGGCCCTCTGGGCTGAGGTTTCCCACCCTTGGTGTAAACCTTTGGAAAGGAGCTTATAATAGTATGATAGAATAGCTTGCACATGTAACCAAATACTTTGGGGATTTTTGCTTTCTTTTAAATTGTGCTTGCTTAGCATGAAAAGGCTGTTGAAGGTCACTTTTAAACAGCAATCTGCATGTACATTAAAATGATTTGAAACTAGAGTTGTAGATTAGAAAACCTTGAATATTTGTTACACAAAATTCTTGAATATGGAGCAGGAGCATTTATCATCATCATCATTTACTATGTCGTGTCAGCCATCATAATATACACAAGAAAACACACAATTAGATCAAATAAAACAGAATAAAGACATGATAATACACACATCTGATGAGCAAATGCATACATATGTAACTGACAGAAGAATACAAAACTGAGCTTTGTTCCACTCATGAACAGAAAACATTTCAGAACTGAGCTTACCCTAAAAGAGCACTTCTCACTTGCAGTGCTGCTGTGCAAAATTTGGCTATTCTTTCTGTTGTAGAGGGAATTCCATCTGCTAAAAGACATTTCAGTAGAGCCTCCTGACTACATGGAGAGATTCTATTAACAACCGGTTCCACCGGGCTGGTTCGCAGGTCATTATATAATGAACAATCAAGAATGACATGACCAATAGATTTGATTCTTGAAGGGTTACAGAAACGACAAGTCCTCAACTTGTATGAGACCCACATATCTGCCCAGCATCACAGCTGAGGGAAATAAATTGAATTTAGCTAGAGAGAAGAGAACTCTTAGCTCAAAATCCGGAGCTTTGAGATAATTCGCCCCCTTGGGGTCCAAGGGAAACAAGTTATAAAGACCTGCGACCTGTTGCCTGGCTATGGCTTCATCTCTCAGCTGAAACTCTTGATCAACAGTTCTAGACTTAATTAAGCCTCCAGCCCTACTACAGTCCAAATGGGAGAAAAATTCCTTTGAGAAACCCAGCCAGGCTAAACAGTTAAATATACCTTTCTCTCAAGGTCCCTCCTGTACTATATAGGAGGTGGCCTGGGAGAGGAGTAGTTGGGACTGGGGGAAAAAAAAATCCGCCCCAGAACTTCAGTATAGCTGCAATGGCCAAAGAGACAATAGGTTGGGAGGCTTTCTCGGCTCTAAGCCGGACCGCTGGAGCACCATGAGGGACCTGCGGAATCAACCTCAGAAACAGATTCTGGGGATTTTCAAGTTCCCTGAGAAACTGGACTCCCCACACCTGAATCCCGTAGAGCAGTTGTGGGATTACTGTCGCCCTAAACAGTTGGACAGCCGGTCCCACCAACTTCTGCCCTTGTGTAAAAAAAGAAATGGAGAATCCCTTTACATGTTGGCATTGGCTTTAGCCATGGCAGATTTGTAGTGGATCCTCCAAGTAGCTGTCCTGGAGAATATCACCCCTAGGTAAATATAATGGTCAACCTGCATAATAACATGGTCAGTCATGAGCCAACGATGGGTTTTGCGCCCATAGCCAACTGCTATCACCTTAGTGTTTGAGTAGAAGGAGTTCATCCTGACAGTAGGAGCAGAAGTCTCTCATTAAACGTCTCCGACCAACCTGGGACTGAGATATCAGTACTGTATCGTCCACAAGCACTTTCTAGCACCTTATTAATATATAGAATAAAGAGGATAGGTGCCAGCCAGCACCTGTGTCTGACACCTCTGTCCACTGGAACAGCACACGAAAGCAATCCCCTTCTGTTTAATCTGACCTGCAGAGATAACCCCCGATGCAGCAGAACCATTAGAAACTCCTTAAATCTATATGGCTAGACAAGTTGTCAGTTGTCCTAATTCACTTAATATGCTGAAATGTAGAGCACTATTTGTGTTTCTTTAAAAGCAGTTGCCTACATTTTTTGCTGTTTTATTATAGTCGATCAGTTGTGGCTGTACACTAAATGACTCCAGTGAAGTGGGAGGGTCTTGTTAGAAGAAAGAAAAAAATGACCCATAATGTATGATGTCATCTCCTCCATCCTCTTAGTAGAGTGAACTCCAGGCATGAGCAGCTGCGTCTTTCTGATGAGATTGCAGCTATTTAATGGAATGTACTGCTGACGACTTATTTGCCTTTCAGATTTTTCTCCTCTGTGATATTGTTTTGGGAAACAATTGATTCACTTTCCTATTTCAATCTGCAGTGAAAGCAGGGGAGAAGAGAGAGTTGCAGAGAGAGGTAGACAAAAAAGCATATTTGTGCTCTCAGCTAACTGAGCCGACCGAGCTGCTTTGAATGATGATGTGCAGATGTTGTGGAACGGAGACATTTTTAAAGCAATCTGGTGTTCCTGGATTGTGCTGTAGCTAAATTTATGTATGCCAGAGAACTGAGATGTGTCATAGCAGATGAAATGCATCATGGAACAGGCATTTTGAAAGGAAGCTGAAAAGAAGAAAAGCTTTATAATACATGCTTGGTAATCTTGCTCTTTTTGGTATAGGTTATGAATATATGGAAGCCCACAAGGAAAATATATGAATACCTTGGGTTACAGGAGTGATTTAATTGAATGGTGAAGACTGCGAGATGTGAGTAGTAGCGAAATAGAAGTTTTGTAGGTTATTATAAGAATATTCTTTTCTTTTTTTTAATTAAAATCTTTGTTACAGTTTAATATTAGGGAGATGACTGTGTGCAAAGGGCACTCAGAATGGTAGCAGAAACGTAGCAGAAAAATGGAGAGCAGGCTATCTCATAGCTCTATGCAAAGAAAAGATTTAAAAAAAATTAAATTGAATGTTTCTAATAACGTTACGGTTCATAGCAAGAGAGGTTTGAAAATGTCTTATTTTCATTATTAATGGCATTTTGGAGAGATGTATGATATCAGAATGAATGAAGGAGAGACCTTGTATTTCACAGCAACGTTGTTTGATTTGATCAATTCCATCCTTATTGAATCTTCTTGGATAATTTGTTGTTTATTTTGAAAACAGCAAAACGTTTTGAATTGTTCAGAAAGAGACCAATCAAAAGCAGTAGCTGGCTTTACATCTGTCCCCGATGCTCTTAAGCATTTTACGATAAAACAGGAACATCTTGTCATGGATCTCCTCTGAAGTTTCTCTGCTCTGCAAAAGGCTCCTTCTGTCCACCGTTAGGTGGATTTACAGCTGGTTAAAGAACCATACCCAAGAGTTCTCATAAACGGCTCCCCATCAGTCTGGAGGGAGGTATTGAGTGGGGTGCCTCAGGGCTCAGTCCTGGGCCCTGTACTGTTCAACATCTTTATTAATGACTTGGATGAAGGAGTAGAAGGGATGCTTATCAAATTTGCAGATGACACAAAACTCAGAGGGACAGCTAACACATTAGAAGACATAAACAAGATTGAAAATGATCTTGACAAAGATGGAAAGCCGGGCCAAATCTAACAGATTTAAATGTAAAGTTCTGCATTTAGGTGAGAAAAATCAAATGCACAAGTACAGGATGGGTGATACCTGGCTTAGCAGCAGTACATGTGAAAAGGACCTTGGGGTTGTAATTGATCACAAGCTGAACATGAGTCAGCAGTGTGATGCAGCTGCTAAAAATGCTAATGCAATTTTAGGCTGCATTTAACAGAAGCATAGTGTCCAGGTCACGAGAAGTAATAGTTCCACTCTATTCTGCGCTGGTCAGACCTCATCTAGAGTACTGTGTCAAGTTCTGGTTACCGCATTTTAAGAAGGACGCTGGTCAGACCTCATCTAGAGTACTATGTCCAGTTCTGGTTACAGCATTTTAAGAAGGACATTGACAAACTGGAACGGGTTCAGAGGAGAGCGACAAAGATGTCAGGGGTCTGGAAACCAAGTCCTATGAGGAAAGGTTGAAGGAGCTCGGTATGTTCTCTGTTGTTCCTGAGGGCAGGACTAGAATCAATGATCTCAAATTACAAGAAAGCAGATTTTGGCTAAACATTACAAAGAACTTCCCAGTGGTAAGAGCTGTTTGACAGTGGAACAGACCACCTAGGGTGGTGGTGGACTCTCATTCGCTGGAGGATTTCAGAGGCTGGATGGCCATCTGTCAGGGATGCTGTAGCTGCATTGAGCAGGGGGTTGGACTAGATGACCTCTGAGGTTACTTTAGACTCTGATTCTGTGTTTCTTCACCTCTTTCAGAGTTCCTAAGAGATTCCTTCCATACCAAGTCTAAACATCTGCAGTGTTTGTAATCACTACTGTGCCACAGGGCACTTTCAGACATCAAACCCCCCCTCCGATCCCCCCCCAGCACCAAAAGCAGCCTATGGTAATCTAGTGGGGGAGTTGCCAGAAGGTTGTACTACTGGCTGTTCCACGGCGTCTGCCTAACGGGATTACTACTGGTGTTTCGTAGGTTTTCTTATGTGTTTGAAAGCACCCACGGTCCATGATTCAGCAAAGCATTTCAACACTTGCTTAAGTTACATTGATGCCAATTGGCCTAAAGTGTGCACTTAAAACTAAGCACGTACTTAAGTGCTTTGCTGAACGGGGATGAATTTATGAAGCAGGTCCAAAGAGTTGTTAAATGAATTTAAAAGTAGTTGTTCGGTTGATAAGTTCAACTGAGCCTCTTTTTGTAACCTAATGAAAACACAATAGAGGACATTCACTTTTTAAAAGGTTCTTTACTCCATAGCTGCAATCTTGAAACCAGACTCCAGAGTGAGCATTTAGTAGGATTACTGTAGAATAAGTGATTTGAGGATTATAGCATAAGTGTAGTAGTGCCATATTACCTAATACATATTCCATCTCAAGAATACATAGTATATTTTTGCCTAGGCCTAGGCCCATAGAAAATGTCTTTATTAATGACACAAATGAGAAGGTTATGCAAGATCATTTTAGTTTACTAATTTTTGTATAAGGAAATTTTCCCAGTTAATTTCAAGTTAAATTTCATTTTACCTTGGGTGGGACTTTCTAGATGACTTTTTTAGGTGATTGTTGTTTTTTTGACTTGGCGATACAAATATTATTACATGAAGTGTATTATGTGCTATTCATGTGTGTGGGGAGAAAAAAATCTGTTCCATTCTAGACTTAACCTACTTATTCTGAGAGCCCAGGGCATTTCAGTGGGACAGAGAGGGGACTGAAATTGGACTTAAAATGGAAAGTGAATTTCAACATTGCCTATGGAGCAACTGCCACCATTCTAGTAAAAAAATTTTTTGAGAGAGTGTTATGGGTTCCAGCTGAACCATTTTTCAGCAAAAATCTTCTGAAATGTTTTTTCCACCTTTCCTATCATTTACTTTTGCTCAGACAAAGAAAAATACTAGAGTCGTTTTAAAACCCCCCCCAAAAAACAGCAACAACAAAAGAACTTTGGAGGCTTCCTAAACTAATATTGGTTAAAAGCAAAGCACTGGAAGTAGCTAAGGCTTTCATTAATGATAAAAGCTACTTTAAAAAAAAGTTGAAGAAATAAAACCTGGTATATAAATTTAAATAAAGATTTGGTTATTGTTTTTCATTGGAATTGTGCAATTTGTCACTAAAATTGAATTCAGGCTTTCTTCAGGGCTCAATATGGTGAAGTTTAATTTGTCTTTTTCTGGCTACCCTAATTTTCTTGTATAGCTATTATTAATCATAGTAAGTGCTGAGCAATTTTTGAAAGCTACAGAAATAAGAAAATTCACTAAAACCATTCCCAGTACTTAAGCATTGCTCTTCAGCAGCCTATATGCATACACTCTACTGGGTATTTCATTTTCTTGTGTTTAGCTATTCAATAATGGGAATGCATGTGTTTCTTCTTGAAGAGAAAGCATTATAAGTGAGTATATTTTTCCTTGCCTTCAGAAACCCCGTTAATTTTTCTGTTCTTTGAGTGGGGCTCCATGTGCTTACACCATTGGGCGCTGCACCTGCACAGATCAGGTTGGGAGCCTTTAAGCAGTTAGTCTGTTCCTGGCCACGAACCCTCTCTTCGCATCTCTCACTGTTTGTGTGCTGGCAGCGAGGCTATAAATAGGAGGGGCAGAGCACGAATCACCATAGTTTCTTTCAACTGCTACAGTGTTTGACACTTAGAGAACACCCTCTTTCAGTTCTTCTCCTGAGGAATTGTGGATAGCATTTTAGTGATCTTTTTCCTTCTGGGAGTGGGGGAGGGGAAAAAAAAAGAAGACAACAGAAGATCTTGTCTCTCTTGACCCGATGGGGTTCAGCCCCTCAGACTGTTGCCATGGCAGCTGTTGGCAAGAAAGACGGGTTTAAAAAGTGCACTGCCTGCTTTTCTTCAATCTCCCTCATAGACCTGCATGATCAATGCCTTGAATGTCTTGGGAAGGCTCACAAGCCCATGGCCTGATCTGCCTGTGCAAGCCTTTTGGGTAGGGCAATCAAAGATAGATGGATTTCCTTCTGCCTAAAAAGATGCTTGAGATACTGGGAAAACTTCCCAAAATGTCTCCCTCTTCTGGCCACCAGTTCTATCTAAATCAGGTTTGGCACCACCTTCATTGGCACTGTCCCCTTCTCTGGACCTGTGTCCCACGGTACCGATCTCTCTGGCACCATGCCAATCTGCTCACCCCAGTTCTGACCCAACCAGACTATGCCTCTGCCTGATCCTATTGCAGACATCTGCGCTATCTGCTCACCTGGTTCTGACCCATGCTTTGTCATCAACTCCGCCTGCTGCCCTACTGTTACAGCTTGATAAGCCTAGGGGATGATCCACCATGGACTGGGCCTCATCCACACCACAAGGGCAGGTTGTGGTAGTGTAAGGCTTCCAGGAGCAGGTCCAATCCCTCCAACAGGAGAGGACAGCTGTGTGAGCCCAGATCCAGGCCCCTGTCTGCACTGCCAGCGTGGCGGCACTGCAGTCTAATCTTGCACCAGAAGAAGTGATGGTGTCCTTGCCAGAGCAGTTTTTGGTGGACTGCTGTGCTTACCAGGGTTTCTCAATTAGTGTAGACTGGTTTTTGCCTTTTGCCCCAGGTAGACAACAAGTTGAGCCTCGTCTTGAGTTTATTAACTGGGGATGTTCTGGGTTGGGCCATCCTTTGATGGTGAAGCATGAACCAGTGCTCCTTGACTTCGAGTCCTTTATTAAGGAAATGGACTGGACCTGATGACCCCCCCCGCCCTCCCCCCCAGGTGAAGTACTGCAGAAGCCACCTTACTGAGCCTCAAGCAAGGTTGGAGGTCTGTTGTCAACTACGCATCAGAATTCTGACGATGAACTGTGGAAACGACCATGAATGATCCAGTCTTGTGGGTCCTGTTCAGTCAGGACCTCAATAAGGAAGTTAAGGATGAGTTGGGCCAGACAGCTCTTCCATTTTCCCTGAATGAGCTAATATACCTCAGCATCCAAATCGATGATCATCTGACTGAGAGACATCAGGAGCGAGCAAGGGCCTCCGGGCCAGTACTCATAACTTGGAGACTGCCTCACCCTCACCATCTGAGCTGATAGAAATTGATCATACTGAGCAACAGCAGCTTTCCATAGAAGAGCAGTATCATTGGCAAAAGGCCAACCTCTATCTGCTGTGGGGAATCCGGCCATTATGTTCAAAACTGTCCTCGTAAGCCTAGCTCTGACTCCCTGTCAGGAAACATCAGGGTCCAGCATAACTAAGGAGCCCAATGTTGGCCATTTCCAAGGAACAGGAACCTGTGAGCTCCTGGCCTGAGGGTTGAACTCTCCTCTCTGGTGACCTTGTCCGTCAAACTTTGCTGGAATGTGGAGCTTCTGGGTCCTATATAGATCATGCCATTGCTGCCAGTTATCGGATCCCTATACAAGCCAAATTAGTGCCTGAGCTGGTTGAGACCATTTATGGGTCACCACTTACCTCTGGTTATATACTCTCCCATACCCTTCCCGTTTTATTACCGATGGGCAGCCATCGGGAGTAGATCCAGTTGGATCTCATCACATCTCCATGGCATCCCGTGGTACTTGGATTGCCCTGGCTGGCCTGTTATCAGCCCACCATAGACTGGAAGCTATGCACTGTCTCCTTCCATTCTCCGTACTGTTAACAGTGGTGCCTCCACAGGGGTAGCTGGCGTTAATGCTGTTCACCCAATAGCTGGGATCAAGGCAATTGCACCAGAATTTTCTGATTTTAATGATGCTTTTGATGATGGGGATGCAGAGGCATTCCCTCCCCATCAGGAATAAAACTGTCCAATAGATCTGGTACCTGTAATAGTATTACTCTTTGGCTTCACCTATGCCTTGTTTCCTCCTGAGCTAGCAGTTCTCCAGACAGATCTGTTGAGAATCTCCACAAGGTGTTCATCTATCCTTTTTTCTCCCTGGTCGAGGCCCTCTTATTTTTTTCATACCTAAAAAGGACGGTTCTCTACGACCCTGCACAGATTATTGGGGCCTGAACCATGCCACCATAAAAAAGCATTATCCACTACCACTAATGCCAAAACTATATAGTTACAAATTGATACAAAACTAGACTTACAGGGGTGGGGCTGGGGCTATAACCTGATACTTATATGGGCTGGCAATGAATGGAAGACAGCTTTTTGCATCCAGTATGGACTTTATGAATACTTGGTCATGCCATTCGACTTTCCCAACGCTTCAGCCACCATTCAACATTTTGTTAATGAGGTGTTCCATGATTTGCTAGATTTTTATGTCATTGTCTATCTAGATGACATTGTGGTGTTCTTGGACTCCCATGAACAGCACGTGAACCATGTCTGTACAGTACTACAAAGACTTCATTCATTCTCATGGTCCTTACATAAACTAGAAAAGTGTGTCTTCCTGCAATCATCCATAGAATTCCTGGGGTACTTGATTTCCCCAGCTGGCATCGCCATAGATCCATGGAAGATGAGCGTGGTGATGCAGTGGCAGCCCCCATTCTCCATCAATGGCCTCCAGCACTGCCTGGATTTTACAGTGTTTTTTTGCCATTTCATCTAGAGCTGAGGTGAGAGCAAGTGTTTCTGTACCATCCAGAAATACCTACCTTTTGGGAATGCTTGCAACTGTTTGTCGGTATTTCCAAACCATTCATTGATTCCGTGTTTCTCCTATTGTTGAGATCAGTGCCTTGTTCCCAATGCAACAGTTTGAGGCAGCCCTGGAACTGACTGCATTAGCAACTCTGCTGTGAGACCGTCATGCCCCCTCAACATCAGGATTGGCTCTGTTTACCTGAAGGCCCCGCTTGCTTAGAAGCCATGCAGCTATGCCATGACTCTCCTTTAGCAGCACATTTTGGTCAAAAGAAGACACTCCAGTTGTTCCCGCGTTATTTCTGGTGGCTGTCCATGGCCACTACTGTACGCCAGTATGTCCAAAGTTACCAGCTAGTGCTCATATGAAAGTTCCCCAACAGAAGACAGTGGGCCTGCCTGGGGACGCTACTATTAAACACACAAGACACCCAAAATACAGCAAGCCATGCATTATGCCATGAAAAGAATATATATCTGTATCCAGTTTGGTTGTGCCCCCATAATTAATTCATGCTGCCCCCACCCCATAACCAGTTCATTTGCGCCCCTGCCCTCCATATAATCAATTCACACTGCCCCCCATGCCATTGTGCTCCTGGGACAGCATGCGTTGATTATATGGGGTGGGGGGGGCGGCGTGCAAATGTACTGGTTATGGCGTGGGGGGTTGAAAGACAGTATTCCTGTTAGCAACAACTACGTTAAGAAGAGTTAGTGAAATAGCAACCATAATAATCTCAGAACCATATTTGCAGATTTTCCAAGGTAGAATAGATATTGCTTTACATCCTAAATTCCTACCTAAGATAGGATAAGTAAGACAGATGTGAGAATGTGGCCCTTTTTACACAGGCCTCTTTAACCCATGAACATGCAGATTTCTGCATATTCATGGGTGGGGGAGCTCTGTGTGAATGACACAACGCGTGCGTCCCCAATGATTGGGGGTGCATGCACCCACCTAACACGCATCCCCACTCACCCCCCACTTGTCTCCACGCACGGAGCAACCGGAGAAAATGACGATTGCTCCGTGGGTGCAGATGAGTGGGGGGTGAGTGGGGATGCGTGTGCAGCCATGTGCACGCTCTGCCCACACACTGGCGAGCTCATGGACCCACCACCCGGCGAAGCCGTGTAAAAGCAGCCTGTGAGGAGCCGCTTGAAGAACAGAAGTTTGCTGCCTTGTAAACAAGGTTCTTTGAGATGGCTCCAAACATTCTCACAACACCCACCCTTCCAGCCCTGCATGGAATTTTTTTCTTAATATTCCTAGAAAGGGTTAGAAGGAACTGTCATTCTTAGGGGGGAGAGTGATTTTTATACTAGAGGAGCTCAAGACCATTATGTGGTATATTATTTGAATATGGTGAGCATTGTAAGGCCTTGGGCAGGGACCGTGTCTATTTTATTCTCTGTAAAGTGGCAGGTACATCGCTGGCACTATATAAAAGCTTATAATAATAATGCACAACCCAGTTGCGAGAGTGTTGTGAGCCATCTTGAAGAACCTTCTTTACAAGACAACAACCTTCTGATCACTCACATTGGGAGGAGTTGCTTGTAAACAAACAGCTTTATCTCCCTGTCCGAATGGTGTCCCACTGATGCTGCTGTAGCACTACTAAGAGGCAGAGGCAGGTAAGGGATGGGGACCCCCCACCTTCAGCCCCTCTCCCTCTCGTGATTCGCCCCTAGACTCCCCTTCATTGTTTGTAATCACAGAACACATGTGTTGCTGGAGGAAAGCTAGAATGGTTGCCAATCGGAAGTTTTTGCTCTACTGACGCCCATTGAACAGCATTGGGGCTATTCAATGAGAGTTTGCTACTGCCTTAGCTATAGAGCCACAATTGTGGCTCTATAATTTGGTGGGGGGGGAATCCTGTATAATATATGAATATATTTGGATTTTTCGATATACATTTTAAATGACTATAGTAGAAAATTGTATGCTTATTCATAAACTTAAATGTTTTAGGATGCTGGTGTACGTAATAATAATGATGTATTGAATGGGGAAAAGAGGTAATGAAACAATGGAAGAGAAGACGTTTCAATCAAAGTAGGCCTCAATGGGCAAATATCTGTGCTACTTTTGTTTGTAAGAAGGATGGTGGCAATGCGTTCCTTGTATTAATTTCATACTACTTGACTCATTTTCAAGTTCAAGCTCATATAGCAAACTTATAATGTGCTTGGATTTTTCAAAAGGGAATATAGGTCCCTGAATATTTTATTTATATCACTTCAAAAAGTGGAGAGAATATAATAATTTGTGCACCAGAACCTGATGTTATAGTATTTAAAGAGTTTGTTGCATTATCTTGTCTTATAGACTTGAAGCATACAAAATACAGAAGAATACAAAATACATTTTCAAACTTCTATATGCATACCCAATCAGCCATTTCTAATATGACATAATAGGGTGGGCAAAGCTCCCAAGCCCCAGTGCTGCATTTCAAAATTTTCATATCATTGAGAGCTACAAAAACACTTTACATCAATCTCTGCTTCCCCTAATCGTGGGGATGGGGCAGCAGGGTTTCCCCCAATCCTCCCCCTGCTCCCGTCAAAGCTCTGGCTCCCAGGTGGTCTGGCTGGTTCAGGCAGCATCAGTAGCAGCACAGAACCCCCTTTTTCTGGCTTCCCTGAACCCTCACTTCTGGCTTTCAAACAACCTTATAATCTCTCTCAGCTAATTATATGGAGCAAACTACCCAGGACACCAACACCCCCACAGTAACAAGTAGGGGCGGGCCCGGTACCAGTACCGGTACACCGGATTTTACCGGTTACCGGTTTCACAAAAACCGGATTCCCGGATTGAATCCGGTATACCGGTACCGGATTTATTGCATTGGTTTCAATGGGGCGCTGTGTCCCCATTGAAACCAATGCAAT
>QEPC01002862.1:1411274-1475746 GCA_003113815.1 Sphenodon punctatus
ACCTCCAAAGGCCTGGGAGAACAGCCATGTCTTTCAGGCCCGATGGAAGGCCAACAGACTCGGGGCCAGCCGTGCTTCCTCTGGGAGGGAGTTCCATAGCTGTGTCCCAGCCACGGAGAACGCCTTCTCCATTATAGCCCCCCGCTTTACGTGGGGGACCTCCTGGAAGGCGCCCCCTGGTGGACCAAAGGGGCTGTCCTGAGTTGCGAAGACTGAGGCGGTCCCTGAGATATCCAGGTCCAAGACCGTACAGGGCCTTATAGATCAAAGTCAGCACCTTGAATCTGGCTCAGTACATTACAGGCAGCCAGTGCAGTGCACGGAGCACCGGTGTTATGTGCTCTTGTCGACCCGTCCCTGTTAAGAGACGGGCCGCCGCATTCTGCACTAGCTGCAACCTCTGGGCCAGCGTCAAGGGAAGCCCCACGTAGAGCACGTTACAGTAGTCCAGCCTCGAGGTGATGAAGGCATGGATCAAGGTGGCCAGGTCGGTTCTGGAGATGTATGGGTTCAGCTTCCGTACCAGATACAGCTGACGGAAAGCTACTTTTGCCACCACATCCACCTGCTGATCTAGGCAGAGCTCTGCATCCAATAACACCCCCAGACTCCGAACCTGCTGGGCCACGGAGGGGCGCACCCCCTCCACAAGAGGGGTCAACACCTCCCCCGCTCGGCCTACCACCATCACCTCTGTCTTATCGGGATTGAGTTTCAGTCTGCTCTACCACAACCAAGTCGCCACAGCCTCCAAACATTGGGATAGCATGGAGACAGCAGGGCCTGGGTCAGCTGAAAAAGAGAGGTAAAGCTGGATGTCATCAGCATATTGGTGGCAACGCACACCAAATCCTCTCACGATCTCCCCCAAGGGCTGCATGTATACATTAAACAATAAAGGAGACAGGATTGAACCTTGCAGAACGCCACAGTCCAGGGCCCGGGGGCTAGATGTTTCTGCCCCCAGGACAACTTGCTGGGTCCTCCCCGAGAGGAATGACTGGAACCAGCCGAGGCGGTCCCATCCAGACCCCCCAGGTCACACAATCATCTCAACAGCAGCCCATGGTCCACTGTATGAAATGCGGCTGAGAGCTCTAGCAGGACCAGTAATGTTGGTCCAATAAAAGATATCATTGTACTACTTGGTCTTTGTTGCCTATCAATTTATGTCACTCTTCTCCAAAGGAAGTATCAGGATGGCTTACAATAAATAAATGATAAAATATCAAAACATACATGCACCTGAAAAACCTATCCTCTTCACCCTCTCCATGTTCCCATACCCATTTAACAATAAAGTCAATCCAGTTAGGCACCTCCAATACAACAGACATGTTATACAACTTCAATATAATAGCCATGCTGAACCTTCAATCATCCCCACATTTCTTGTACCCACAATTGCCATAAAAATCCCTTCCTACCTCTTTCCATACTGCCTCTCAAAAGGGGCTGGGGCATAAACCCATGCTTCTGTTAAGGGGGGGAGTGAGGGTGGGGTTTTTGCCAGTGGTTTTACCTCTTTTTGCTGCTGTTTTTATTGTTTTGGTAACCCTTCCGTGTATTTTTAATAGATTGTTTTTAAGTGTTTTGTGAGCTGCCTTGAGCTGCTGTAAGGCTGGAGGGAGTGGGATAGAAGTTATTAAATAAATAAATAATACAGTTTAAAATGCAGCCTAAAATCCATTAGTCTTTCTTTGCAGCTACATCACATTGCTGACTAATGTACAGTTTGTGGTCAACCACAATCCTAGATTCTTTATATGTGTGCTGCTGCCAAGCCAGGTATCCCCTATCTTGTACTTATCCATTATGGTTTTTCATCCTTAAATGCACAAATTTACATTTATCTTCATTGAATTTCATTTTGCTAATTTCAACCCAGATTTCCAACCTATCAAGATGTTTTTGAATTCTAATTCTGTCTACCAGGGTGTTGGCTACCCCTCCCAGTTTTGCGTCATCTGTTAAACTTGATAAGTATTTGCTCCACTCCTTCATCCAAAGCATTAATACTTAGATTTTAAAAAATTGGTTTGAGTGGGGGAAGAAGAGAATTGAGCTTGAAAGACGAAGGCAGACTGTGGGTGCATAGAAGCTAAGTTATAAGTGCGCACACTATGCAAGACAGTACGTTATCTTTACTGCTTTCATGGAGTGTGAGTTAAGGTGGAAGCCTTAACTTAGTTCCATGCTTTTTGGACATGAGTGAATTAGTCAGCGTCTTAACTCCCCTCTTAAACTGAAGTTTTTTTTATTTTAAAAATTACCCTAGTTTTTGAAATGGGAATGCACAATATTCCTCCTGCTGCTGCAGTACCATCCTGGGACATAGATTTCCCTATCCCTCCTTGTACGCCTCCTTTCCACCTCACCACCCTGTCTTGGAACAAGTTCTTGATTGCGGTCCCCAGTCTCTGCACAGATTCCCCCGCTGTATGTTCCCAGCCAGCCCACCCTCACATCCCTCTACCTTCACATTGACACCACACCTGGAATATTCTGTGGAGTTCTGGTCGCCCCATCTCAAAAAAGACATAGCTGATCTAGAAAAGGTACAGAGAAGGGCAGCGAGAATGATAAAGGGTATGGAACGGCTGCCGTAAAAAGAGAGACTTGACAAGCTGGGTCTCTCCAGCTTAGAGAAGACTGAGAGGGGACATGATAGAGATTTATAAAGTCTTGAGTGGTGTGGAATGAGTAGATAGAGAATGGTTATTTACCCTTTCAAATGGTACTAGAACTAGGGGGCACTCCATGAAACTAGCTGCCGGCAGATTTAAAACAAATGAAAGGAAGTACTTTTTCACTCAATTCATAATTAACTTATGGAATTTGTTACCAGAGGACGTTGTCAAGGCCAATAGTATAGCTGGGATTAAAAAGGCCTGGATAAGTTCTTGGAGAGTAGTTCCATTAATGGCTATTAACCAAGTAGCTTACGGGATAAACTGTCAGTAGTTGGGAGTGAACAACAGGGAATGGATTGTCCGTTGTGATTGTTAGTTCTTCTCCCATGCGATTGAGATTGGCCACTGTCAGAGGACAGGATGCTGGGCTACATGGACCATTGGTTTGACTCAGTATGGCACTACTTAAGTTCTTATGTTCTTAGCCATTATCCTTTAGACACCTACCTGCTCCAGCATCCATTATGAAGCAGTGTGATCTGTATTTTCAATATTTTCATATACTCTGAATGAAGGAGACTCCTTTGTATAATAAGTGCTGATATGTTTCAATATATTTCTTTATAAGAGGATGTTTGGAGAATTCAGAATTAAGCAGGAGCTAAACTAAGTGTTTTCCCTGAACAGTACTGCCTTGCCTGCCATATACTGTGATTAAACAATCTCTTTGGGTGTGAACTCTCTAATTGAAGTATCCTTTCTTTTTTGAATGGCTCTGCAAAGTCAGTGATCGAGAGTATTCTACAACATTCCTGCCAAGGACATGGCTTTTGCCCCCGCCCCTCTCTAGTTAATAGGGGTGGGAAAACCGGATCTTCCGGTATCCGATAATGCCGGTACTGGGCGTACCGGCATTATCAGATTCAACCCGGTAATCCGGGCCGTTTCCCGGATTCCCGGTACCCGATTTTTTTTTTCAAATGAATGGCCGCAATGTAAAAAAAAAACAAAAAAAACCCCACCAAAAAAATGTGTTTCCCTCCCCCTCCCAGGCTGCGCGGGTGGAAGGGGGGACACCCCCCACCCACCCTGCCCAGCCTGGATTTTAACAACCCGGAAGGTCCCCGGAAGGCCTACCAGCGTCTGAAGCCGGCAGCCACAGCCGGCCCTGAAGCCGCCGGACCGCCGGAGCTCAATGAAGGTACGAGATCCCTGGGTGCGGGAACTTGGAAGTAGGGTGATCACTTGGGGTGTGTGTTAACCCCCCCCCCCCCCAGGGATCATACAGTATAGTTACCGGCTGCTGCTGGGATGACCGCTGGTGCTGGGGCTGGCTCTGGGTTGCCGGCGGCGGCCCGGAGCTGCAGTGGGACACTCAGGGGAATTTTTTTGTTTAAAGCCAGGGTGGGTGGGGGGTGTCCCCCCTTCCACCCGCGCAGCCTGGGAGGGGGGAGGAATTTTTTTATTCCATTGATTTCAATGGGGACAGTGCCCCATTGAAATCAATGGAATAAATCCGGTACCGGTATACCGGATTTAATCCGGGAATCCGGCTTTTTGGAAACCGGAATCCGGTAAATCCGGTACCCGGTAATTGCCCTGGGGTCCCGGCCCTATAACATGACACTCTACTCTAATGCTGGAATTTTTTAAATTTTGAGTTCTTAACGTTAGTCTTAACGTTTTTAACGTAGTTCTTTAATTGTGAATAAAATATCTGCTATTGCTCTCCCACACACAACTTCCTTAATAGACATATCTCATATCAGTGATATGGTAAACAGGCTCCTATTAGGTAAACAGTTCTAACATTTTACAGCAATATTAGAGAATGGTTCAGCTTAAGAAACTAAGAACACCGTGCTCAGTTGCTGCACCTTTTTTTGTGAAGGATGAGGCAAAATAGGAATTGAGAAGTCCTGCTTTTTCTTTGCCTCCTATTAACATTTTACCATCTTCATTGAGCATGGATACCAAATGTTTAATTTAGCATTTTGCCAGGCCATTACTGACAGCAACTCGATGGCTTACACGATTTCCATGATCATGCACCTTGTTGTTTCTGCTTCTGCTTCAGCCCTTTTAATTATAGAGCCACGGAGTCGCTCTATAGTTAAGGCGTGCATCATGTTAAAATCATGAAAGTTCATTATAAAATAGATTTTTTTTTTGCATCACTATGAAATTTGGTAGGGAGGATCACTTTGAGGGGTAGAATCTGTACAGGTTTCAAGTAAATTGGATGAAAAACAAGAAAGTTAGACATTTGAATGTTGGAGGCACAATGACATTTTCCTTCCTATGCAACTTTTTTTGCTCCTGGAGACTTAGTTCTAGGAGCAGTATTAAGAAATCTAGCATTGCTTGAAAATTCAAGTGTGGCCTGAATTAATTGATTGTAGGCCGTTGTATGGATACCAGGGGAGTTTATTGCACCCTATTGTTGTATGGATGCCAGGGGAGTTTATTGCATGCTACCGATCAGCCAGAACTGGGGCTGAAAGGGAAACTGACTGACTGTCTGCTCCGGTTGCCCTTACAAACTCCCCTGCAGGTGTTCTGACAAAGCACAAGGAATGCTGATTGGAAACAACAGAGACAACAAGAATACCAATTGGACGTAATGTGGCTTTGGAAATGTCAGTAGCCCTTAATTGGCAGTAAACCAATATAATGGTGGATGCTTAACTGAAACAAAGGGAGTGGAGGAGGATCTGAAATGCCAAAGAAGGTGGGTGGCATTAAAAAAGACTGGGGGAGGGGGGAGGTAAGTGAAGAAGGGCTATAAAAGAAATGGAAAGACCCTGATAGTTGTGATCTGGATGGAAGGGAAGCTGGGTGAAGAAAGAGGTAGAAGACCATTCAGAGCATCTTTAATTATGGGGGGGAGGGGCTGGGTTGAATGATGGGTATGAGACCACCAGGAGCAGCTGGAATGATATGGAGTTGGGTGTAATGATAGGTAGGGGGACAATCAGAGCAGCTGGAGTGGTGAGGGACTGAGTGGCATAATGGGTAGGATGCGGGTGGCTGCTCAAAAATCTTGGCTTCTCCCTTACATATTTTTGTGGGAAAGATCCTGCCTGTATTCGGAGGAAGATGGAAACTAGGGATAGGAATGTGGCTCTTCAGGAGGATCTGGGACTATTGAGCACTTGGAAGGTTGCCCCTGCATTGTACCAGATTAAACGTACTGGGTCCTTCGAACCTTATTTGGACAAAATTAGGGACCCTAGTCTCCGCAGGTGCTATACCCTGGCACGTTTCCACCTGGTTCAGACGGCATTAACAGAAGGCAGGCAGTTATCAATCCCTTTTGATTTACGTTGCTGCTCGTGTAGTCTGGGGGAGGTGGGGACGTTGAAACATTTCTTGCTGCGCTGTCCATATTCTACTCACGCCAGACCTGGTTGGCTCCGCTACTGGGTAGGGGCTGGCCCCTTGCCCTTGAAGGCGGTTATAAGTACCTTATGGGTTTGGAAGGAACAAGCGAGATGGTCGCTATAGCAACCTTTGTTTGGTTGGCTACCAAAAGAAGGGAGTGGGTGCATGCTAAACTGATAAAAACGAAGCAATTGGCAAATAGCTAGGATGGAGGTTGAAGTTTCCCTTAAATCAGGATACATCCAGTGCTGCGACTGCTTCCCCCTTATTGCAGCTAGTTTCCCCTGTGTATTGACCGATATTCTTCTTATATCTTGGCTGAAATAGGTTTTTATCCCTGCTCAATCTTATCATTCTATCATTCAGACTTTTGAGTGTCAAGGGATATTGAATTCTCAGGGGTTGCCATTCTGGACTCCCAATAGAGACAATTGTTATGTGACAGATGTTAACCATCGGATCCCCATTTATAGGGGGGTGATTGACCAGATTATTTTAAATATTTTTGGATGATTTTATTGGAAGTATCATGTATATTATATTTTTTTCTATTGTTGTTGTTTTTTGTTTTGTGTGTTATATTGTGTATTGTGCTGCTGGCCTATGGCTGTAGTGTTTTGTTTGGCTATGGTGGAAGCTAACGCCACAATAAACATACTGGGTAGGAGGCCACTGGGAGTGATTGGAATTGGGAGTTGGGCAGAGTGCAATGAAGGCTACGAGGTCTCCAGAAGTGACTGAAATGATGGGGAGTTGAGTAGAATGACACATGAGGAAGCTAGGAGCAGCTGGAATGATGGGGGCTGGGTAGAATGATGTGTGTGATTAACCTGTCCCCCTCACCATCTTTTCATTTCCTCTCTGTGGCTTTCTCACTCCCCCCCCCCCCCTTTTTTCCTGGTGAAAGAATAGAAGCAAGAGAGAGACTGTATGGAATTAGCTGCATTGCGGAATTTTACGAGTTGGACAGAATTCCTTTATGCATGTAACTGACAAAGATCAGGGCTGCAAGGGAAACAGTCCGATAAGGAGGAGTCTTCAAGGAAATCTCCCCTTCTTCCTCCACCTTCCTCTGAAATTGAGGAGGCTTTTCCCAGGTGGAAAGATCTCCACTGGTGAAAGTGACAGAGCTGGGGTTGAAAGGGAAACTCACTTACTGGCTGCTTTGATTGCCACTTAAACTCCCCAGCAGGTGAAAATGACAAAGCTACTGCTTCCAGTTTTGAACCAAACCAGATGATTTGGTGAAAGTGATAAAGTTCAGGGCTGCAAGGGGAACTCTCCAAAAGGAGGGATCTTTGAAACAATCTCTCTCTCCACCACTCCCCCCCCCCCCCCCCAATAAAACTGTGAAAACTGGGGCTGAAAGGGAAACACTTAGGAGAAGGCATGGAGTCAGGAGAGAGACTGTATGTGGTTACATGCATTGAGGAATTGTATGCAAATAGAAATACCTTTAGGCTCATAACAGAGAGCTCGAAAATGCAAGGGAAACACTCTGGTGAGGAGGGATCTGCAAAGCAATATCCCCCACCAGTCCCTCCTCCCCCTGCTGATGAAATTGATGAGATCAGTTTCACGGGCAGGGTTTTGTTTTCACTTGGGAGCACAATTTGGGCTGGAAGGGTAACCTGCTGGCTGACTGCTTGGCTGCCATTCAAACTCAGATTGGTACTGTGGCAGCTGGGGGAATTTAGTGCATTTCTTTAAAAAAACAACAGGGAAATTCTTATGTAAAAAAATCCTTGAGTTTAAAAGAGGCGTTAAGACTCTTACAAATTCAGCCATACTCCAAAAAGCAAGGGAATTGTAAATTAAGACTTCTGTTTTAACTTGCATGCCATGTAAGCAGTAAGACGTTGTACAGTTTCTCATATTGTGCTTGCTTACAACTTAGGTTCCATGCACCCGCACTTTGCTTTAGTCTGTCAGTCCCAGTACTCTTCCACTTCTGCTATCAGTTGGGGGCAACACAGAAGTTGGGGAGAGCGGGGAATGGGGAGGCAGAGGGCATGCTTTCATTTGGGTTGGGGAGAACCGGAATAATGTGGACAGTAGGGGTTAATTGCAGTTTATATCCAGATCACAAAGATCAGGGTCAAACTGCAGTATTATGTACTTGATCTTTGATCTCTGTATTCACTGCACAGTTGATTAAGGGCAGGCGAATGTTTGCCTTCTTACATCATGCAATAAGGTACTATGCTGGATTGTGGGTGTGAGAGAACTGATGGTAATACCAGTGTTGCATACAGTCACTTTTCCCTGCTCCTGCATTCACTCTCCTTCGTTAGATTCCTCCTTGCTCAGAACTTTCAAAAATCACCCCTTGGATGGATCCAAGTACAACTGTTAATTTTGGCATGTCCTTTCTTGCCACACATTTTTAGTGTACCATTGCTGCAATGTAGCAAATTCTCACCTCAGAAGATCTGCATTTCCAGTAAGACTAAGGTAAGTGAGTAACCACTCTTGAAAAATAATTGTGGACACAGCCTATTTCAGGCATACCTACACCACTTCTCCTTTACTCCCTGAAGCCTCTTGATCTGATGCTCTGGTAAGGACACATCTCTGGGTGAAAACAGATGTGACTGCCTCCTGCTGTGGCCCACTTTGACCTACTTTGGACTGGACTGTGCTGCCAAATGTTGGTCTGGGATTTCCCTGGGCTGTGTTGGCAGCTAGCCTGGGCTCTGATCTTGGAAAACCTCCGGGGTTACAGCCCAAACTAAGACCCAGCCGACTGAGCCAAAGTGGACCACAGTGGGCTATCATGTCAGTTGCCGCCGGACTGGGTTGGGGCCGCTATCATTAGCTGCCATGGCTGCCCATCATGGAGGGGCGTTGGGTGCAGCTCGGGCTGGACCTTGCTGACTGCACATTCCTGGTTCTCCCTACTTTCCCTGGCACTTTCTCCCTACTTTCACTGGATCCAAGGTATGTATTTGGCAGCCTGATCTGGCCTGGACCCTGTCTGCTGCGATTTCCTCCCTGGGCCGTGTTGGGCCACTACAGTGCTGCTGTCACATGTGTTTCTACCCACTATCTAACAATGTTCCCTCCCCTCCAAGAGGGAGACAGAGTGTTTAGAATATCTTTTATTGGACCAACTGCTGTTGCTGAGAATGAGAAAGGTTTTGGACTTCACAGAGTTCTTCCTCAGGCATAACATACTGTTTATCCTGCAACAGTGTAGCAAAACATCTAGCTCTGTATTTCAGGCACCTGCACCCGGCCTCTTGCTCCAACACTCTTATATTAGTGCTATCTGTACTACCTCAAGACATTTTTGTGCAGGAGTACTGGACTGCTCAAATATTGCCCAACTACAGCACAGCCTCAATCTTACAAACTAGGGACATCACCAAGGCAAAACCCAGCAATGTTAGCCCTGCCTCCTTAATGTTTCTAATCCCAGTATTTAACGGATTCTTTCCACAACTGTTATTATCTGGATGCAAACTACCAGTAGCCTTTGCTGTTCACATTCTTCCTGTTCTCTCCGGCCCAAATGAAAAGCACCAAGGGAAATGTTCTGTTCTCCCCTGCTTCAGTGTTACCCTCCAACCTGCAGAGGAAGAGGATTGGGGCTGAAAGACCAAGGCAAAGAGTAGGTGCATGGAGCCTAAATTGTAAGTGAACACAATATGCAAGACTGTACAACATCTTTACTACTTACATGGTGTGCAAGTTAAGACAGGAGCCTTAACTTACCATTTCCATGCCTTTTGGAGCATGGCTGAATTTTTAAGAACGTTTACTCCTCTCTTAACCCTTGTGTATTCCCATGAAAAGAGCAACATTAGTAGAGTTGTGGGGTACATATGTACCTCAAAGCAGATTCAGTAAACAATGATCATTTATTTCAAAACTAGTAATATTTTAAAAAGTAGCACGAAAAGGTTCTAACAACATTAACTATGTCTTTGAAATCGATGTATTTCCAAATTGGCAGCAATTTTGAAAAATGTATGCCAGGAATGTAGTCATTTGCATTTCAAAAGAGGCTATTTTGGCCCATTGGAAGGAATCTAGGTCATGATGACCTAAAGGCATATGGAGTACAAATATACTCCTCAACACACTCACAGCCAGTGGAATGACAGTGTGGAAGACTGGGTGTCTGCTGGGGGATGGGTTTGTGGGTATGGCATTTGTTGTAATGTATGCAAATTGATGTGGGTGGAGAAGACTATGGCTGTGTGTATTTGTATGTCTGCAGTACAAATGGGTTGTGTGTATACTGTGACACATACTGGCCTATGTTGTCAGATAAAATGAAAATCCATTGGGGTCCATTTAGCCCCATAGTAATAGTACCTGGGGTACAAATGTACCCCACATGGCAATTTCTATTGTGTTTGAGGTACAAATGTACTCCAGAGCCTCTTTTCGTTCACAGGAAAGACAGGGTTAATGGTATCTCGCTGTCCTTTTGGGTATGTTGTGCCCCTGGGAAAGGGCCAAGCGAGAGCCACTAACTTGTGTGTTTGCAGTATATACACATCTGGGGTACAAAACTATCCCAAAAGTCTTAATAAGGGTTAAACAAAAAGTTTTTTTATCTAAGAATAGATTATAGATTCATATTTGTATGGTTACTGTCTACTGTTTACCTGCCTTGACCATGGCTATGATGCAGCATCTTAACTTTTTTCTCCAAAGAACAGCAGCAAAGTTATGACTGTTCAAATACCAAGTTAAAGATTTTCCTTACTCATTATGTTCAACTCTGGGGCAGTAGGTGATTCAAAAGACAAGGGGTGCAATTATAATGCGCACACCAGCATGGTTGTGAAGCACAATGCTAAAAGCAACATTTTCCAGTAATCTGAAAAGCGTATGTACCATTGTAGTCGCACTTTATTTGAAGTTGCTGTTAGTAAATACTTTTCTTTTTTATTACATCTTGGCTATAATGGAAGACCTGCCCCCATAGAGTTGTACTGTATCCCTGCAGAATAAGAGCCTTTCTTATTATGCATGTTCTTTTGTGATGCCTTTTTTCTTGAACAAACAAAGCAAAATGATCATGTACCCAAGTTAGGTTTTTGTACATGTAGCTGAATCACACTTCATGCATAGATTAATAAGTGTCCTTTAGAGAGTTTACAAGGAAATAACTTCAACAAAAGGTTGAGTGTCCGCAGGAGTAAAATGTGGTTGTTCTGTCACCAGAACCCTGATATAGAATTAAATCCTCGTAACCCACCACCACTTTGCAGTGAAGACTATTTCTAGTGTGTAAATATTTCAAATAACCCAAACCCACATAGGTATAGTAACTGTCTGAAATTATATAAAAAAAATAAAAAATCCAGGAAAAAGATAATGCGACAAGGATTGTACACAAATTACTTAATAGTGAGTTTGATCTTATTATGACAGTGCAATTAGGAAAACCAATAAAGACTTCTTTATTTTAGTCTTAATGCACTATGTAAATATTTGTTTGAAAATTGTATTGTGTTGGATATCAGTCCGTATTTAGAGTTCTCAGCGTTGAAGTCTCATAAATCCTTATATACATCTGTAGGAGATGCAGTATTCATGACCAGAATTCATTTTCTCTCTCTTTTCTAATCAAATTTCCCCCCCAATGTATTTAAATCAAATTTTGGATCAGTTTTACCTTTTTAAAAAAAACAAAAACAACAACAAAAAGAAAAACAGTTTGTGCAGGAATGTCTTAGAGCACCTAATACAGCATGTATTCACAAATCGGGCTGCATTCCCATCTGCGGCAGCGGCGGTGGCAGAGGGAGGGGCGAGGGAAGACGCACAAAATCGTGCTGTAACATGTGCGAGAAAAGCTGCAGCAGATCCCCGTTTGCACCGGCTCTTTTCCTGTCAGCCGACTCCTCCGTGCTGCCGCGTCTTCTCTTACCCCTCCCTCTGCCCTGCCACTGCCGCAGATGGAAATGCAGCCTCATACTGCAATTTGAACTGTTTCTGGGATGGAATTTTGGCAACTTTGTTGCTACAAACAACTTGAGAGTAGGAAATGAAGATGCATTTCCTTGAAGCTACCTGAGTCAAAATATAAAACTAAAATTGGGAATTACAATTGCTGGAATGCTCATGGAGACAAGTATTTCTGATTATATCACTGATTGGAATAACTTTTATTAGCGAGAGTAAGGTTGCCAGGCCACACAGGACCCCCTTCTCAGGCAAGTAAAGAGCAATAGTGTTTCAGCATTTGCCCTAAAATATCGTTTCCGGTTTTGTCCTCAGTGGTTTCAGCTTTCACGATTGCAGTAGTTTGTGTATCCTGAGTAGTTTGCTAGTCTTTTGCCTTTTATCATTTGATAAGCATTTCCTTTCTTATTAAATGGATTAGATCATTTTCATAAACAAAAATTGTTGAAATGACAAGGGCATAGAACTTACTTCCCCCCACTACTGGATCAACTGCCTCAAGGCCGGAGCATATCACTAGGTCGAGCATATGCCCCTCCTCAGGTATGGGGCCGCTAACCATCTGGGACAGGCCCATAGTTGCCATGGTGGCCGTGAACTCATGCTCCGCCCCGACAAGACCAGTGCCAGCATGAATGTTGAGATCCCCCAGGACCACAGTCCTCGGCGAGTGCAACACCACCCCCGACACCAGCTCCGCTAGAATGGTGAGGGATGCTGCTGGGCAGGAAGGAGCACGGTACACCAGCAGCACCCCAATTCTGTCCCTGGCCAAGTCAAACACAAGGTGAAGGGCCTCGATCGTTGGGATTCACTGCACCGGATACCTCCTAGCAGTCCAAGATTCCTTAAAAACTGTAGCTATGTTTCCTGATTGCTGGAATGTTATCCCCAAAGTCCCAGTTACTTCTCTTCTATGCCCACCTGAGGGCCGTCCCCTATGCCTGCCTCGAAGCCACTACAGATTGGTCCTGTAAAGCTGGAAGCATGCAGTAATTGGCCAGTGAATGTCTGTCAGTCTTTTGGGTTGCTCCACATCTTCCTTGCTACAGCCTCCCTGCCATGCCAGGTGCCTGCCTCTGACTGGCGCTGCATGTGCTGCTATTTATCTGAATAATGATCTTCAAGGGGACAACTTCAATTGCTTATAAAATGGGTCCCTTTATCAAATTGTCCTGTAGTCTGGCAGAGATGACAGGGAAGGTATATGATATATTCTTGCCAAATGTCTTGTAAACAGGCTGGAATATAAAAATGTTACAGCTGGAAATGTATTTTCAAGTTAATGTCTTACACCACCAGGACCCTTTATCCAATCTTTCTGAAAATTGGCAGGAGTGTTAAGTTTGTGGAGGGACATAATATTCACAGATTTCATGCAAATTGAATGGAAGATAAAGACGTTGTAGCCATGAATGTGTATGGAGCTTTTCTTAAAATCACAACATTCAGTTGCTTTTAAAATCGGTTTTCTTTATCTAATCATCCTGAAAATTGGTACACATAGTGCCCTCTGGGCACAATCTCCCCAAGTTTAATCAGAATTGAATAAAAATAAAAAAAGTTATAGGTGGAAATACAGTTTTCAGTTTTCCCCCTTTATTTTAAAAACAAAGTAGTTTTCGTTTCTATTTTTGTTATTTTTTTTGTTATTGGAATAATAACAAAAACATCAATTGTTATCGTTATTGGAATAACGAAAATGCACACCCCTAGTAAAACTTAAAAATTATTAGAGTGAATTATACTAATTAAAACTGGAAAGAATGCAGTAGAAGTTGAAATGGTTATATGCAATACATGTTGAAATGAGAGTTAGAATCCTGCAAAAGAAGTCTGTCGTCTTCCTTTTTTTGGGGGGTACTTCAGCCGTTGGCTTTGAGGTGCTATAACTTGGGAGCCACCACATCAAAACACATGTAAACTTTCATAAATCTAATAGTTTTTCCTTCCATGCATTTTCAAAACTGGATCTAACAGGACAGTATCTCTTGCTGTTCCACGTTTTGGCATCAGGATAAGTTACTTTTAGAAGGTATCTTAATGATCAATAAAGTGTGATTATTTGCCCTAAAAAGAGAATTCCTGTGTTGTCTTATTAAATGGAATAGATCATCTTATTAGAAATATTGATGAAACAAAACAGATTCTTAATTGTGAACAAGTTCTTAATCAGTGACAGATTTTGAGTCACTTGATTCAGCTATAAAACGGAAGCATAACAAATCACTGGCCACTTCTGAAAATCTTGGACTTCTAGGCTGTTTTTAAAATGTTTTCCATATAGTGTATTAATGTGCAAGAAGCATATTATGTATTTATGAATCTGTGGTTAGACAGATTCCCCCCACCCCTCGAGTGAACCTATTCCTGCAATAGTGTCTGTGGTAGACAAACCTTGGCATGAGAACTGTAACAAGGCCATTCTGTCTGTCTCTGCTTGCATCGATGATGGGAAATAGCCTGAGGGACTGAAATAATGGTTAATTGGATATGAATAATAAGTTGGAAAAGGATTGGACTGATTGTTTGAGCTGCCAGGAACCCATTACAACATCATTTCAGATCTTGCAGATTCTTCTTTAGCACAAATGCTGAAATATTTCTGAATTAGCTTTTGTAAAAGTGAAGAAAACCTGTGTCCATATATTTTGTATGTTTTGCTAACTTAAGTATGCAGCCTTGTTTCAAAAGTGTATATCTTGGGTATAAAATTCAGTATTTTATTTATTTATTTCATTATAATTCTACCCCTCATCCTCCTGCTCACAGAACAGCTCGGGGTGGCTTACAAAACATATAATAATAATAATTAATAATAAAACACACACAAAATATACAATTTAAAATTAATTAAAAATACACAAAAAGGGCAGAACCTCCCCCCCGCCCCCCAACCCATCCTACCTGTCTCCCTCTCAAAAGGCCCGGGTGAACAGACTGATGCTGAATCTTGATAAGGTGGAGGTGATGTTGGTGGGTAGGGCAGCAGAAGTGATGACTCCCCTTGTGGAGGGGATCCGTCCTCCGTTGACCCTGCAGGTGTGGAGTTTGGGGGTTCTGTTGGACCCTGGCCTCCGCCTGGATTGTCAGGTGATGGCGGTGGCAAAGGGAGCCTTTCGCCAATTACATTTTGTGCAGAGGATCCAGTCATATGTTTCAAGCTCTGACCTAGCCACCCTCATCCATGCATTCATCACCTCAAGGCTGGATTACTGCAATGTGGGGCTGCCCTTGGTGACAACTTGGAAGGTGCAGTTGGTGCAGAATGCAGTGGCCCATTTCCTGATGGGGACGGGCCATAGGGAGCACATTACACCAGTGCTCCAGGCTCTGCACTGGCTGCCTATAGCATTTCAGGCCCGATTCAAGGTGCTGGTGTTGACCTTTAAAGCCCTACATGGTCTGGGCCCCTCCTATCTGAGAGACCACCTCACTCCCCAGGACCGTGGAGCTTCCTCTGTGGTCTACTGGGGGTAACTTCTTGGAGGTCCCCTGGGTGAACCAGGGGGCTATGATGGAGAGGGTGTTCTTGGTGGCCGCACCACGGCTNGATTCGTCCTCATCCAGTCCCTCAGAGCTGCCAGGCCGGACCGGGTAAGGACCGAGACGTTTGGGTCTGCAGAAAAAGAGAGGTAGAGTTACATCGGCGTACTGATGACAATGCACTCGGAACCCTCTCACGACCTCCCCCAGAGGCTGTATATACACGTTGAACAGGAGCGGGGCCAGAATAGAACCCTGCGGGACTCCACACATGAGGTCTCGGGGAGATGAAGTACATTCCCCGAGAACCACACGCTGAATTCTCCGGGCCAGGAACGAGCGGAACCATTCAAGAACAATTTCGCCCGGCCCGGTCCCGCAGCCGAGCCACCAACATCTCATGGACAATGGTATCAAATGCAGCTGACGGATCTAATAAAATTAAAATAGAAGATTTTCAGGTTAAAATTTGAAATATAGCATTATTTCAGCCAAGAAATGCTTGATATCAAAATTTGATATTAAAAGCTTGATTAATATGAAGTTTTAAAATTTGAGTGAAATAAGATTCTGTGCTCAAAAAACCTTCAGTTTGAGAGTTTACAAATTCAATAATTCCCGCAAAAGCATGGAAATTGTAAGTTAACCTCCTACCTTAACTTCCGTACCATGTAAACAGTAAAGATGTACAGACATATTGTGCTCGCTTACAACTTAGGCTCCGTGCACCCATGCTTCACCAACATCACCTCCATCTTGTCAGGACTGCTTGCCCTCATCCAATCCCCTACAGCCACCAGACATCGGGTAAGCACAGAGACTGCCGCGTCTGGGTCTGATGAAAAGGAGAGAGAGAGAGCTGGGTGTCATCAGCATACTGATGACACCACATTCCATACCGTCTCACAATCTCGCCAAGGGACTACGAGGGAGACTTTGGGACCAGTGTTGGTGGGAGTGATCAATGATTCCCTTTGGCAGTGCATGGTGCTGGACTGCCTCAAGGAGGTAGTGGTGCGACCCCTCCTCAAAACTCCATCATTGGACGTTGATTCCCTCTCCAGCTACCAACCTGTCTCTAACCTTCCCTTTTTAGAGAAGGTTATTGAATGGGTGGTGGCCCAGCAGCTCCAGGGCCATCTGGATAGCATCAGTTTTTTGCATCCTTTTTAATCAGGTTTTTGTCCAGGATATGGCACCAAGACTGCGTTGGTGGCCTTGGTAGATGACCTCCACCGAGAGATGGATTTAGGACATTTAACTCTTGTGGCCCTATTAGATCTCTCAGCAGTGTTTGATATGGTGGACCATGGGTTGCTTTTGACACAGTTGCGGACCCTGTGGGGGTGGACGGGACTGTCTCAGGATGGCTCTGCTCGTTCCTCTCAGGGAGAAGCCAATGGGTGGTGCTGGGGGAAGAAACACCTGGCCCCCGGAATCTCGCTTGTGGCATACTGCAAGGTTCGATTGTGTCTCCACGTTTATTTAACATCTATATGCAACCCCTGGGTGAGGTCGTGAGACTGTTTGGGGTGCGTTGCCACCAGTATGCTGCCGATACCCAGTTTTACCTCTCTTTTTCAATGAACCCAGGTCCTGCAGTCTCGGTGCTTTACCAGTGCTTGCTAGCAGTGACTGCATGAGACTGAGCAGACTGAAGCTGAATCCTGATGAGACTGAACAGACTGATGCTGAATCTTGATAAGGTGGAGGTGATGTTGGTGGGTAGGGCAGCAGAAGTGATGACTCCCCTTGTGGAGGGGATCCGTCCTCCGTTGACCCTGCAGGTGTGGAGTTTGGGGGTTCTGTTGGACCCTGGCCTCCGCCTGGATTGTCAGGTGATGGTGGTGGCAAAGGGAGCCTTTCGCCAATTACATTTTGTGCAGAGGATCCAGTCATATGTTTCAAGCTCTGACCTAGCCACCCTCATCCATGCATTCATCACCTCAAGGCTGGATTACTGCAATGTGGGGCTGCCCTTGGTGACAACTTGGAAGGTGCAGTTGGTGCAGAATGCAGTGGCCCATTTCCTGATGGGGACGGGCCATAGGGAGCACATTACACCAGTGCTCCAGGCTCTGCACTGGCTGCCTATAGCATTTCAGGCCCGATTCAAGGTGCTGGTGTTGACCTTTAAAGCCCTACATGGTCTGGGCCCCTCCTATCTGAGAGACCACCTCACTCCCCAGGACCGTGGAGCTTCCTCTGTGGTCTACTGGGGGTAACTTCTTGGAGGTCCCCTGGGTGAACCAGGGGGCTATGATGGAGAGGGTGTTCTTGGTGGCCGCACCACGGCTGTGGAACTTCCTCCCAGAGGAAGCTTGTCTGGTTCCCAGCCTGTTGGTTTTTCGTTGGGCCTGTAAGACCTGGCTGTTCGTCTGGGCCTTTGTGGGAGGGGGGGGAATAAGGGTGGAATTTTTACCAATGGTTTTATCTTTGTTGTTGTGTTTATTGTTTTAGTAATCCCTTTTATGTATTGTTTTTATATATTATTTTAAATATTTTGTGAGCCGCCCCGAGCTGCCGTAGGGCTGGAGGGAGTGGGATACAAGTCAAATAAATATATACACATTGAACAAGATAGGGTCAAGGGGACAGGTAGAGAGACAGGAGACGTGGAGAGCAGGGAGGTGATCTCATCAAGGGAAACTGGTGGGAAGAAAGGAATGAGGAGGAAGAGAAGGGGGAGGCAAATGGGGGATGAGTGAAATAACTGATTCAGAAGAGTGACAGGATACCATGGGCATGAATTCTATCATTCTACCCAGTTCCTATAGCTGGCTCCCTGTCATTCCACTCAGTTTCCACACTGTGGAAACAGAGGAGTGGGAAGCAATATCCTTGTGAATTGTATCAGTCTTGTTAGTGAAAAATGAGGGGAGAACCTGAGCAGCGAGGGAAGAGGAGGGTGGAGGATGGGGGTTTGAGGAGGAGTTGGAAGGAAGAGAAGAAACGGGGTTGTGAGAATGTGATTCAGTGTGGAACAACAAAGTAGCACTGCTTGGCAAGGGAAATGGCAGAGCTCAAGGCAGCGAGGGTGAAGTTAAGGTGGAGAAAGTCAGAGTGGTTATGAGATTTCCACCAGAGGTGCTTAGCCGTACAAGAGCAGGAGTGGAGGGGGTGGATGGAGGGGGTGATCCAGGGTTGGGATTTAGAGAAACATAGAATCATAGCTGATGGCACAGGTAGGGCGGGAGATATGGGGAGGAAGGGAGTCTAAGGTGGAGGGATAGGGGGAAGTTGAAGGCGGAGACAGTAGAGTGGAGGAGACCAAGGAGAGAAGCGGGAAGAGAAAAGAAGCAAAGTCCAGGGGGTTAATCGATTGAAAGTCTCAGAAAAGTATGAGTAGGAGGTCTGTAATGAGACAAAATGGTGGTCAGAGAGGGGGAGGGCATCAAAAGGGAGATTGGAAACAGAGAAGTTTTGTGAGAATATAAGGTCGAGGGACTGGCCTTCACAGTGCATAGGGCAGCGTGTCCAGAGATGGAGGTCAAAGGAAGAGGTAAGAGAGAGGAAGTGGGAGGTAGCAGGATGAGAGGGAACATCAGCATGAATGTTGAAGTCCCCGAGCATGAGGGTGGGAATACTGTCAGAGAGAAAGAAAGTGAGCCAGGAGTCAAACTTGGAGAGGAAGAAGAGTGGACCTGGAGGGTGGTAAATGACAACTACACCGGGGTGGAGCGAGGAGTAGGGGTGTATGAATTAGACCTCCAAAGGTGGAGAATGCCAGTTTCAACCTCTCACAGCTCCTCCCTCGCTCTCAGAGTTTAGAGCGGAGGAAGCCAACACCACCACTGTGACTTTCAAAGCGGGGCGAGTGGGTGAAGGTCAGACCCACGAAGCAGAGAGCAGCAGGGGTCACAGTGTGATAAGGGAGAATCCAGGCCTCAATGAGGGCTAGGAGCTGGAGGAAGTGAGAAGAAGAGGTGATGGATAAAAGGACCTTTATTAATAGAGTGGCAGTTCCAAAGAGAACAGGACCAGGCAGGGGGTAGTATGGGATAGGAATGAGGTTGAGAGGGTGAGCGGTGGTGGGAGTGTGGGATAGGATTGGGGTCTGGAGAGTGGTGGAGAAGGTGTGGTAGAGGAGTCTGGGAGGTACTGAGAGGGTCCAGAGCAGGAGAGAGAATTCAGCAGGGAAGGGGAGAAAGAGTGGAGGTGGAAGAAGGAGGGAAGCGAAGGGGAAGAATAGAAATTTATGGCAAGGAGTGGGAGCTCATAGGTAGATGAAGACATAATAGAAGAAGGAAGTTGGGTGAGGGAAGGGAGGGAAGAAAGGATATCCAGCTGGGGGGTGCCAGGTGCCACAGCTTTGTGTGGTTAGCAGTCCAGGCTTGTGACAAGACCACAAAATGGATGCAAAAAAGCCTGCACCCTTTTGCATCATCCTTTGGTCACTGCCTGAGGGCTGCCATCCTTAGAGCTGGGTGCAAGCAAATGAAGATGTTCAAGTTACCTGGGAGGGAGAACATGAAGACAATTCCTATAGATTGGGATGGTGGTACTCGGGCTACTCAACCAGATTATGAGATATGTTACGTCATCTCCATTTAATCCTCAGGATTGATTTCTATATAAATCAAAACAAAGGCCTAGACAGACCCAACAAGAATCATGGTTTTAAAGACCTTTTAAGAGAGCCTTGAACAATATTCCCAGTCATCATCGGATTTAATTTCTAGGCTGTCCTCTCACCTTTGAGTATGGTCTATGGTCTATTATAACCACTGATAAATGGGTACTGGAGACCGTAAAAAGCTAATATGCCATTCAGTTTCAATCCTTTCCTTACACCAAGCCCCCTTCCCCCTATCCCAATAATACTTGCAAGACCATTGTCACGAAGGTTGTTACAAGGGACTAGACGACGAACTCCACACAGCCAGTGCGGAGTTGGAATGGGAGGGGGTGAAGGGACAAATCCTAGTAGCCGTGCTCCCCACAACAGCAAAAAAATAAGCTGTTGGTGGGGAATGCTATAAACAAATGATTGTTGGACGGGAGGATGGAAAAAGCCCAATCCCAGGAACTGGAGAGCAACCCGGGAAGGGAGGGTGAGGGGTAACAAGGCTCAGAGAGCCCTAAACAGGTTGCACATTTACCCCTGGAACATGAGGAGCTGGAGAGCACCCAGAAAAGGGAGGGAGAGGGGCAACAAGGCTCGGAGAGCCCCAAACAGGTTGCACCTCAACCAAGGAACCCCACGGGGGACCAGGCCCTAACCGAATCCCCAGCCCAACCAGTGGAGGTGGCCGGGACAGGACCAGAAGGGGACCTGGGGAGTTCTGACCCACATGGGGAGGAGCAAGACACAGACCCAAGGTTAGAATTCGCAAGAAAAACCTTGACTGCAACACAAACTGAATTCAGAGTAGAACTGACAACGGATATCACTTTACAGGGAATCAGAGAAGCGGCCGAGAAGGGAAACACCGCTGCATCACACGGGGCAGAATACTCATGGGAACGTGAGTTGCTTTATAAGAGTCTACCCCAGGGAAGTGATGGGAAGGGGCAGGATCAATCCAAGACACTGGTGGTACCTGAAAAGTTAGAGAGGACTTGCTTAGATTGGCAAATTCCTCTCCCTTTGCTGGACACCTAGGGGTTACGAGAACGCTGAAAAGGCTACAATTAAACTTTGACTGGCCAGGCATGAAAGTAGTCGTTAGAGAATTCTGCCAGGTGTGTGACTCCTGCCAGAGGAACAAGAAAGGGAACGACCCAAAAAAGGTGCCCTTACACCCCCTCCCTGTTATCGAAGTGCCTTTTTATAGGGTAGGGATGGATATTGTAGATCCCATGAGAAAAGCCTCCACCTCTGGGGAAAAAATACCTACTAGTTGTAGTAGATTACACCACTAGATATCCTGAAGCTGCAGCACTGAGGAATGTGGACACCCCCAGTATAGCAGACGCATTAATGGAAATTTTCAGTAGGGTGGATTTTCCCAAACAGATCATAACAGATAGAGGGGAAAACTTCCTCTCCAATATCTTCCAACAGCTCTGAAAGATATGTGATGTGAAGCATATAAAAACTGCTCCATATCACCCCCAAACAAACGGGTTAGTGCAAAGATTTAATGGGATATTGAAGCAAATGCTAACTAACTTTATGAGCAACAGAGCAAATAATTGGGACAAATTGTTGCCATACTTCCTATTTGCATATAGGGAAATATTTGGAAAGAATGTGAGGGGTCCCCTGGATCTAGTAAGAGACTCCTGGGAAAAAGTAGAGGAAATTGAAGGACAACCTGTAACTAGATATGTCCAGCAGTTCAGACAGAAAATAACCTCCATGTTAAAGGAGGCCCAAGGGAGCCTGGCCAGCAGCCAAGAGGCCCCAAAGAGAACATATGACAAGAAAGCCAAAGACAGAGCGTATAACCCAGGAGACACCGTGCTAGTGAAGAGACCAACTAACAAGGTCATTTGGGATGGCCCATATCATGTAATTGATAAGAAGAATGAGGTCACTTATTGTGTGAACAAACCTAACTCCAGAACACAGGCACAAGAATTTCACGTAAATAGAATAAAAGATTACCATGATAGGGATATACAGGCTTGTCTAGCGGCAGTAGTAGAAGGAGATGCCACAGCTGACAGCTTGAATGACCCCCTACCAAACCTATAGGAGAGCCAGGGAACTGGATCTCTGGAGGAAATTGATATTTCCACAGACCTCAGCACCTTCCAAAGGCATGAAATGATGCAACTCCTGCAGGAGTACAAAGGAATCTTCAAGCAAACCTGGGGAAACAGATATTATTATGCAGTGACACAGGAACCAAGGGTCCAGTCAAGTCCAGTCCCTTTCGCACAAACGGGAAAATTCAAGCACAGATCCACCAGAAGATTGAGGAAAACTGGGAGTCATACAGGTCTCAAAGAGCCCATGGGCGAGCCCTGTGGTTTTAGTGCCTAAACCTGATGGCTCCATAAGGTTCTGTGTTGATTATCGCAAACTAAATGCCATGACTGTGTCAGACACCTATCCCATGCCTAGAACAGATGACATGATTCAAAGGTTTGCCGAGGCTAACACCCTAGACATCACCAAGGGCTTATTGGCAGATTAAAATGAGCCCGGTGGACCGCCTCAAAACAGCCTTCATAACTGACAAGGGCCTATATGAATTCACAGTGATGCCTTTTGGATTAAAGAATAGTGGGTCTACATTTATGAGGTTAATGGACCACATCCTAGAAGGGATGCACGACTTTGCTGTGGCTTATATAGATGACCTAGTGGTCTGCAGTGACACATGGGACACACACGTGACACATGTAAGCCAGGTACTACACAGCATTAAGAAAGCAGGACTAACAATAAAACCATCAAAGTGTAAAGTTGCCATGGGTACCGTCACATACCTAGGGTACGAGGTAGGAAGTGGCAAATTGCGCTCTCGAACAGACAAAGTAGAGGCTATTTGATCCTGGCCCACACCCACAACCAAAAAAACAGATCCAGAAGTTCATAGGCATGACTACGTATTTCCGCCGTTATGTCGAACGCTTCAGTTACATAGCAACCCCCTTAACTGACAAATGCAAGAAGTGATGCCCAGAGAAGGTACAATGGTCAGACGAGTGTAACAATGCGTTTTGACAAACTTAAGAGGGCTCTGTCTGAGGCACCAGTGTTAATCAGTCCTGATTATAAAAAGGAATTCCATATCTGGACTGACGCCTCTGACACAGGCTTGGGTGCAACCCTCACACAAAAAGGGGAGGATGGAATAGACCATCCCATTGCATACTTTAGCAAGAAACTACTCCCAAGAGAAAAGAATCTGGCAACCATTGAAAGAGAGAGTCTGGCCATAGTCTGGGCTGTCAAGAAACTTAAACCCTATGTATTTGGTAGAACATTCACAGTCCACACCGACCACTCACCCCTAAAATGGCTCAATAGTGTGCAAGACTCCAACTCCAAACTCCTGAGATGGAGCCTGTTTTTCCGGGAATTTGACATGAGAATTGAACACGTAAAAGGTAAAGAGAATGTGCTTGCAGATGCACTATCACGCAGGGACACACCAGTCTAAGCATGTTACGGGACTGTCTGCTCCACATGCGTTCTTATGGGGGGGCTGTCACGAAGGAACATACGGTCACACAAGTGAGATACTGGCCTACACGTAGGCTACAAGCCTAATAAATATGTAAAGCAAAAGGTTCAACGTGTATGTAATGTTACAATTCAGATCTGTAAAACTCGATTCATGTACTGTGAAAGGAGAACCGGGAAATCCAGGAAATGGCCAGATGTAGATTCACCCCAGATTGATAGCCAGAGACATTTAAATGCTAATGCAGGCAGCCATTGCCTACGTGCAAGCAGACACAGAAGGCTGATAGAGAGAACAAAAGGAATTCTAGAAGCCTCGAGAGGATACGGGGGTTTACCCCCAAGGATATAAGGAGAGTTGTACCCCATTGGGGGCAGTGACTATTGGGAACTCACTCAACATCTTGCAGCCAGGAAGGCTGAGCCAAGCAAGCCATGAACTGAGAGAGGGGACTTTGATTTAAACTCTCTAAGAACCAGCACTCAGTCAACTTACATCACTGACTGAGGAGGAACCAGAACTTATGGACCTTTTGTAGGGTAAGATTCTTATCTAGGATTGGAACTCAACCAGTGTAGATTAGGAATGTGTTATATTTACCTTGATTTCTAGTTGATTTCTAGTTACCACTCTATCAACTATCTTGCTTATGTAATCAATAAACTAACTTCTTCATTTAAGAAGCAGTGTCTGGTGTGACATTGGGAAACACGTTGAGCCCCAGTGCCTCAACACTGGCGAACCCAGAGAATAAAGAGTCTATAAATGGGAAGGATCAGGCCTTTGAGTGACAAAGGTGTTGTCCCTGCTTCAGGATTGAATCAGCCAAGAGAAACTGATTCAAGTGGGCTGTAAGCAAGGAAAACTGAGTCACTCAAACCTGGTAAAGTGGGAGTGCGGACCTCCAACCCGTGACAACCATTTTGACTGCAGAAATCCTAACTCTTTTAGATAAAGGAGCTATAGAAGAAGTCCCACTACAGTTCTAGGGAAAGGGGTTTTACTCTAGAGACTACTTAGTTCCCAAATGAAATGGTGGCCATAGACTCATAATAGTGGCCTTAGAAGTGTAATACACACTAGGTCAGTTGCTAATAAGTCCACAACAGTCCGGGAACTGATCCTGGATCAGGCAGCTGACCTCATGTGTAATATAGAGACCTGGCTGGACGCTGAGTCAGGACCTATATTGGCTGACCTTGTTCCAGCCAGGTACTCTGTGCAGCATCCGCTGCGGTCGGGGGGATGGTGTAGCCATTATTTTTAAGGATACATGGTCTATGAGAAGATTTCCTGTGCAATCTATCATGGGAATCGAGGGCCTCCACCTGGTGATTGGTCTGGTCGGAGACAGAGTGGGGTTGCTGCTGATATACCATGAACCTACCTGTACAGCAGCTTCCCTGTCGCTCTGACTGAGCTGGTGTTGGGGGTGGTCTTGCGGTCCCCGAAGGGGGTGGTCTTGCGGGACTTCAGTATTCATGCTGACGCCAGTCTTGGAGGCGCAGAGCGTGAGTTCAAGGCTTTCTTTGTTTCCCTCAGTGCATCCACTAAGTCACGGCCAGCTGAGCTTTTCCAGGTGTGGAGGGGACTGGTCACTACAGCTTCCCTCCACCTGAATCCAGAGTCATCTAATGCTTGCTGTGACTTGTTTGTGGACTTTTTTGTGGATAAAATCGCTCAAATCCATCATGGTTTCAACGCCATACTTCTGACAGTAAGTGAACCAGAGGCAGTCGAAGCCCTGCCTTGTCCTGTTTTGAGGGATCAATTTCAGTACATGTTGCCCTCTGATGTGGAGGATGTTCTGGGGACTGTTCAAGCCATCGGTGAACTGGACACATGCCTGTCGTGACTGGTTAAGGCCAGCCGGGAGACATTTGAGCCATTGCTGGTCGGGACACTTAGCAAGGGCAGAGTGCCAGACTGCCTTAAGGAGGTGGTGGTGTGGCCTCTGCTCAAAAAAGCATCACTTGATGTTTATGCCCTGGCCAGTTATCAGTGGGTGGTGACTCGTCAGCTTCAGGAGCATCTGGACCAGATCAGTTTCCTAGATCCCTCACAGTCGGGCTTTCATCTGGGTTATGGCACTGAGACTGCACTTGTGGCCTGGGTCGATGACCTCTCCCGTGAGTTGGACCAGGGTCGTTCAACCCTGTTGATCCTATTAGATCTTTTGGCTGCATTTGATACCGTTGATCATGAGTTGTTGGTGACTCGGTTGTGGGACCGAGCCGGAGTGGGTGGTACTGTTCTTGATTGATGCCGCTCTTTCCTGGCTGGGAGAACTCAACGTGTGGTTCTGGGTGATTGTTCATATTTTCCTCGGGACCTCACGTGTAGAGACCCACAAGGTTTAATCTTACCCCTGTCTTGTTCAATGTATATATGCAGCCTTTGGGGGAGGTCGTCTGAGGGTTCGGCGTAAGGTGTTATCGATATGCTGATGACACCGAACTTTATCTCTCCTTTTCATCAGACCCAGGCCTGGCAGTTTCATTGCTTACCCAGTGTTTGTCAGCTTTGGGGAAATGGATGAGGGCGAGTTGTCTGAAGTTGAATCCTGACAAGATGGAGGTGATGGTTGTGGGAAAAGCCGGGGGAGTGATGGCCCCCATCATAGATGGGGTCCCCCCCGCCTGGTGTTTCAGGTCCATAGGCTGGGGGTGCTCCTAGAACCACAGCTCTGCTTGGATGTCCAGGTGGTGGCTGTAGCGAAGGGCATAGTTCGCCAATTACATTTGTTGCGACAGCTTAAGCCGTATGTCTCTGACACGGACTTTGCCACTATCATCCATGCTTTTATTACTTTGAGATTGGATTACTGTAACACACTCTATGTGGGGCTACACTTTGAGATGGCCCGGAGACTGCAGCTGATGCAGAATGCGGCGGTTTGTTTCCTTAAGGGGACGAGTTGTTGCGAGCACATTACACCAGTGCTTCGTTGTCTGCACTGGCTGCCGATAGTCTTCCGGGCCCAATTCAGGGTATTGTCTATGACCTTTAAAGCCCTGAATGGCCTGGGCCCCACTTAACCGCAGGACCACCTCGCCCTCCGGGTCCTGGATCGGCCTCTGCGGTCGGCTGGGAGTACCTTCCTTGAGGTCCCCTGGGTTTCCAGGGTGTCGACTGTGAGGAGGGTGTTCTCGGTGGCCGCACCAGGGCTGTAGAACTCCTTCCTGCTGGAGGTCCGCCTGTCGTTAGACTTCCCCTTTTTCCGTAGACAGTGTAAGAACTGGCTGTTTCACCAGGCCTTTGGTGAGAAAGACGAGTGATGGGTGGGGGGTTGGGTAAGGGATGGGAATTTTTTGTTTTTTCTGCCAGGGTTATTTTAATGTTTAATGGTTTTATTTGTTTTGTTGTGATTTATTCTAAGATGATGTTAGCCACCCTGAGATGCGTGAACAGGAGGGGGTGGCATAAAAATATGAGAAAAATAAATAAGTAAAATAAAAATAAATAAATATTGGACCTCTGCCACTGAAATACATTTATCTATAGTCAGAAAACCTATGGTTTACAATAGTAATAAAGGCTCTTGTAAATTCAATCATGTTATAACGAGACAAGGAAATTGACTCCTGCCTTAACTTACGAGCCATGTAAGCAGTAAAGACGTTGTACAGTCTTGCATATTGTGCTTGATTCCAACTTACGCTCCTTTCCCCCCATACTTTGCATTGGTCTTTCAGTCACAATCCTTTTCCTATGCAGTTGGGGGCAACACTGAAGATGGGTAATGGAAGGGTGAGGGGGCAGCGGCAGAGCTGGCAGGAGCCCAGGGCTATGTTAGTTTCAGGAGCTGGGGAGAGGGGTTGGGGTTGCAGGGAGAGGATGGGGTACAGGAGGGTGGAAGAGACTTGTGTGAAGGAGGGTTGGCTGGGCGAGATGGAGTTACAGGTGGGATTCGTTTGGAGGGGTTGGGGAGATGGGTTGGTGCTGCAAGGAGAGAGGATGGGGTTCAGGAAGTTGGGTGGGACTCAGGTGCCAAGAGGGTTGGCTGGAGGGGATGGGGTTGCAGGTAGGGTTAAGTGTGGGAGGCTGGGGAGATGGATGGGGGCTACAGGAAGAGAGGATATAGTGGAGGAGGGTTGGCTAAGGGTCGCTGGTAGAGTTTAGGTGGGGGGCTGCAGGGAGAAAGGTTTGGGTGCAGGAGGGTTGGCTGGGGAGATGGGGGTTACAGCTGCGGGGCTGGGGGAGAGGATGGGGTGCAGGAGGGTTGGTTGGATAGATGTGGGTTGCAGGTCAGGGGCTGGGCAGGAGAGAGGATGGGGTGCAGGAGGGTTGACTGGGGAGATGTGGGTTACAGGTGAGGGGGCTAATAAACCCCCCTGAGGCTGATCAAACGGAGAAGATTCCAAAAATATTTAAAAACTGCTTTTTAGCCTCTAACCTTTCAACGGCTGTATCTCAGCCAGTTTACATCTGCTTTTTCCCTGCCACTGGGCAAAACCTGTGACTGTAAAGCTCTGTGTACACCTAGTAGCGCTATAGAAATGATTAGTAGTAGTTGTTGCAGGGGAATGGACTAGATGACGCTCAATGTCCCTTTCAGCTCTCTGACCTGCTCTTCATGGCTGAAACAGATATTGTCACACACCCTGTCCTTCATCACTCCATGGGTATTTTCATTGTCTGCCTTATTCAAAATGGCATTCTCCAGTTCCATGGAGATTGACTAAACTGGCACTAAGTCCAGTGTCCTATCCATTGGCATTGGTATAATCATTGGAACTGATGGATCTCTACAGAAATTACTTAGCCTCTTATGGTGCTGACATCACTAGTTCAGAGACTATTTTAACAACCATTGCCATTACTTGCCATACAAGACCCAGCACTGAATAAGAAAGTCATGTTGCTTCAGGTTCCTCACTGAATATAGCTCTAGGAGACAACCAGGGAATGTGTCCTCAGAGGATCTCAAACAATTAAGTGAGCTGATAGAAAGAATGGTGACAACTGTGAAAGTCCCATATACCATTACATGTACTATTCCAGTCCTTGGTGACTTTTTTAAACCAGCCAATAAAATCTAAAAACATCCTTTTGCAGTCCCACTGATAACTCAGATAGTGAAAAGAATATATCCGGTTATGCCAAACACTCAAAATCTTCTTTTTCACTCATCTGTTATCAAATTTGCTGGTTATAGAAGCTGTTTATTAAGATGAGGGGTGGCTCATCTTGTTACTCTTTGCTAGTTGAAAAAAGCAGGAGGAGAAACTGGGGCACTTGTATTGCTCAGTTGTTTGTAATATTTACATTTTCTTGGAAAGAGACTTGAATCAATAAAGCACATCTATTTTTGAGCTAGACCATGTTAGTATGTATTGATAGAGCAGAAAATGGGCAAGTAGTATTATTATTTGTGGATATTATTTGGATTTTTGGATAGCCCCCCTCCTCTCTCAAATCCAAATAATATCTGTAACTGGAAATTAGTATGTGCATATCCGTTTTGGGGTATTCAGTTTTGGTTATTTTGTTTCTTTTGTTGTTTTATTTCAGTATTTTGATAATTTCTTATGTACAATAATCTTAATATTGCTGACATGACATAACTGAAAAACTAAAATAACTGAACCAAAAAACCACAAAGCTCAACCCAAAATAACCAAAGCAGATACCTAATGGAACTGAAATAGGGTAGCAATTATTATCCACATTTCCATTTTTGGTTAGGGTAGGGTAAATTCTACAGGTTTCCTTGGTTTTTTTGAATAATCATTTCCGTTCTAATGTATATAATAAGGGTGGGCAAAGTTGCGAAGCCCAAGAGCTGCATACGGAGAGCCACAAGACACTTTATAATCCCCAAATTTTAAGAAATAAAACAAAAATTTGATCAACTTTAATAAAAAATAAATAAATATTGGACAAAATAAAATGTTACACCATTATATAAAACTTTTCAAAATCTTTGATCTTCTGTCTTCCTTTTTATTTTCTATTTATTTATTTTAGTATATTTTTACCCCGTCCCTCTTCTCTAGGTGACTCGGAGTGGTTTACAATTTAAAAAACCCAAAACATTAAAACTACAACAATTACAATTTTATAAAATGTATAAAACCCCAGCTAATGCATACAAGAGAAAACATTTACAGTTACGGTATAATTTTTTGAGGCTAATCATTTTTAAATGGTTTTGCATGACTTTATGCTCCTTCTTCCCCTCCTTTGGGAAGTTCAAGGAGCCAGAGAGCAGTGAGGATGGCAGAGAAGCATTTGGGGAATGGGAGGAGTTGGGGGAGAAAGCACTTAAACTACAAACTCACATTCTGAATTTCTCTTAGTAGGGCAAAACCCCTTCCAGACGGACAAAAGTGTGACATGATCCCATCTGAGGCTACTTGGGAGATTGGACTCAATGTGGTGGTGAGAGGCAGCAGCAGCTTCTCAGATGGAGAAAATGTGGGACAAGGAGTGCTGCTTCCTAAATCCCCCGTCCCCAAGCCTTGCCACAGGGCAACAGCAAAACCCCCTGCATGTCTGGTAGAGTAGCACTGTGATGCACAGTTAGGTGGAGGTGCTGCCCTGAGACAGGGGAGCCCATTTCTGCCCCCTCCTTTCCTCACAGCTCACTTTCAGTGATGTACATAGTATGAGAAGAGCAGCTCCTTCACCCTCAATGCATATATAGGGAGGGAGAATCTCAGGAAAACTGAGGTGTGGATTAGACTCTGGGTGTTCTCAGTTGTGATGCTGGCATGGATTAATCCACTTTAGCGTGGATTAATATGGGTGCCAGCATCATGTTTGAAATGGGCCGCCAGAGGTTTTCATGATCTGGTTCCTGACTGTAGTGGAGCTTAGCCTGGATTGTCACTCGGGGAAATCCCCCTGTGAAGCTAAGCTCCACTAAGGTTGGGAGCCATTGGGCAAACCTAGAGTAAAGTGGATTATCACATCTGCTAGCCTGCTTCACACAACCCAGTCTGGAGTGACAGCAGGACTTGGGCGTCATGACGGCTGTCTGTCAGCTAGGGGTGGGAGGGATGCTGCATGCAGCGCAGGGGCGGGGATGTACAGATGCATGTCTGTGTTGCCCTGGCCTGGGCTGCCATAATGCTTCTTTGGTAGCCCGACCGGGTCTGACCCAGAGTAACAGGTCCTGCCACGGTTCGGAGTGGCGTGCCCGTCTTAGCTGAAAATACCCTCTCTTGCCTTCAGATTTACTCATCGGGGTAGAGAGAATGATCAGGATGCTCATCCCAGGCTAGCACTTCTTGGTTCCTCTGACCTCATCATGCTCTCAGATGGGTGCATCTGGCCATGATTCTGGAAAATCCCACGCTCCTTCCTCTGATCCCACCCGTGTCTGCTGAGGTCAGCACCCCTTGTCTAATTCCTTCAGTCTCCCTCCTGGTTACTGGGCTGCACGGTGCTTAACATCCACTTTGTGACACAGCAACTGCTTGTACCCTCGCTGCTTGCACTGCAGGCCAGAGTGGCTCCCCTGGAAAGATTTTTGCCAAATGGAGCCAGGAAGATTGAGTTTTGCAGCCCCCAAATTTCAGCTAGTGCTCAAGTCATTCCTGCTTCTTCCCCATGCCAGTGTTCAGCCAACCCCCCCCACATCTTTCTTTGCTCCAGCCCCAGCACACATCCAAAGCTGTCCTTAGAGTTTGAGGGGCCTGGAGCAAAGATGAATGTGGGGCCCCTGGTGGACCCTTCCCTGCTTCCACTCGGGCACCCTCCATTGGGCTCTAGAGGTGGTTGTATTTGAAGCCATAGAAGTGGTAATTTGGGGTGTGCCCTGGTGAAAACGGGCCACTGCGGGGCCCCATAAGTAGATAAAACAGCTGAGCCAGGGTGGTCACCCCAGGCTGCCCTATGGTAAGGCTAGCCCTGCACATGTCCCTCTTGGAACTGGGGGAAGAAGCATTGAGATCAGGGAAGCCATGCTGTACCAGCCCGTGGGGGGGGAATGAGGTGTCGAGTGTATGTGTATGTGTGTGTGTGTGTGTGTGTGTGTGTGTGTGTGTGTATGTGTATGTATGTATGTATAGGGGTATCCTGCTCCTCATTCATGGTCAGTGTTGTAAAGATTTGGAGGCAGCCAGCACTTCTTCCCCGACACCACCTCTTCTGAGACTAACACAGTCTGACTTCCTCAGAGCTTATGTCTAGACTGGGTGGGCCCGCTCCCTCTGCTCATGCGGTCATAGTGGCAGCTGACTGTAATGGTGACTCTGCTTCCCCAGCAATGAAGGAGCTGCATGGACATGCCTGCGGGCAGCCACTTCTCCTGGGAGCTGGAGTAGGAGTGCCTGAAAGCTGCATGCAGTTTGTGAGCCTCCATAGGCCCATCTCTGGTATATAAACTGAATAATGAAAAAGGTTTTGCAACTAGTAATTAGCATCTCTAACACACCCACTCAACTGCTGTCATCTTGAATTTTCACCCACTTTTGTGACTGGAAAAGTCACAATATGCAATCAGTGCTACAGAGTAGGTGGTATATGCTGTGCATGTAGTGAACAGTTAAAAGAGTGGGTTGGCTTTATGACCTTTTGCAGCTCTGTGTACTGTATTTTAGGTAATTTACAGGGGAAGCAAGTTGCATGAGAAGGGATCAAGGAGCGGGAGACTTTTAAAGGTTTTGTTTATGACAAACAGTTGATTGTTTTCATTTACATTTTACATTTAAAATTTATATTTTGGTCTCGTATACTATTATTTTTTAAGTACTACTGTGAGAGAAACTGGATTTTAATTGTAAGTTCCTAGTTGATGATTATTTTCCTATCGGGAACTCAAAGGTAGCTTAAAGCTGGTGGAGCTTGGACCTCTGTCAGCTGCCCTCTACTCTGCTTGTGTATCGTGCAGAGAGGAGGCATCACAGATCACTCATCCACCAGTCCTCCTGTTCTTAACATTTTCCTAGACTATGCAGCATATTTTTGGGGTACTATATAAAAATATAATTTTTATACTCAAATCTGTCAATGTGACAAATTATGACAATTCAGCTACATGACAAACTGCTAGTAAGACACCCTGAAATACAATGTTTCAGTATAACGATGTTGGTAAGACAGTTTGTATTCTCCTATATTATTAGATTAAAACAACTATAACAGTTTAATGTTCAGTACATTTTTGTGTAAATTTAAAGAAAATGTAGGAGTTAAATTCTTTAAATAACTATCTTGTCAGCAGAATCCATTCATTCTCAGCGTCCTCCAACGTCCTGAAGTTCTTTGTTGTTGTGCTTTGAGTGCCATCTTATGAAGCAAGAGGTTTGGGAAATCCTCTGGCTTGATGAGGAAGGTAATTTCCTTTCTGTTTAGAACACCCCTGTTGCTGCAGGGAGGTCAAAAGGTGTCAAAACACTGTCTTGCAACACCCCCAGGGTGGCCACTGATGCATCCCTGGAATACAGGACATGCAGGGAGACCATATAGGACATTTATTTATTTATTTATTTATTTTTATTTATAATAAAATTTGCATGCCGCCCTCTCCTGCTAAAAGCATTTCAGGGCGGCTAACAACATGTTAAAAACAGATTAAAACAAATATCAAATAAAAAACAATTCAACCCCCTACTCCTCCCTAACCCCCAACCCTCCCATCCCATTTCCCTTGGGAAAGGCATGGCGGAATAGTCAGGTCTTACATTGTCTATGGAAAGAGGGGAGGTCAGTAGCCAAGCGGGCCTACAATGGGAGGGAGTTCCACAGCTGCGGTTCGGCCATAGAGAATGCCCTCCTCAAGGTCGAAACCCGGAGGATGTCGAGGAGGATGCCCCTGGCTGACCGCAGGGGCCAATCCAGGTCCCAGAGGGTGAGGCGGTCCTGCAGGTAGGTGGGGCCCAGACTGTTTAGGGCTTTAAAGGTCAACACCAACACCTTGAATTGAGCCCGGAAGACTATTGGCAGCCAGTGCAGAGAACAAAGCACCTGTGTAATGTGCTCACGTCGGCCCGTCCCCGTTAGGAGATGAGCCACCGCATTCTGCACCAGCTGCAGTCTCCGAACCAGCACCAAGGGTAGCTCCACGTAGAATGCGTTACAGTAGTTCAGTCTCGAGGTAATAAAGGCATGGACGATCGTGGCCAGATCAGAGTCCAAGAAATACGGCCTAAGCAGACGTACCAGATGTAACTGGCGGAATGCCCGCTTCACCACATCTGCCACCTGGACATCCAGGCCGCGCTGCGGATCCAGGAGCACCCCCAGACTCTGAACCTGAGATACCAGGGGAGCACGGACCCCATCAATGATGGGGGCCACCACTCCCTCGGCTTTCCCCACAACCATCACCTCCGTCTTGTTGGGATTTAACTTCAGGCAGCTTGCCCTCATCCATGGGGGGAGGAGGAGTGCAGCTGACTCGGGGCTTCTTCCCACAGCCAGGGCTGAGCAACAAGCACTGGGTGAGGCGTGGGGAAGGGGATGCAACAGTATTGACAAAATCCCAGCTATGCATGCTTGTTTAGAAAATCCACCCGGATGGGGTTGAGCAGATCAAAAAAGTGGTCAAATGTTCTGGAAATTCTGTATGCTCTGGCAACCTTAGCATGCCCCCCCCAATGTTGAGGTCCACATGCTGCCAATGCCGCTATTTCTGCCTGGAAGTCATGAGATCATGACTTCTGAGGGGGTGAAAGTGGCAGTGCTGGTAGGTAGTGGAAAATACAAGACAAAAACACGTAAATAAAGGACAACAGACAAACCCTTCAAAAACAGGACTTTCCTGTATAAAATAGGACCAGTGGCCACCCTAAGCACCCTTGCGAGGTCAGTATTTTATACCCATTTTTATATATGCATAGACTGAGTTGCAGGAAGGCTGAGACGTTTTGACACATTAGGTGACATTCCTTTTGCATTTTTCATATTCTGTGATTTCACTCATGACCGAATGCATTCATTTAAATCTAAAAATTTCTTCTCAAACAGTTGATGCTTTAGAAAACTCATTGTAAATCCTCTAAAATTCAGAAGTGATGCAACTCTGAGTATCTCAGATTAGAACAGAGTCTGAAGTGTCACATGTATTCTGATTGCAGTTTTCTTTTAAACCTCTTTATATTTAAAATGATTTTTCTAAATGTCAGACTTTTGTAGCACCTTTATCTCCTGAAGTGTGTGTATATATATATATATATTTAAAAATAATCTGTTACATAAACCCTATATGTCTAAACAGTTTGTTTGTTTTCTTTTTATAGTGTTGATGAAATCACCGTGTACTTGACCATTTTAAAGATGGTCTACAGGTGTTGATGGGAACGGGTTCACTATGAGTGTAAATGATGTTGGAGGAAGACGACGCTTTGAGGACAGTGAGCTCACACTACATATATATCCTGGGAGTATTGCTGAAGGAACCATCTATTGTCCTGTTACTGCCAGGAAAACGTCTACAGCTGCTGAAGTGATAGACTCTCTCATTAATAAACTCCAGCTAGACAAAACAAAATGTTACGTGCTGGCAGAGGTGAAAGAGTTTGGTGGGGAGGAATGGATCCTCAACCCCACAGACTGTCCTGTCCAACGCATGATGTTGTGGCCGCGTATGGCCCTCGAGAACCGACTGAGTGGGGAGGATTATCGCTTCCTTCTGAGAGAGAAGAATCTAGATGGATCAATTCATTATGGCAGTCTTCAATCGTGGTTACGGGTGACAGAAGAACGTCGCAGGATGATGGAACGTGGCTTCCTTCCTCAGCCACAGCAAAAGGACTATGATGACCTGTGTAATTTACCTGAGTTAAATGAAAAAACACTCCTGGAAAATCTTCGAAACCGCTTTAAGCAGGAAAAGATTTATACCTATGTAGGCAGCATACTAATAGTAATTAATCCGTTTAAATTTCTCCCTATTTACAATCCTAAATATGTCAAAATGTATGATAACCATCAACTGGGGAAACTGGAGCCCCACATTTATGCTGTGGCTGATGTAGCCTACCATGCCATGCTTCAACGCAGGAAGAACCAATGCATTGTGATTTCAGGAGAAAGTGGTTCAGGGAAAACGCAGAGCACAAACTTCCTGATTCACCACCTCACTGCTCTCAGCCAGAAGGGATTTGCTAGTGGAGTAGAACAAATTATTCTTGGAGCTGGACCAGTGCTTGAGGTAAGATGGCAACGATAGTACTGATATAGCTGTTGTTCAGTGTACTATACAGGAAATTGTTCTGGTTTTAAAAATCATCAATTTCATCTGGGGGAGGGTCGTCAAGTGATGATTGCAAACCAGACTACAGGATGGCGTATGTGTGGTGTGTTTTTAATAAAAATATATGGCTTTAACTTTCATGTAAAAAAGATGGCAAGCAGTTAGCATGTTTTTGCTTTAGCATTATTTAGTAGTGCTATTAAGTGGTGAGTTTTGGTTTTTTTATAGATCAAATAATTTCTCTAAATCAGCTAAAGGAACTGAATTGTTAGAAAGTTACAAGTGTTTTACTTCGTATTTTGCATAATATTTGTTAGCTTTTAAAGTACTGCAAATGTTAAAGTAACGAGGCTTACAAAACTATAGTTCAGTTTTTGAGTGTGTTTTGATGTTTTGTTGCAATATCACATTTGGGGCAGAGTGGCAGAAATGCTTCACAGTCACACAGAAACTTCAGTTTCCTTTCTGTAGGTGGAGTTAAAGAGACAAAGATTTTGGACCCCAAAAAGGAGTCCCATGTCTGTTTCCCATATTGGACATCTGGCTGAGAGCTGGGAAACTAGGACAAAGAAGCATGCCTTCAGGAGCTCAAGGGACAAAGGCAGGACAGTGTTGCACTCAATTTTACAAGAACAGAGAAAAGGTTTCTCTGCTATGCAATATTGTTGGCTGGAAAAGTTTCAACTCCCTGAAGTCCTCAGAAATGTATTGATTTTGTGAGTCATGTTTTGAGTGTGTATCCAGATGATCAGTTTTTTGTTTTCTGATTTTGTATTGCACACCAGAGTAATATCAAAGTTCCTTTTAGGTTAAAGAAATTGGCAATGGTGGAGTCTCAGGTGGATATAGGGAAGTCTCTCTCTCTCCATCCTTTTTGGGTTAGAGTAATCTCTGTTAGTGTGTAGGTTTTTTCCTTAAGAGGGCAATGAGAAGTGGCTGATGTGAGTAGAGGTCAGGCTTTATTAGAACTTTTTAGGGGACATAATCTCTGACTGTTGGAGTGGGGAGTGAATATCAGGGAATAGATCACTCCATTATGACATGTTGGGTACTTTTCTGAAGTGACAGAAAATGGCCACTGTTAGAGGCAGGATGCTAGGCTCAATGGACCCAGTATCGCACTACTTATGTTCTTATGTTTGAAGATGGTCAGAATCCAGATTCTGACTAATCTCTGCAAACCTGTTTCACAACTATTTCCAGTGCTTTGTTTTGGTTCTCATAAGGTTTATTTTTTGGTTTATCATTTGTATTCTCCCTAAAGAGTGCAACTGGTAGGTGTTTTAATGGTTTATAGATGGAAATGGACTCTAATGTAGCTGGGACCAGAGCCATGGATGGCTTTTGAGTGTCTGAATTGGAACTCTCATTGGTGGTAGAAGTAGTCTGCGTGACAGAGGAAGGACTGTGAGAAAGGCTTGATGACTGTCTAATTTGCAGGAAAGACATGCTAACTGAAGCTACATTTCTGATGCCCTTGCCCCCCTTTTCTCTTCAAGTTCATCTTTAGATACAGTATATTATAGTAATCTGGACTGGGAGTGACAAATGCATGGGTCTCTGTATCCAGGTCTTCCTCTGAGGGAAAGGGGCAAAGCTTCCTAGCAAACTAGAGGTGTGAAAGAGAATTTTCCACTGCTATTTATCAAATGCATGCTTTGTATTATCTGCCATACCAGTGTAGGTTGGTGGATATGGTGCTGTTCTGGACCTGGGGGACCAGCATTCAAATCCCGTCTTAATCATGAGCTCACTGGGTGGCCTTGGGTATGTCACCATCTCTCAGCCTCATTTCCCCATCTGTAAAATAGGAGTAGTAATGACCTACCTCAGAGGACTGTTGTGAGAGTGATTGTGGCAGGGAGCAGCCTGCCGGGGCTGCTTCATCTTTAAGAGTGCCAAGGGTACCAGCCTCAGGACATGAGAGGCTGGTGTGTGCCAGGCAACCAACAGGAAAGGGCTTGGTGAAGCCAGCCCTGAAGCAGTAGGAAAAAACCTGCAGACAGTGAGGAGCATGGCAGTTTACTGGCCCTTTAAGGGCTGCCCATGCTCCCCTGAGTTGTATAAAGGGATTCATGAAGAGTCTTCATTATAGGTCTGGCAGCAGACCTGAGAGCTCTCTGCCTCTCCAACAGGAGACCTCTCCAGAGTCCGGAAGGCTGCTCTATTGGGGAGTGCTATGGGCTGTGCGGAGAGGCCCAGGGCCCGGGACAGGGTTGATATCTGCATGTAACTTTGAAGAACCTTGCTTCTGAGCTTAAAGGGGTCTGGAGCTGGAGAGATTGTGTCTGGCCCAGAGACTCATGGGCATTGGCTGTTGGCTAGCCCAAGGAAAGTGCCCAGCAGACTCCCTGAGAGGCTATTGGGAGCCAGAGGACTGGAGCCTGACTGGACTTGGGGCTAGGTAGGGTCAGGGTTGCCGGAGGAGTTGCATTCCCAGCGTTCGTGAGGATACTGCTATTGTGCTGAGACTTATACCATTGCTGTGGGACTGTATGACTGATGAAAGGCTGAAGCCTGGGACTATAATAATGGTGGATAGAACTGAACAGACTGAATTCCCAGGCAGGCAGGCTGACTTTTGAGGGGCCGAATCCTCCAAGGACTCGCACCGGGTCGGACCTGCCCTGTTAATGATCTAGTAAGGACTTTGAATACTAAGACTCCAATCCAGGTTAGTGCTGGAATGCAAGGAAGATGTGTGTCGAATCCTACTGCAGCGAAGACTAGAGCAGGGTTGGTGGGTGGTCACAGCCCCACTCCCTCAGGCGCCCCCCTCTTTCTCATGCACCTTGTTCCTTCATCTGGGGAGAATTTGCTGCTGCTCTCAGTGAGGGCTGTGTCCAAGCTGGTGTCAGACTGCTGAGCTGAAACTGTGAATAGGCTTCCCTTTTCCTGGGTATAGAGCATCTGGGGCCAGGGAAATGCAGAACTCTGGGAGAAGGGCTACCAATCAATCATCTCTGCTCTGAGATGCACCTTACCATAGGACAGAGCAGGGCAGAGTGATTTGTAGTCCTTAGCTCAGATTACAGCAGCTCCTAGGTCCGGACATTCTGTTTGTACCCAGAAAAAGGGAGCCCTGTTCGCAGCTCCTCCTCAGCCCAACACCAACTTGGACGCAGCCTGCACTGAGGTCAGGAGTAGCAGCACCTTCATTCGAGATGGATGAACCAGGTGTGCAAGACAGAATGTTGGGGAAGAGAAGCTGAACCGTGTCCTTCCCTGCATGCCTCCTCAGCCAGGCCAGGATCTCTTGGCACTGCTCTTGCTAATTCACTCTTCATGCAACCCCTGTGACTTCTCAGACCAGGCACAGGGCGGGAGGCATTGGGGACTCTAAGCCAGGGCTTTGCAGTCCCCATTGGGGAGGCATGGTGGCCCCATGGAATGCTTTGCCATCCTCAATGGGTTTGCCCAACTTCGTACCTGTTGCCATAGGGGGCGTGGTGAGTGGTGGCAAGGGAAGGTTGGAGTCTCCTCCCCTCCACAGGGCCCTTGCTGCTCGCGTACCACCCTATACTGGCAGATCCGCAGGCGCATGTGGGGAGAATGGAGTTTGGTATACCTGCGCATGGTTCAGACTGCTGCTTTTGTACCAACAGTGCATTTACCTGGATCCAGGTCTAAAAGTGCCATATTAATAATCTAATTTTAAAAAAACCTTTGGCTTAGTTAGGGGGCTATTTAAGGTGTGTGCAGTAATAAAACTTGAATTCTAATATCCATGCAAATTTCAGCCTAAGCCATTGCACTTTACCTTGGTCTTTCAGCCCCAATCCTCCTCTTCTGTGGGTTAGGGGCAACACTGGGGTTGGTAACAGCAGGGGACTGGTGTCTAGCTCCACATGGTAACAATGGGACTAGGTCTGGATGGGGGGAACCAGGAGTGGTCAGCATTGGCAGTGTTGCTAGATAGAGTCCATTTACCCTGCTCCCACACCTTCTCCCCCGCCTAGTCCCTGCTGGTCAATACTCCAATGCAGTTGTATTTTGGGTGAGTGGAACTGTTTATACAAAAATGCCTTTTCTAGAAACACATCTGTAGCAGAACAGTACTATGGTATTTTCTTACCGAGTGCTTTGAAGCACCCAGTACATAGTGGAAACAAGCATAAAGTTTTAAAAATCAGGATTTTAAAATTGGAATTATTTGTCCCCACCATGAAAGCTCCAGTATTCTACAGGGATTTTATTGTCACTATCCATGTGCCTGGTCACCAAATCCAGAGGAGATCTTAAGGAAACGGAACCTCTTTATTACCTGCTTGTCTCTCCAGGGAGCTGTTGAAAGGAGATTTTGGGAACCGTCAGGTTTTTTTGAACTGAACGTAGCCTTGAGCACCTTTGGGGGTACAGAAGAAAATTTCATTCTTCATTCTGAAATTAATCAAAACATGTAAGACACAGGAGTGCCTCAAGACCACGAACAGACCCCACACTGGCCACCCTTAATACAGTAGTAACTAGAGACCCTGTAAGGCCATAGCCATGAGAGATTTTCTGATGAAACAGAGAATTTATTAAACCTTTCTCTCTTTTTAGCTTTTTTGTGTGACATCATTTTTGCAACTTCAGTCTTAGAAATGTACTTAAACATTGTTTCTTAAAGCAGTGAGTGGTTTTGGCATTCCTTAGCTTGACTAGTGACATGATTTAAAGTTTGGGTTAACACATTCAGTGGTAGCTGTTCAGTCCTGTCAGCATTTGAGACTGGGCTCTGGTATGTACTTTCTGATGAACTGCCATCACTACAGTTTCCTATCATCACTGTTTACAGCATTCCCTTGGCCTCTGCTGCTAGGCATTGAGCAGTAGGATTTAGATATCCCAAGTTCTAATACCATGCAAAATGCTCTTGAAGTGAGAGTACTGGTGGTGTACTATCTTGATTATTTATGTATTTATTCACTTACTTTTGATTGATCCCTAGGGTGCCCATAATTGTGACTTGACCCTGGGTCTTCATCCGTGTTATGCCCCTACATGTTCATAGTGACCTCATGGGGAGAAATATTGTATGTACTGAAGAAAAAACTAGCCAAAGAAGCCATGCTTACTTCCTTTCATCACCATGTTCTTTGTACAAACTGGACACACAAGACTAGTTGCGTCCTCTATTTGGCAGGGAGTTTCTGCATGCCATTGTCACCGAGAAGTCATATCTTCATGTGTTTGAAATACAGGTTTGGGTGAAAACAGTCTGACAAGTGTTGAATAGAGTGGAATCATTACTTCTGTTGACTTGGAGACAATGCTTCTGTTAATGCAGCCTAAAATTTCATTAGCCTTTTTTGCATCTGCAGCATATTGCTCACTCAAGTTCAGCTTGTGATGAACCACAATCCCTTACATCTTTTTCATATGTGCTGCTGTCAAGGCAGCTATTCCTCCATCTTATACTTTTTCATTCAGGTTTTCCTCCTCAAATGCAGAACTTGACATTTATCTCGGTTGAATTTTGTTTTGTTAATTTCAGTCCAGATTTCCTACCTATCAAGGTTTGTTTGAAGTCTAATTCTGTCTTCCCAGGTGTAAGCTATCCCTCCCAGTTTTGGGTCATCTGCAGACTTGCTAAGTGTTACTTCCACCCCTTCATCCAAGACATGAATAAAGACGTTTAAAGCACCGGGTGCAGGACAGAGCCCTGCAGGACCCAAATCAGTACCTTCCTTCAATTTAATGATGAACCATTGATGATCACAGTACTTCAACCAGGCATGAATCCACCTTGAGTGTTTTCAAATGATGTGATAGCCTGCTGGAGTTCATATTCAGTCTGTACAGCCCCCACTCACCCCTACTCACCTCTCACTCGTTTTAGTGTGTAGAACTAATAAATGGGCAGCCCCCTGCATGTAGTCATATGCACGTGGGCAGCCTCCACTCAGCTGCCACTCACAGGTTTAGCCTGTGAATCCTAATGTTGTCCATGCCTTCACAGTTGTTAATGAGCAGAACTTGCGAGCAGTACATCGATCCAAGAATCCTGCTGCTCTTGGAGCATACAGATTATTAGGCACAGAAGGGCATTGGTTTGATATGTAGCTGGGGAACTTGGGCGCAACAAAAGGAGGCGGCGGCTCCTGCTTCTGTGTCATGCAGATGACTTCCTCAGGTGATAACGAACTGTGCCAAGGAGGGTCATAGTTGGGAGAGTGCAGCTTTTGTGCACTGAGAGTAGCCTGTCCAGAGAAGCAGCTTCACTCTTCAACACCCTGCGTATGGCTGTACCCACAGAGAAGATTGCCTGGGTCCACAAAAAAACCACAGACTGGTGGGGGAATATGCTGTCATCCTGGGGAGACGATGAGTGGGTCATAAATTTCAGGATGTCCCATCGCCTTCTCCTGAAGATAGTGGAGACCCTCCAGGGGCGACTGGAGAAACAGCTCATAGTGATGTGTTCACCCATCCCCGTTGAGAAGCGTGTGGCCATATTGAGGCTTGCCAATCCAGACTCCTGCTGCTCTGTCACCCAGCAATTCAGTGTTGGAACCACCATGGTGGCCACAATTCTTGTGAAGGTTTGCATAGCTATTGTGGAAGAGCTGCTGGCCTGGGTGGTGCAGTTGGTTGACCCAGTGGAAGTAATGGTGGGCTTTTGGGGAGAGGGCTTCCCCAGTTGCATAAGGTGATTGATAACAGCCATATTGCCATCATCTGCCCACTGCACATCAAGGACAACTACGTCAACTGCAAGGGATTCTTCTCCATCATTCTCCAGGTGGTAGTGGACCACCATTCTTGGTTCCTAGATGTTCTGGCTGGGTGGTCCGGGAAGACCCATGATGCTTGCATCTTCCACCAGTCTACTTCCTTTGGGCGCATGTACACCAAGGACTTTGGACCCAAACCTATATTGAGGGGGTGCTCATGTGACCTGTTGATTATCGGGGACCCTGTCTATCCCATGAAACATGGCTCATGAAGACCTACAGTGTTGCTTGCACACTGGAGCAAATGTTTTTTAACAGGAAAATCGGCACCACCTGGTCTGTTGTGGATAGGGCTCTTGAAGCGGTTCTGGAGATCGATTGCAGCCAGGATCGCCTGTCCTAGAGCTTCAGCTTTCTCCCTGGCGGCAACCATATGCTTGAGAGGGGACCTCTGGAGAAGGAGAGACTGGTCCATAAAGCCTTTCCTCCGTCTTTTGTCACGCCCTCTTGAGCACACTGTTGGAAAGCTGGTATTACTTCAAGAGGCTGGACCAGTGCCTGTGTTCCCGCCGGTGGTCCAGCCACGTCTCAGCACAAAGACCTTGTGTTCTGCTCTGTTCTCTGAGCAGCTGGTCCCTGGCCATGCCCCACGTTTTGTTGCTGAGTTCATCTGCCCCCCACGAGGTCTTCCTCAGTGAAATCCTCCCTTTGCCACTGGTTGCGAACGGGCAGGTCCCGGTTGCACTGGGTGCTTGTGGCTGGTGCTTCTGTCACGACCTGTTGCAGACCTATGAATACAAAGAAAACCATTAGTTCTACCTGCCCCACCCTCCCACTTGCATTCCCATCCATTTTAATGCCTGCCATGCTGTCATGGTGCCTTTCCCATCCAGTGTTTCAGCATATGCCTGCCCACTTAAGAGCCCTCTGCCTGCCCGAAGGGAAGTGGGAAAAAGTACCAGGCCCGTGCTGCTGCTTGAATGGCTTCTGCGGTGGGAACCCATTGGCCTGGGCTTCTCCTTCTGCAGTCACTTCAGAGGAATAAAGGACATATAAAAAACAAGGACCTGCATTACCCCTGCTCCTTCAGTAGACATTAATGGTTCCGTAAGAAAGCACGCAGTGCCACAGGGCCGTGGCTTATGTGGTAGAGCGCATGTTTTGCATGTATAAGGTCCCAAGTTCAGTCCCTGACATCTCCAATTCAGTAGTACGTCTAGTGAGACCTCTGTTGGGGATCCTGGAGGCGCTCGGTTAGTACGCCTGGATGAGGGCTCTGTTGGAGATCCTGGAGGGTCTCAGGTAGCATGCCTGGATGAGGCCTCTGCCGGAGACCCTGGAGAGCCAGATTTGAAAGTCTGCTGCCATGTTCGGTTGTGACAATACTGGGCTAAGATGGACCACTGATCTGACTCAGTTAGGCAGCTCCTTAAATCTACCGTGGTATCTAAACCACCCCCACCCCCATTCTGAGGTTCTGAAATGGTGTCTTGCCACGCTTTCCCCATGCTTACTGTTTGGGGCCAGTGCTGCTGTGTCCTGGGGATTTTCATGCTGAACCCCCATGCTCTCCTGGACTCCTGCACATACATAAAAAAGTATAATTACATAGCAATAAACAAAAGCCATTATCATACAGCAGCGTATGTGTGAACACCGCACCCCTCTCCCCCCGGTGCATTCTCTTACTGTTCTCCTTCTCCAGCTCCTCCACAAAGGTTGCCTCAGGATCTTCAGTGCTCTCCATCAGAACTTTGGGTGCCTACTTAAGCAATGGCTGGCTCTCAAGCTTGAGGAGGTGAACATAGTTACAGTGTCAGAGACTTTAGGAATGAGTGCCTCCTCTGGAGCGGTCATAGCTCCCATGGCAGGAGCAGGAGCGGCTTCCTTTGGGGGTACAAGATCAGTCCTTATTGCCTCAGGCAGTGGAGCACTTGGGACATCAGCAGTTGGAGGAGCCATATCGACCTGTATGCCACAATGACTCCATCCACACATAGGAACTGGTCAAGGAGTTGATAGTATGGCAATGTTTGCCTCCGGTGACGAGAGTTGTGGTTATTGTCGCGGATCTCTTTGTAGTCCTTGTGCAACTCTTTGTCCTTACTGCTGGCACTGGCTCATGTCCCTTGTGAACCCCAGGTTAGCCATTTTTTTCAGAGATCTCCTGGAACACCACCTTGTTCCTGTAGCATTTGACCAGTTTATACTGTAGGATCTGCTCCCCCCATAGAATGATAAAGGTCTTTGTTGCTTCCTCACTTCAGGGAATCAACCGCTTGTGGACAGATAGGCAGGGATGGGAACACTAGAGGTGGTGGAGGTGGCAGTGAATTGCTTGTGAAAATATTAAACTGGTAAATTTAGATATCCATAAACAGAATAACATTTTGCTGTATGAATGCACACCCCCAGTTGTATTAACTTACTGTAGTGTACTGGCTGCTGGGGTTATCTACTGGAAGTTGGCAGGGGAAGGTTGCTGCTGGGGAGGTTTCTGCAACAGAAAGGGAGTTGGAACAGAGTTCTTCTGTGATCGCTGTACTGTGATGAATGCGCCAGTGGAAGAGGCATGGCTTCTGCAGGTGATACTTCGAATTTGGCTTCCTTTGAGCTTTTAAGGGGGGGGACATGAGAGTGATAGCAGAGAGATGGGTGATCTGTGTTGCCAGTGGCTAGGTACGCAGCCAGTCCCATGATCACAGATGGCCAATAGTGGCCAGTAGGTAGTCATGTACATCATGCAGCTAATCCTAGCCAGAACCGCTGGAATGCACCGTTCTTCAGTCACACCTGTCTCCCCGCCCTCACCTACAAGCACTTTGAACCTCCATCCCTCTAGGCTGCTTATCGCCATAACATCATACTGCCCCCTCTGGTCTTTACATACTGTCAAACTGTTTTTAGGTGTGTTGGGATGTGGGGGGTATATGGGCAGGGGCAAAGTTGGGAGGGGGAAGAGTTTTGTTATAACCCACTGTTGGGGTGAGGTGGTGGGTAGTCGGAGTCGGGGATGGGAGGGAGTGCCCTGGCCCATCTGTGAGAGGAGGGGTACAGATATAGGGAACAGGGATGGGAGGGAGTGCCCTAGCCCCCCCCGTGAGGGGGTGGGTATGGGCACAGGGGGTGCTCTGCCCCCCCATGAGAGAGGGGATATGGGGCTATAAGGGATTATGGAGGGTATGGGCTGGGTAGGGAGAGGGTGGTCTTTCCTCGCCTGCTTCTGGGAGTGCTGGGCTCAGGGGTGCCTCTCCGGCCATCTCCCCTCCCGGCCCTGATGGGCACTTTGAGTGCTGTCATTTTGAAGGGGGGAATTGTTATCAGGAGCCGGGGAGGAGAGGGGGACAGCTATTGGAGGTGCGTTGAGCATGGGGAGGTATGGCGGGGAGGATATATCACAGTGGTGGCTGGTGGGTTTGGAGGCTGGTGGAGCAGTGGGTGGGTTCAATGTGCCACTGGCGGGCCAGCAGGCCTAGGGGCGGAGCCAGGGCAACGGTGGGTGGAGTTAGGGCAATGGTAGGCCAGTGACGTAGTATAACCCAGCAGTAAGCAGTTCTCACTTCTCAGGGTTAACATTGGATGGACATTACATTACTTAACACTGGGAACGCTGCTGTGTGAAGCACTGCCACCGGGGGATAGAGAGCCCTCTTACTGGGGTCCCGTCCACTCTATTTCCTACCGGGTCCAAATTAACCATAGTAGGTTTAAAAAAAATAGATCACGTTGCCATCGCCTACCTTCTTCCTGAACCCTTGAATCCTTGATTTTCATGTCATGCTTGGCCACCTGTAGTCTTTTGAAGGTGTAGGCTTTGGGACAAGCCTTCCTTCTGGCTTGGGGAACCGGGAGGACTGAGTTAGCTCCATGTTCTGCGACAAGCCAAATCAGGAGAGAATGAAAGGGAGGAGAAGGGCAGGACAGAGAAGAAGTGGAGGGAAAGGATTTGGTTTTGGAGCATGAGAAGAGGAAGGGGAAGAGATGGGTTCAGTGGGGGACAGGGGAAAAGGGTTTCCTTGTTGTCTGCAGCCTTCTCTTTTGCCGTGCTCCTACCTACGTTCTCCTCTGTTCACAAAGAAAGCAAGATGAGGTGTGGAATCATGCCAGATCTCAGACAAACTGAATAGAAAAAAGAAGCAAATTACTTTAGATGTTTGCATTTTGAATAACATTTTTTAATTTTGCTTCTTTGTGGATCTGTCCCCCAAAGAAGAGGTCCAAGACCCTCCCAATCCACATGCCATCACTTACCATTATCCGGAACCCTCTTCATGTTCATACTCTCCTTGGCTGCCTGTAGTTTTCTAGGGTAGGCTCCCAGTCCCCAGACAGCCAAATGCCTGTCCAAGCAAACAAGCCCTTTTTAAAAAGTTTGGCCAGTTTCAGGGCTGCATTGCCACCAAACCAGGCACATCCAGACAAGCATCCCTAGTAGCTACACCTTAACCCCCGAGAGCAAACACCTGTCCAAGCAAACAGGCCCTTTTTAAAAAAAAAGTCTGGCCAGTTGCAGGCCTGTATAGCAACCAGACACCGACTGAATAAACCAAATTCAAACTATGCATTTCTGTTTCTCCACAAAACCAGCAAGCAAGATTCTCAAAAGCAGTCACAAGCAGAGAGGCAAGAAACTACTTTCCAGAAGGGGGCAGCAGTGAAACAGGAAAGGAACCATTTTAAACAAGAGTAGTCATTACCAGTGGACCCACAAATTCACAAAATGGCCTCTCTACTCATGCTTGGGAAGAGAAGGAAAGCAGCAGTGCATCATGCAAGCACAGAGCAAGCAAAACAAACCAGAAGTCCTTAGGCCATTGACCCAATAGTATTATGTGAAGTCCTTAGCACTGCACATCACAAAAACAGCATCATGGAGGTCCACTTGTCCCAAAACAGAAAACATGCTACACACAGTTATGTTGCAATGTAAAAGGTGTCTGAGTTGCTACAACGAACCTTCCTGCAAGGACTACCAATTAGTGAACCAACCTGTGGCATGGCCTTCTCACAGACAAGCCTGCAACATTCCATGCCCAGACTTCAAAAGGGCAGGCCAGGGCCATTTTCAAATGCAGAAAATATTCCAGTGAAGACTGGAAATCTTTTCCATCAAAGCCCCCTAGATCCCCCCACCCAACACAGAGACAGCAGACAGTTTAGACTGGAAAACAGCGAAGAAAGGGAACACCACTCACTTCAACAAACCATTTTGTGTGGGCTCCAGCTCCACAAAATGGCCACTGTCTTTTTTGCACATGCTTTGGGCTTGGGAGAACAGAGGAGGGAAACCAGCAGTACATCCCTAACCAACCCTTAGACACAAGACACATCAATCTTAATTAGGAGAATGCAATAGTGGTTTCCAAGTGAGAAAGAAAAACCCAAGTTGTTCACACTAGTAGTAGTATCTATCTCTGCAACAATAGCCTCTACTTTATTAAAGGTTATTCCAGTGCAGAGATACTACTACTAGTGTGAACATAGGATATTTTTTAAAATTGGAAACCGCTATTGCATTACCGAATGGAAATGGCTGAAAAGCTATTTCTGCTACTACTAGTAACAGAAGTAGTTGTGGTTTTTAAGTCTATTCCTAGAGTATACCACACAGCAGCAAGTTCAACTTTACTGAATTAAAAATTAAGAATTAATGTCTTGAGGCAGCTGGCAGCAGTCATATTTATTTATTTATTTATTTTAATTTTATCCCACACCCTTCTGCTCACAGAGCAGCTCGGGGCAACTTACAACACACACAATCAACAATTACAATTCATAATTAAAACATACTACTACTCACAATTTAAAAATTAATTTAAAATATCCTAAAAATACACAAAATATACTAAAAGGGCAAAACCAATCTGTATGTAATAACCATGTGATATCATCCCATAATAATCACTATTTATTATAACGTCCCCCCTCCTCTCAAGACAAGTCCCCAAGCCTCCGGGGGCCCCCCAAAAGCCAAGGCCAAGCCCCAGCTGGGTCCCCAGTGTACTCACCCAGCAGACCTGAGCCCAGACAGGGCAGGCTGAGCGCGGCAGCGTCTCCTCCCCACCAAGGACAGAATGCTGGGCTTGATGATGGACCCTTGGTCTGACTTGACACTACCTAACGTGATTCCTTGAGATGATGATTATTAATAAAATATTATCTGTAAATAAATATAATCTAACAGTGATCCTGAATGAAAAAGATTCAGTTTGACCACCAGCTGGCTGGCCAACTGCAACCTCTCTCTCGTACACACAGGGACATTGCAGGGCACCAGGGGCATTGCCCTTCCTGGCCTGATCCCCCTTAGCACACTCTTCATGTTTTTAAAAAGAAAGAAAGAAAAACAAAAAGAAAAAAAACCCTCACCTGAGTCCCAAAGGCGCCAGGAGGGGGGGGAGGGAGAAGAGGGGGGGAGCCAGCAACCCACTCCAGACTTGCTCTGAGTCCTCCAGTTCAGCAATCAGCTGAGTGCTCAGTGTTGTTGTTGTTGTGCCTCCCTGGACACATGCTGGACACATGCAAGCAGGAGCTGAGGGGGTGGGGGCCAGTGCTTCCTACTGTGCCTGCTCTAAGTTGTCCCTTAAGGGACAAAACTTTACAAATGCGATTTGGGCTATTGGGCTTAGAGTCCATGCTGCCTGAATGGGGAAAAGCACTTTGCTTGGGAGCAGTGTTCCACAGAGCCCTATGGGCTGCTTTGAAAGACTCTGTCTGGACTGGAGACTCAAAACGCCCAGGCAGTGTGTGCCAGTGTGCACAGCTGCTCCTGTTGAGGGTTCAGGCTGCCCCTAGGGTTGGGTTAAAAGAAAGCTCTTCTCGTTTGGCATGCTGGTTATCTGCACCATTTTGGTGGAGAGAGAGTGCTGGCTGGCCTGGCTTGTTTTTGACTGTTACACCCCATGCTGCTGCTGCTGGGCTTGCATCAGACACACCCCCATTGGTGAGTTAGTTATTTTTAGTTATTTTGCTGGGAAACACTGATGAAAAAGGGGCCTGGGGGGCTGGAGGGGGAGAGAATGGGGCTGTTTGGGGGGGGAGAGAGAATGGGGCTTCTGGGGTGCTGATGAAAATAGGTCTGGGAATGGGGCTTCAACAGAGTTATAACAGTGAAGCATGTTTTGGGGGACAAGTGGAAATCCCCGCTGCTGCTTTTATGGTGTGCGAAGGACTGCATACAACATTGTTGCCTTAAGATGGTTTGCTTTGCTTGTTCTGTGTTTGCATGATGCATTGCTGCTTTCCTACTCCCCTCCCAAGCATGAGTAGAGAGGCCATTTTGTAAATTTGTGGGTCTACTGGTTGTGGCTACTCTTTTCTTAAAATGGTCCCTTCACTGTTTCACTGCTGCTGTCTGCTTGTGAATGTGACTTCAAGCATCTTGCCTGGGGTTTTTGTTGAGAAACAGAAATGCATTTAAATTTTGATGGGGGCTGGTTTGGTGCCAACAGAGGCCCGTAACTGGCCAAACTTTTAAAAAAGGCCTGTGTGCTTGGACAGGCATTTGACTGCCAGGAATAGGGTGTAGGTACTGGGGATGCTGGTCTTGATGGGCCTGGTCTGGTGGCAATGCAGCGCTAAAACTGGCCAAACTTTTTTTTTTTTAAAAGGCCTGTTTGCTTGGACAGGCACTTGGCTGCCGGGGATACAGTGTTGGTATTGGGGATGCTGGTTTGGATGGGGAGTGTTTGATTGCTATACAGGCCTGCAACTGCTCTCCTTGTGAACAGAGGAGAAAGTGGCTAGGAGCATGGCAGAAGAGAAGGCTGCAGACAACAAGGAGACCCCTGTCCCCCACTGAACCCATCTCTTCCCCTTACTCTTCTCGTGCACCAAAACCAAACCCTTTCCCTCCTCCTCTCCTCTGTTGTCCTTCTCTTCCCTTTCATTCTCTTCTGAGAAGAGGATGAAAAGGATGCCATGAAAATCGAGGGTTTAGGATAAAGGTAGGCAATGGCTATTTTTGTAACCTGCTATGGTTAATTTGGACCCAGTGGGAGAGAGTGGATGGGACCTCAGTAAGAGGGCTCTCTATCCCCCAGTGGGAGTGCTTCACACAGCAGCAAGGAGTTCCCAACGTTAATTAATGTAATGTCCATCCAGTGTTAACCCTGGGAACTCCTTGCTGCTGAGCTAAGTCACGTCACTGGCCTACCACTGCCCCTGGCTCTGGTCCGCCGGCAGCAAAGCCGCCGGCACAAGGTTCGACCCACCCACTGCCCCACCAGCCTCTCAAACCACTACCTACCACTGCTCTCTCAAGAGTTGAAAGAGAGATAAAACGGCGCCTGGTGGAGTCACCTTTCTATATGCTCTGGTCTCTGTAGCAGGCAGCCCCCACCCTCACACTACGTGAGAGAGAGACTAAATAAAAGTTACACAAAAAAACCACAAGCACTCTCCCCCTCCAGTTGCTGTTCCACTGGCCAATAGTGCGCGTGCGCACCTCTCCCCACCCATTTCTCCCCCTCCTTCCCTATCTCCTGCCCACAGGGCACCAAGGGCTACAGACCATATAACATTACTGTGCTGCCGGTTGCCTCTCCACAGAACTCCATGAAAGACTGCCCCAAGCGATCCTGGCAACGCACTGCTTTTTCCTATGAACACGCGCTGGATGGCACTCCCTAGCTGCCCAATGCGGGTTCTGCGACATTTTGACCCTTACAGGTCTCAGTCTGACTCCTTCCTTTCTTCAATGAGCCTCTGGCTCTCCAAGTCCCCTCCCAGGCAGCTCCCTGCATGTCCTGACCCCCCCCCCCCCCCCGCTCAATTCCTCCATCTCTGGATATTTGGGAGTTGAGGCCAGCAGGGCCCCTGATGGTACATGATTTCATTCCAAATGAGGTTGCCGACCACCCCACTTCACAGTTGATTCCCAGATTACTCTAGCTGAGCTGGTTTCAGAAGCGATGTTGAGATCACCCAGGAATATTTTTCTGTGTGGTTTCAACATACACACTGAGGCCTGTCTTTTTGGGGCAGAGCACAAGTTTATAGCCGCCATGACAACCATGGGCCTATCCCAAATAATATCAGGCCTAATGTATGAGGCGGGACACACATTGGTTTTGATGTTTTGCACCAGCCTGGAGACAGGTGTTCCAATTACCAAGGAACTAGGGTTCCTAGTTTTGGGTGACAAAAAATTGGAAATTCTGTTATAAAAAAACATAAATTCTCTGATTTAAAAAAACCCCAAATCTGTCTATCTTTGATTGAATGTAAACGCTAGTTGACTTTCCCTTACCACAGTATATATAGAACACCACATTTTATTGTAATACTTTCATTTTAATGCAGTTTTGCAGCTACCTATCCCACCAACAGTCCAAATAAATAATTCAAGGTCTGTGCAGGGCCGGCCCCAGGCATGTGCCACATGTGCGGCTGCACATGGCCCCGTGGCCAGCAGGAGCCCTGTGCTTGCCTGGCTGGGAGGCAGGCTGCAGCCAGTTTCTCCCCCAATAAGTTCTTCTGCCTCCCCTCCCTGGCTCTGGTCCCCATCCTTCACCTGCCTCTGCCTGCTAGTAGTGCTGCTCTAGCAGCAGCAGAGGGACACTGGGACATACAGGCGCCTAATATTCTCACAACTGGGTTGTGCATGCTCACCCTATTCAAATAATAGACCACGTGATGGTCATGAGCTCCTCAAGTATAAAAATCACTCTCTCCCTCTGAATGACAGTTCCTTCCAACCCTTTCTAGGAATATAAGAAAATTCCATGTGGGACTGGAAGGGTGGGTGTTGTGAGAATGTTCACAGCCATCTCAAAGAACCTTGTTTACAAGGCAGCAACCTTCTGTTCTTTGAGTGGCTCCTCGCAGGCTGTTTTTACATGGCTCTGCCGGGTGGGGGGTCCATAGGTGCGCTGGTGTGTGGGCACATGACTGCACATGCATCCCCACTCATCCGCACCCACGGAGTAACCACCATTTTCTCTGGTTGCTCCTGCGTGGGGTGAGTGGGGATGCATGTTAGGCAGGCACGCGCACGCATCCCCACTCACCATGGGCGCGTGCGCCGCGTTGTTCACACGAGGATCCCCCACCCATGAACATGCAGAAATCTGTGTGTTCATGGCTGGGAGAGGCCTGTGTAAAAAGGGCTACATTCTCACAACTGTCTTACTTATACTATCTTAGGTAGGAATTTAGGATGTAAAACAATTTCTATCTTGGAAAATCTGCAGATATGGTTCTGAGATTATTATGTCTGCTATTTCACTAACTCTTCAATAGCAATTAAGTTATTTCTAGGAGGAATACTGTCTTTAAAATCCCACCCCATAACCAGTTCATTTGTGCCCCCCATATAATCAATTCACGCTGCCCCGGGGGCATGTCTCTTTTCATAGCATAATATGTTTAATAGACGGGCTGCATTTTGGGTGTCTTGTGTGTTTGATAGCAACACCTCTGGACTGGTCACACTGCATGCGTGCACAAGACACAGGTGGCACTGGCAGCAAGAAGCAACAGGCCCAAGCTCATCCCCTCTCCCCCAGTAAGGCAGCGGACGCAGTCAGTCTCTCTGTGCCTGCCTCACTGCCCGCCTGGCTGCCCCTGCAGTGGAACCACTCCTGGGAGTAGTGGTAGACGCTTGGCTGGGGAGCTGGGGGGTTAGGGGGAAGCATTGGGAGGCCATGCTTGTCTATGTCCACTCGTCTGAGTGCCAGGTAAGGCAGCCAAGGGGTGCCAAGCCGGGGTGGGGGGAAGAAGCATGGGGAGGCCATGTCTCTCCATGGCTGCTTGGAGGGGTGGAGAATGGGAATCCTTCCTGTTCAGAGGGAGTAAATTTTATGTTGTTTTATACATTTGCATAATTAGGTGGGGTCTAATTATGCAAATTAGGCCCACACCAAGACTTCGCACATTGCCTCACAAACCCTGGGGCCGGCCCTGGGTCTGTGGCACCCTTTCAAATGCAGAGCCGGTCCCCCACACAGCACATGCCTTTAGGTTGCTTCCCCTCCACTGCCACCTCCTCCCAACTTGGTCCCAGACTGCTCTGCCAACCAGAAAGGGGGACCATATTAAAGGTTCGCATTTGGGGAAGCTGCTATGGGCCCAATTAGGTCCACCTCAACTCCATTCTGCATCCTCACTGCCCCGCACTCGCTGTGTCCTTCTCCCAAACTTGCAAGTTTTTGTTTTTTCCTGAAAAATTCTCTGGAAAAAGGCAAAATCTCTGGTTTTTCATCGCAAAGAGAAAACTAGGAACCCTAGTTATAGCACCATCCTCCTTGTGGTTAGATCTTTATCACCTGAAGTCCCANTCCTTCTCCCAAACTTGCAAGTTTTTGTTTTTTCTTGAAAAATTCTCTGGAAAAAGGCAAAATCTCTGGTTTTTCATCGCAAAGAGAAAACTAGGAACCCTAGTTATAGCACCATCCTCCTTGTGGTTAGATCTTTATCACCTGAAGTCCCACATTCCAACTTTCCTTTGCTCTTGTCAGGATGGTGGACCAGTTATGTTGGTCTGCCCCTGGAAATTGATAGATCCGATTGATTTCCAGAACTCTCTGAGGGATATACCCACCAATCGTGATGGCTGCTCTGTCAATGACCTCGTCGATTTGTGAAATGACATCATGACCATGGCCACTGACATGGTTGCACCCAGGTATTCACTCCCACTGTTTTGTCAGCACAGGTCTCCATGGGATTCAGAGGACCTGAGATGGTTGAAACAGAAGGGTAGACGGTTAGAGCGCATGTGGCACTCGATTCGCACTGGAGCTGACCAATTGTGGCATAGATAGTTTTTGAGGGACTATGCTGTGGCTTTGAGGGCGATGAAGAAAACTTTATTCTCCGGTATCATAGGCCTTTTTAAAACTAGCATGGCTGAGGTGGAGATGGGTGGAGGCACCCACTCATCGGAAGGTGTGTGGGTGGGGATACAGATGAGCTCTGTCCAGGTGGGTCATGTGAGGTCACGGCATTCACAAACCTGGCACCCACCCACCCGACCCAACAGCCATTGAACATGATCACCGGTCATACGGGAATCGGAGGCAAAACCCCAGCAGCATGATTTGGCAACATGGTCGACAGAGGGCAAACGAAGGAATAGAAAACGTCACTGCCCATCCCCAGCCATACTCTGTGCGGGTGGGGGAGGAGGAACGGGGGAAAGCAGAGTAACAGTAGTGGCACTCGATTCGCCAGACAGATACTGAGAAGACAGTTGGGCGTCAAGTAGCCCAAGCCCCCTAGCAACAGCATGCAGCCCATGGGCACTGCATGCAAAAAAGGGGAAGGCTGCAGGGGGTCCCAGTGCAAAAGAGCTGTGCTAGGGGTGGGGTGGGGGACACAAAGCGGCAATACCTTCTTGCCCAGCACATGGGACAGCAAAATGGAAGCGACCCCAACCACAGGACGCAGTGGGTGGGAACAGACAGAGAGCAAATCCCAAGAGAATACTGTCATGGGATTGGGGGCTCAGTACCTCACTTTAGGCTGTTGTGACTCAGTTTCCCTGGCTTGCAGCTCTCACTGGATCAGCTCTCTCTCTAGAACTGATTGAGCCTGCAAGAGGGAACTTTCTTGTCACCTTTTCAGCCACAGAATTTCCCAGCACAGACTTTCTCTCTAGGTTCGTCTGTGTTTGTAAACACAGAATTAACTCCAAACTGTGTCCCGCCAATGTTAGGATTAACAATTCCACTGGATCATACAAAGTTCAGTAAAAAGAAGTTTAATGAATAAACATGCAGTACAAGATTATACTTGAGAGTGCAGAAATCAAAACCACATAACCAATAACGCATTCCTATCTGTATTTGGATTCTCCTAACTTAGGTTTACTCTAATCAAGGTCCAAGGGTACTTCAGTTCATGTCACAGCCAGTGATGGAAAACTTGGCTGGGTATCAGTCTTAGAGTTTCCAAAAAGCCTTACTTCATAGTTCCTTTGGCCCACCCCTTCTCTGGCTGGTAGGATCTCAAGATGCAGATGAAACTCTCCCCCACTGATCTCAACCCATTCCTTAAATACCTTTGCAGGGTTCTTTGTGTGATTTTCCTGCCTGGGGACTCTGTGCTTTCAGTCACGTCCACACGAAGAAATCCATTTGCAACTCAATAGTCTATGGCTAGTGTCTGCAGAGGTGTTTGGGCTTTTCCTGAATACACATTAGGCATGACTTTGCCTTTCTCCATTACATGAACTGAGTTTCCAGTTCCCAGCTTTCACATTACATACATGTTTAACCTTTACCTTTACACATTTGTTAGACCTGTAGTCTACATGTAGCCCAGTATCTCCTTGTGACAAATACCATTGTAACACCACTGCAATATTTGCAATGTATGGTTCAGGGATGCACAGGACAACAGTACAGCCCTACAGCATGCATTGGGAATCAGGGGGTCCGACGCCTCCCTCACTCTCCCCACCAACATCACCTCCATCTTATCGGGGTTGAGCTTCAGTCTGCTCTTCCACATCCATTCCGCCACGGCCTCCAGACACTGGGATAGCACCGAGACAGATTAGATCCTTGCCCATCCTGGCTGGTGAAAGCCAGCAGGGAGACATTTGGGACGTTGTTGGCTGGGGTTGTCAATGCCTCTCTACAGGAGGGAAAGGTGTTGAATTCCCTTAAAACAGTGGTGGTCCAACCCTTGCTTAAAAAATCATCTTTGAATGCTAACCTGGCCACCATAATCCATGCCTTCATTACCTCAAGACTGGACTACTGCAACACACTCTACGTAGGGCTACCCTTGGTGACGGTTCAGAGACGGCAGCTGGTGAAGAACGCGACGGCCCGTCTCCTTAAGGGGATGGGGTCAGAGAGCACACAGTACCAGTGCGGGACCGCCTCACTCCCCATGTGCCTGTGTGCCCTCTGAGATTGTCCGGGGGAGCCTTTTTGGAAGTTCTCCGGGCAAGGTGGATGGCCACCGATGTTAGATCTTTTTCGGTGGCTGCCCCTATGCTGTGGAATTTGCTCCCGGAGGAGGCTCGGTTGGCCCCCACTCTCCTGTCATTTTGACATTTATGTAAGACCTGGCTGTTCTGCCAGGCATTCGGTGTGGGTAGGGTGGGTAGGGTTGGGGGTGTGTGTTTCCCTGCATATATGATAAATTTTTAACTTTTAAAATTGTTTTATTGTTTTATCTTTGTTGTTCGCCGCCCCGGGCTGCCCTGTGGGCAGGAGGGGCGGGCTAGAAATTTTTTATAAATAAAAATAAATTGCTCCTTTCATTGCATTGGCTGCCCATGGTCTTCTGGGCCCAATTCAAGGTGTTGGTTCTGAACTATGAAGACCTATATGGTCTGGGCCCCGCCTACCTGCATGACCGCCTCATTCCCGGGTTCTGGATTGGCCCCTGCGGTTGGCTGGGAGTGCCCTCCTTGAGGTCCCCCAGGTGGTGACTACATTCTTGGTGGCCGCCCTGAGCCTGTGGAACTCCCTCCTTGTGGAGGTTCTTCTGTCCCCAGACCTTACCTCGTTCCAACGACAGTGTAAGACCTGGCTATTCTGCCGGGCTTTTGGTGGGGGAGACGGGTAGTGAGGTGGGGGGAGTAGGGTTAGAGAGGGTCTTTTTTAGTTCCACTGTTTATATTTATGCTTGTATGTATGATGCTTTTAGATGCTATGTGTTTTATATTTATGTTTTAAATTACGTGTTAGCCACTCTGAGCTGCCTTAGGCAGGATGGGTGCAGGGTAAAAATGGTTGAAAGAAAGAAAGAAAAAAAAGGAAAAAGAGAGAAAATTAAATAAATAAGTCACCCCGGCCAGCTATCAGCCTGTCTCTAATCTTCCCTTTTTAGGGAAGGTTATTGACTGGGTGATTGCCCAACAGCTCCAGGCTCATCTTGACGCTATCGGATTCCTGGAACCATTTCAGTCAGGTTTTCATCCTGGGTATGGTATGGAGTGGCTTTGGTCGATGATCTGTGCCTTGAAATGGACAAGGGGAATTTTGCTGTCTTGATCTTGTTAGGTCTTTCAGCAGCCATTGATGCAGTTGATCATGGGGTGTTGTTGACACGACTGCAGGATCTGGTGGCGGTGTCCTGAACTGCTCTTGAGTTGTTCTGTTCTTTCCTATCTAGGAGGTCCCAGTGGGTGGTGCCCATCGTCCCCTTGTGAACTTCCCTGTGGTGTCCCGTGTCTCATCTTCTGTTCAATGTGCATCGGAGACTGCTGGGAGAGGTCATTCAGAGGTTTGGGGTGAGGTGTCATTAATATGCTGATGACACTTAGCTCTGCCTCTATCATCCGACCCAGGTTCCGCAGTCTCAGTGTTTACTTGATGTCTGGCTGCTGTTGGGGACTGGATGAGCATGAGCTAATTGGAGCTGAATCCTGACAAGACTTTAATTCAGATGTATTTTAACTTCAGTTCAACTTTACATTAATGTGCTTTTTGAAATTGCACAGTGGGCACAAGGTGCCTGTGATTCTGGGCCATGGCTGGGTTTGAATCCCAGATCTTGTCCACCTGCTATGTGTTCTCCTCATGCAGCTCCCTTGCCAAATGCTCATTGCACCCATAGGGCGTTGTTGAGTATGGAAGTTGTGCACCCGCAGGTCTGGGCATGCACTGAGTGGAGAGAGTGGCAGGAAGAAGTCGCTTTTCAGGGATCTCTAGTCTTCTGACTTGCGACTCTATGGTGGACCTGCATGTGAGGAGGCTGTGTGAGAACCTAATAGATGAGATGCATATGCGTGGGTGTGCGTTAGCATGGTGGGCCTGTGATGTCCTTGGACACCGTCATGGGTGGTGTGGGCTAACATCTGGTGAACAACGAATAGATGGGCAGGTGAACACCACCCACCTGGCAAGTGCTAATGTGAGCTCTTGGGTTTTTTTCACCTCCTGTTGTACTGTCTTTCAGCTCACACTGTGCAAGCCTATCAATGAAGCTTATGTGAAGGTTGTCAAATGTTCTGCTGAAATCAAGATATTATGTCTATAGCATTCCCATCACCTGCTAAACTAGTTACTGTACTAAAGAAGGGGACAAGATTAACCTGGCATGATTTCTTCCTGATAAATCCATGCTGGCTATGAGTAATCACTTCATTCTCATCAAGGTACTTACAGACTAGTGTCTTCCTGGTATTTTTATTATTATTTATTTATTTATTTATTCTTCAATTTAATATCTTGCCCCTCCTGCCGTTAGGCAGCCTGGGGCAGCTTACAATACAAAATACATATAAAATCCAATATAAAACATTTAAAAATGACTAAAAGGAGGATGGCGTTTGACACATAAAATAATCAAAGTACCGCCGCCCCCCCAACCAAATTACTGGTCTATAATTTCCCGGATACTACTCGTTCCTTTTTAATATGATACTTAGCCGCCACCCTTGCAGTTTTTCAGAAAGCACAGAAATGTTGTTTTTACCGGAGTAAGAAGTAATACAAAGTTCTTCTTCGAGGATCTCTGCGATTCTCACACTTGGGATTCACTTCCTGCTTCGCAGGCACTGGAAACCTTATTGTCAGCAGTCTCCAGGCAGAAGAAAGCCTGGAAAAGACTAGAACATGATGAGGGCTCTGCCCCTTCATCCCCCCTCCCATCCCGTGAAAAGCGCGGGCTCCAGAGACCATGAGAACGGGACTTTATAAGTAGGGGGAAGAGCCCTCATCACCTCAGTTCCTTCCAACTGCGTCGTGCTTGGAACACCTTTGTTCTTTTCAGTACTTGTTAGTAGTACAAAAGAAGAAATAATAATAAGATTTCTTCAGTGTTAACACCTACTGCAGCTGCACTTTCACCCCAGCCTGTGGGGTTCATCCCCCGGGCTTTGCCGCGCCTCCGCGGCCACCCGATATGCCCAAACAGCCGGGGTTTAAACGATGCAGCTCGTGCCCCGCTACACTCTAGGTCAGTGATCTACACGAGCAGTGTTTAGCTTGTTTGGGAGAGGGCCATAACATTCACGCTTGCACATTCTGCGCGAGTCTCTCCTCCAGATCCAAACTGGCAAGGGCACTCAGGCTGCAGGACATTCTAACCCAGCAGGCGCTTCAGGGTGGTGAAGATGGGCCGATCAGGCTCTCCACCCATAATACAATGAACCCGGAGCTCCCGTCCCAGCTTGCTTCCTTGCAAGGGGTCACTGGTACCACAGGTGCAGAACTCCACCCTGCGGTACCGATCGTACCTCCAGTACCAGCTGTACTTAGTATAACTACCTCGTCTTGGAGTGCATCATGCACTAAGGAGCACCACGCAAAGAAACAGGGCGAGCAGAGAAAAAAGAAGAAAAGATCTAGGAGGGTGGAGGAGGCGGGGACACCTCGCACACTGGAGGTAGAGACAGTCTTCTCTGAGTCTCAAAGAACTCCTGCCCGCTCTGCCACCATCGGTACCAACCCTTCCGGTCCCGCAGCCTACATTACCACCGGAGCTGCCGCCACTGTACCAGTCCGAGCAGTCCATAGACTTGCGTTCTGTCCTGCGCACTGGGTACCATCGGCACCATCGATCCCGCTCCCACTCTACCTCTCACCAAGGAGCAGGGCACCTGGAGGGCCCAGACAGGCATCTTCAGACATCTCCGGCCAGACATCAAGACCCACATTTGTGATACCACAGAGAACAGCGATCAGAATCCCCCTGCTCATGCAGCTCTACATACGAAGACAGCCGGTACTGTTATGCAGAATCCTATGGGTACCGATCCCACTTGTGCAGCAGGTCACCCTATCTTGCTAGATCTGACTTCCACGACCTGGAACAAGCTACCAGCTCCCGTATGGATGTGCCAGCATACATTCCCCCTGCTCCTCTACGTGCACCCCCTACAGCGACAATTTCTCAACCTCCACCAGAGCTGGTACAGGAACAGGTACCGTGTCCGCAGGCGCCACAGCCTCCTCCCGTACAGGATCTGGACCACGTTCAACCGATGGTTCCAATGGTACCGCCTGCACCGCCAATCCAACAACAGGATACAGGGTCAGTTCAGCCATTAGGCTCCACCTTCCTCAGCTCTCTCATTGGAGATCGAATAGCAGAGCGTACAGGTGTCCCTCAGCCACCTGACCAGGAGATCTCATCAGTAATCTCCAACTAATCCTCCTTCTCCACCTCTCCCCTAGAGGAAGACAAAACCATCTCCCCTTCACCACCAGATACCATCTCAGACCCTAACTTTATCCTTGCAATGGAGGATACTAAGGCCTCTCACGCGATGTTAAAGAGGCTCGCCTCAGCCCTCCCTAAACTCCACCAAGGTGGTGAAAAGACCCAGTCAGGGCCAGTTTTTTGGGATACTGGGCACAGGGGAGCCCGGTCACATCATGTTCCCCATGTTCGAACAGCTGATGGAACCCTCTAAATTGGTGTTGGGCAAACCGTCATCCCTACCAACAAACTGGCTGATTCTTTATACGCTATCCCTAAGGAAGGGGCTAGTATGTTTTACAAACATCCAGCACCCAACTCCCTAGTGATTGCTGCTGCCTCCCTCAAGTCTAAGTCAGGCAGTCTTCAAACGTCACTGTCAGACGAAGCGGGTAGACGTCTAGATGTTGTTGGGAGGAAGATTTTCTCCTCAGAGACCCTTTCCCTCAGGGCTTCCAATTATGCCTCCGCAATGTGTGGGTACCAGCACTGGCTGGCCAGGGCCACAGATCCCACCCAGATTGCTGCATTAGAGAGGGAGGGCATGCAAATAGCACAATTTCAGCTTACTGCTATGATGCACATTGCGGACTCTTAACATCAGGGGAACGGCCTCGGCAATTACACTTAGGAGACATGCTTGGCTTCGCTCTACTGAACTAGCCCCAGAGAATAAAACACGTATAGAGGACCTACCTTTTGATGGAGAGGGCCTGTTCACATCCTCTACTGATGACACCCTGAAAAAAATTAGAGACATGCCAAACAGCCCAGTCTACCGTTGTTATTCACCCTTTCAGAAGGCGTTCTTATCCCCCTGCCACTCCTTATTCATATCCATCCAAACAGCGGTCTTCGTATTCCTACAATACTGGAAGATGCTTTCCCCTCCAGTATCAGCAGCCGCAGGCTGCCTCCTCTCAACCTAGGAGGAGGTTTACAAAGCAAAGGGGAAAGGGGAGGCCTAATTCCTTTCTGTCTTCCGGACGAACCCCTAAGCAGCGTTTTTGATATGCTGCAGATCAAGAGAGAAACTGAGCATCCACCCCTCTTTGATAACCGTCTCTGCCCCTTTTACAACCTCTGGGCTTCCTCGCCTCTGACCGCTGGGTCAAGGAGATAATCCAACAAGGTTATGCTATTCAGTTCCACACTTCCCCCTCCTCCCCACCCCCGATCCTTCGGGATGCCTCCCCCCAAACTCAAATACTCCTGGAGGTACACAAGCTCCTCTCCAAGGGAGCTATTGAGGTAGTTCCACCCTCAGAACATAGCTCTGGATTCTACTCCAGCTTTTTCTTAGTCCCCAAAAAGGACAAGGGGTTCAGATCAATTTTGGACCTTCGACATCTGAATAGATTAAAATTTTGTATGACTTCCCTCCCCCATCATCATGCTAGGCCTTCAACAAGGAGATTGGTTAGCCTCTCTTGATCTAAAGGACACTTATTTACATATTTCTATTAATCCTGTACACAGGCGATACTTACGTTTCATTGCAGGAGACCATCATTTCCAATATACGGCTCTCCCATTTGACCTATCCACCGCGCCGAGAGTCTTCAAAAAATGTGTTGCAGTAGTTGCCGCTCACCTGCGAAAGATGCACATCAGAGTCTTCACTTACCTCGATGACTGGCTTATAATGGCCTCCTCAGAACAAAAACTTGGGAGTCACCTTCGTTTGACTCTTGCACTACTACACAGCCTAGGTTTCATAATCAATCTACCCAAATCTCACCTTATACCGTCACAGTGCCTGCAGTTCATAGGGGCTGTCATAGACACTCAGCATGCAAGGGCTTTTTTGCCTCTAGACAGATTCCAAACAATCAAACAGATCATATTAGCACTACCCTCGCAAACCTCGAGGACAGTTCATTTTTTCCTACGACTACAAGGGTTCCTCGCCTCCACCACCGCAGTGACCCCTTATGCACGTCTACGTATGTGAACCCTCCAGCAGTGGCTCGCACGCTCCTACAACCCCACCATCCACCCTCTCAACTTGAGAATATCCAGCCCTCATGAGGTCTACCTCGATCTGTTATGGTGGACGGACCAGAGTCAAGTACTCAAAGGCGTACCTTTCGCCCTACCGAATGCACATGTCTATCACCACAGATGCCTCTCTCACAGGCTAGGGGGCTCATATGGACGACATAGAGGTACACGGCCTCTGGTCTCCAGTGGAGAGGGACCTACAAATAAGCCTACTCGAACTCAGAGCCATCCATTGGGCTCTCAAGGCACTACTATCTCACATAGTGGGAAAACGTACTAATTATCACAGACAACACTACAGCTATGTGGTATGTAAACAAGCAGGGCGGAGCAAGATCCACACGCCTCTCGTTAGAGCCTCAAGCCATCTGGGCATGGAGTATCCACAACAACATACATCTTCAGGCTATCCATCTTGCAGGCCAGGAGAATTCCCTGGCGGATCAACTCAGCAGATGTATGTCAGACCATCACGAGTGGTCCATCAACGACACTGTCCTGACCGACATCTACAGATGGGGGACTCTGTCCATTGACCTCTTTGCCACAGAAGAGAATGTGAAACTCCCCAGGTTCTGTAGCCGAGCAGACAGGGCATCTGGGTCGATCTCGGACGCTTTTGTGATCTCCTGGAATGGGGACTACCTTTATGCATTTCCCCCAATTCCCCTCATGTACAAGATCCTATACAAAATACGCTTCGATTGAGCTCACTTAATTCTCATCGCACCTTTTTGTCCCAGGCAACCTTGGTTCCAGACTCTACAGGAGATGGCATCAGAGGTCATACATCTCCCTCTTCAACCAGACCTTCTATTTCATCAACAGAGCTCCATTCTACACCACGATTTAAGAACGCTCCACCTTTGTGCCTGGCTGATACTTCCTTGATAAAGGATGTTCGCCAGGACATCGCAGACATTTTATTGAACTCTCGCTGCCCATCCACTCGAGCATGTTATGCTGTCAAATGGAAATGTTTTTCAGAGTGGTGTTCCTCCCTATCCCTCCCTGTAACGTCCCTCGACATGATGCACATCTTTAAATACCTTCTACACTTACAGAGCTTGGGCCTGTCCATCTCCTCCCTGAAAGTACATCTGACTGCCCTTTCATCTCAAGTACAACCAAAGGAGGGAGTTTCTTTATTCTCCCATCCACTTATGAGGTCTTTCTGGAAGGGCCTCACAAATACCTTTCTGCCTACCACTCACCCAGCCCCTCAATGGGACCTTAACCTCGTCCTCTCTAAGCTAATAGGACCCCCCTTCGAGCCTATGGCCACCTGTTCTATGGAGAACCTATCCATCAAAACCACCTTTTTGCTAGCGATCACCTCTGCTAGGAGAGTCAGTGAGTTGACGGCCCTTAGGGCATCCTCTCCTTATTCGTTTCTCTAGAGACAAGGTGGATCTACGTACTGACCCTTCATTCATACCTAAGGTGATCTCACTTTTCCACCTCAATCAGACCATTTCCTTGCTGGTCTTTTTTCCTAGGCCACATGCCTCCAGAGCGGAACAGGCTCTCCACTCCCTGGACGTTAAACGAGCCCTATCCTTTTATATCGACAGAACTAAACACCTCAGGACCTCTGACGCTCTTTTCATTTCATATGGTGGCCAGTGAATTGGGGTCAAGATCACCCCTCAAAGACTTTCCAAATGGATACTCCTCTGCATACAAAGATGCTACAACCAGGTGGGGAAGACTCCCCCTGCTTGGAATAAACTGAAGAAACTAGGTGTAGAGAGCAGATTGCTTGCATTAATATTCCAATTATATTCTAACAATGAGGCAAGGATCAAGATTGGGAGGGGAATAGCCACAGGAACATCAATTTCAATTAAGAGAGGGGTCCGACAGGGGTGTGTTCTGGCCCCTCTCTTATTTAACCTGTATATGTCAGACTTGGGCAATTATATCAAGCCTGAGGAAATACATGTGGCTAAGATTGGAGAGACCTTTGTTAGCTTTGTACAATACGCAGATGACTTGGTATTTCTCACGCAATCAGAAAAAGGCATGAGAAGGGTGATGGAAG